>VONZ01000474.1:0-412500 GCA_012976165.1 Labeo catla | reverse complement strand
TTAGTCGCATTTAGCCGCGTTTAGCTGCTAAACTTGCTAACTAGCATGTTATTAAGAAAGGTGATTGCAGAGATTCTTAAAATAACCTTACTTCTGCTGTAAGTGAAGCTAATTCACGAATGATTTGCGCAAACATAGACGCATTTATGTAGATCGGGAGGCACATTCCCTTCACAAACAAACGTAATCCACTGCATCTTCAGCAGCTCAGATGTCGGGAGTAAATGACGACCACTATGTTCATTATTACATCCAGCAACACAACACTCTTATCAATTTTGGGGGAGATCAGACATTGTATGGCTGAGCTACAACACCTATTCCCATGGCGAAACACTGAACTTTGTCAGGCCACCACAGACACACCCTTTAATGAAAACCTACAATCTTCACAAGTTAACATTGCAAACGCCTTTAGATTAGACCACGGGTCACCAAACTTGTTCCTGGAGGGCCGGTGTCCTGCATAGTTTACCTCCAACTTTCCTCAACACACCTGACTGGAAGATTCAAATATACCTAGTAAGACCTTGATTAGCTGGTTCAGGTGTGTTTGATTAGGGTTGGAGCTAAACTTTGCAGGGACACTGGCCCTCCAAATTGTCACCACTTTTGGCATCTGTGCAAAGTTTTATGATTTTTAGAGCATGTTTAGGCCCTCAAAAATGTGATTTATTTTGGAGAAGAATAAGAAGAATCATCTGAGCAATTCCACTAGGATTCTTGGTTGATTAACAACCTCATAGATTACAGTAAGTCTGTCTTTACCAGTTTATAAATTATTGCTAAAAAAATCAATTCCCCAATGGAGAACATTTATGGGATTTTTACCTCGGAAACATACAGGGCCAGATTTACTAATAGCTTACGACAGCACAAACCGTCTTTTGGTGTTAAAATAGTACTCCCTGCTGAAAAAAACAGCTAAAATCAGCCTAAGCTGGTTGGCTGGTTTTAGCTGGTCAGCAGGCTGGTTTTAGAGGGGTTTTGGCCACTTCCTTAGCCTGTCAGGCTGGGAGACCAGCTGGAACAACCAGCTAAAACCAGCTACTTCCAGCTTAAACCAGCCAACCAGCCTAGGTTTTTCAGCAGATCAGGATTTACTAAAGACATGCAGTGAAGAATTAGTGCTGAAAAGGTGTGGACAGAGTTATTGTTGCGCCTGACTTTATGCATTTGTAGGAGTTTCCTTTTCAGACACAAAATTTATGGGAGAAGATCATTAAGATGAATCACGCAATGTGATTTACTAACCTTTGCGCTCATCAAATTACTGGGATTTGCGCCATTATTTTAATGGAAAAAAATATGCCTCAAAGCAGGTGGTAATTTGCGCTGCTCATAGTAGATCACGATGATCATTATGGAAATGATCCAACTGTGACTGTGTTCTTTAATTGTTGCATTGTCAGAAAATTACACACAGAAATTTCCCCTCCCATTGGTGCTTTTATGTAACTGCGCTCTAGCGCTAATTTGCCCTGTTTAGTAAATCTGACCCATAATTACTCTCTATTCTGACATTTGGTCTATGTAATTGTCAGTTAAAAAGTCTTTAACAGCTGGAATTAAGTTTTCTGTAACATTTGGACTGCCAAACTGTGTCAAACTGCCAAAATTCCAAAACACTGTTCTTTTCTAGAATTAGTTTGAAACAATGTTGCATCAATTCATTCTTCAATTTTAAATATATGTAAGCACTAAACCACACAAATTTAACAAGGTGGATCAGATGGTTCTTTATAAAGACACAGTGTACAAGTACAGGTTGTGAAGCACTAGTGTGTAACAGTGTGCTGAAAGGAAGAGGTGTGTGTAGAAATGTAACACTACCTTGTCTAGAGCCTCTCGATCGGCCAAGTCTTGAACCGCTAACAGCTTAATGCTGGAGAGAGAGAGAGAAAAAACAAGGCATGTGATATTTAGTCATAATACACTATTACATAAATGCACAGTAATTGGATATTAGGATCAGTTTAATTAACATTAAGAATAGATGGCACATATTCAAGGTACAAACAGATCAATGTTTAACAAACAATCATCAGCTGCCTGCTTTTAAATCAGCCTGCCAGCACTTTCACCTCCTGCCGTTTGGCGGATCCCTTCAGCATTAATTATATATTATATCTTGCAAACATAATATGAAACTCAAGGTAACGACAGTACAGGTAATGACAATGCTCTGGAAGCAATGTTTTCATCTCTAATAACCGCTGAGCTGTTTGTTTTGGAAAGTAATTCTCCTCAAGCAATATAATACAGCAAACAGCAGATGGTTATGTGAATATTACAGTAATAATTTCTCAACACAAACACAAGCAGAAAGGTCAAAGCTGTGCTTTTCATTACATGAGTGTGTGAAGATGACGTATGATTTGCTGTCTTGAGAATCTGCCATTGAAAAGCTCACACTGATCAAATCCTAATCCAAATATGATCTCATTTTCTAAGACGATTACACCGTGGTCCTCCGGGAGTAATGCTAACAGAATGATCAGGAAGGTCAGCTCCATTACCGGACAGGCGGACACACCTTTGACAACGTCAAGAACTGCCTTTCCTCAGGACCCGCCAAATGTCTCTGCCCTGGCAAAATGAGAACAACATGCCCAGGTTTTGTTTCATGCCATATGGACTACACAAAACTTTCCAGGACACACTTCAGCCGTTATTTTTTATCTAAATAAAAGCCTTTTTTAGAATCTGCTATGCCCAGGACAGTGTTGTTTTAGAATTATTATAGTATTTTCTAAGATACTGAATTAGATTTTATTTTTGCATTTTTAATTTTCATTTTAATTTAGCTTAGGTTTTAGTCATTTTATGTGATTTTGTCATTGTTCTTTTCTAAATAATCTTTAAACATTACATTTAAAAAACGGTAGCATAATAATTAATCTAACTAATCTTTGTTAACTAATCTGTGTCTTAGCAGTGTGTGGACACACCAACCCTACAATGATAAAAAAAACATTCACTCTAGGGCTGTCACTAATGATTATTTTGGTAATTGAGTAATCTGTCGATTATTCTGACGATTAATTGAGTAATAATTACAATTAACTGTTTTTGTAGTAATAAAAATAGACTTAAGTGAACTATAGCCTTTAAAATGAGCACGTAATCATATGGTTTTATTGAACAAAACTGTTACAATACAATAGAGCTAATGTACATTACGCATCACAACAAATGTTTTTACACTTTACTGCAAGATCTAATCCTAGTTTAATATTGAACCAACAACATTTAATTCAAATGTCCACTTAATTTTTAATATTTGGCCATTTCTTTATGATAGAAAAGCTACAGCCACTGTAATTTCTTGAATATGTGGACATCAAAATGTGTAAACTCACATATTGAGGATGATAATGTTGTATTCTCCTGTGTTTGTGTAGGTTAATAAATGATTTAACTTACAAATCTGACGAAATGGTGCACGTTGCGTGCCCAGATAAACGTTATAACAAACTCAAACTCACAACAATAGGCAGTGATGGAGTTTGAGATGCTCCACACATTAAAGGGGTCATCGGATGCCCATTTTCCACAAGTTGATATGATTCTTTAGTGTCTTAATTAAAAGTCTATAATATACTTTGGTTAAAAATTCTCAATGGTTGTGTAAAACAACAACTTTTTTACAGTGTCAAAATGAGCTCTGCAAAAATCATCTTATTCTGAGGGGATTATTCCTTTAAATGCAAATGAGCTCTGCTCGCCCCGCCCCTCTCTTCTCTCTGTGGAGTGACGAGCCTGTTTACTTTATCTGTATTTAGCCGCTAAACTTGCTAACTATCACATTATTAGGAACGGTGATTACAGGGATTCATAAAAAAAAAAAACTCCTTATTCTCACTTCTGCTGTAGAAGAAGTTGGATCACGAATGATTTGCACAACATTAGACACATTTATGTAGATCGGGAGGTGCATTTCCTTTACAAACAAACGTAAATCTACTGCATCTTCAGTGGCTCAGATGTCGGGAGAAAATGACGACCACTATGTTCATTATTACATCCAGCAACACAACATCTCAATCGCTCAGTCGGAGATATTCTTGTCTAACCTACATCCCTGCTCCGGCATCGAAACAATGGAGGTCGGACTGTTACAGCTGATTTAAGGCGGGTCTGAGGTGAGACACTCATGTCAATCAACTATTGTGGGAGTGGTCTCTGTGGGTGTGACGCCACAACGACAGGCATCTGAGAATGGCTCGATTTGAAAAAGGGAATATTATTTTTACAGATTAATTAAAAACCACTGCATGTTTTTTTATTATTATAGGGTAGATGTGTACATACACTGCCAACACACATTAATGTTCAAACATCATGTAAAAGTGAACTTTGCATCCGATGACCCCTTTAAATAATAACAGTTTGTGGAGCAGCATTTACCATGAATGGAGCCACTCTGAGAGTAGTAACCTACATGCATTTAAATAATTAAAGCTCATATATTAAACCTGCATCACATATATTTATTTAACTGAATAGTAGTGTTTGTGAATTCTTAATAGCATTACACTTTATTATGTTTTTAAAATGGGTTTAATATGTGGAATGCACCACTTCCGGTATTTTGCTGATTTTTTTAAAAAATCGAGAGCTCGAATAGAATCAAGGAATCGTTGCAGCCCCAATTCACTTCTTTTTTTTTTAATCCCCCAAAAACTTAAACAGTCTCAATTATCAAGCCAATTTGATATCATACTGATCAGGCCCCGCCCACGGCCACTGACGGACTGTCCCGTATTTGCATATTTCCACACTCAGCCAGTTGTATGTTGTCCGCCATTTTTTGCACACTGTGATTTGTAGTTGGATGTAAAAGTGAACATCAGAGACATCAGAGCCATTAAGGACGCAGTAGATCAGTTTTGTTTTTGATAGTAACGTGCTACCAAATACACAAAAACAAACAGCAGAGAGGGGCGGGGTGAGCAGAGCTCATTATCATTTAAAGAGACATGCACCGAATCAGCTCGCTGTGAACAGAGCTGTTTTTAACAAGGTAAAAAGGGTGTTGTTTTTCACAACCTTTGAGAAATTTTAACCAAAGTATGTTGCAGACATTTCATGAAGACCCTAAAGAATCATACCATCTTGTGAAAAAAATGTGCATCCGATGTCCCTTTTAAAGAAGAAATTTTAAGTGTCTCAGAATATTAACACCACAACATAATTTGCAGTTTTCTTAATATTTCAAGACACTCTTCACAGAAGTTTTTAGAAAGCCCTGCTAAACACCCATTCCCACCCCAGCATTCACTGTAACTGCTTTGCTCATCGCTCATGAATATTCAAGAGCAGACGGCACGGCCGACTGAAAATCTGCTCACGGTGAATGACAGGAAATGCTTAGAATTCAGACATGATGACGCAGTTCTGTTCCACTGACACCCAAATCACAATATGAATGACATGCTGGTAAGCAGCCGAGTGTATAAGACATACACATTCATATTCTACTCCAACGGACATCACTGCAGTGAAGTAAAACTTCATTTTGACCTCTTGTGAGGTGAACTGGAAAAAATGTAAGCCATCCTCTCTACAGGGATGTTTACCTACACTGGAGCTTTACAACTTCAAACTGGAGCCACAAAGTCGACGTGAAAGAGAAGAGCTCAGAGAGCAACTATAAACACAAATCAATTATATTGTACTGTCAGGAAGAACAGAACAGTCCTGCAGGCTTTCCCAGAGTTCACTGCACACGCTTCATTACACAGCAAAACACACAAGTGCAAGATTTAGCTGAAATGAGCCACTTTTTCAACGTTAAAATGCCTTATTCCTACCACAACTAATGGAGTCCTCTATAGAGAGCTGTAGGAATGATGTATTTTTGTAGCCTAAGACCCAGAAACAAAATGCATTTTAGCACTTTTGGTTTCATTGCTCTGAATTCGGGGGTTTGAATGGGCATCTGGTTAAATGCCTGAAATAAGGTCTGTAAGGTTTTATTGGCTTTTTATTGAGGGAATCAGGCTGATGTGAGCAAAATACATCATGCAGTGCTCCATTTCCAGTCAATCTGTGTATTTTTGCCCCATACTAAAAATAGTTCCAAGTGAAACCAGTCAGAGCAAAATCATGTTGTGCATCTGATGACGTCCTGAATGAGTCAATGTTTTGAGTGAATGGGTTGAGCGAATGAGTCAATGACTCACTCAAAAAGACTCTGGCTTCCACCTACTGATACAACAACGTAACCTGCAGAAAGTGTCATAGAAATATCAAAATATCAAACTCTTAGAAAGCTGATAGACTTAAAATGAAATCTATTGTTTCTGTGCTCTGTTATTTTGAGTATCCCGATCAGCCTGACACAGCAACGGTGACTCAACCACTGCCGTGATTTTTGAGGCGGGACAACCTGTTTTTAGACCAATGGGAGACAGAGGAAGGGGTTCATAAAACCTGACTGATTTGTGCAATTCTGATGTTACAGGTGCCTTACAGACCTGATGTTACAGAACTTCCTGGTCTTGGGTCACTAGTCGAATCGCAGTGAAAGAGAAACGGTTCAAGAAAGAGAAATAGAAAGACACAAAGCAATATTCCAGGGAGAATCCATCCTCATTTTCCAGCCAATGCTAAAACCGATGACACAAATCCTGTTTAGAGAACAAACAGTCAGACAGACAACACCCTGTTCCCTCATAGGTGAGCACACACTGTGTGTTATAAAACTCTCTAATGTTTTCAAACCTTGAC
The DNA here is from genome assembly GCA_012976165.1 of Labeo catla. Classification (NCBI taxonomy): domain Eukaryota; kingdom Metazoa; phylum Chordata; class Actinopteri; order Cypriniformes; family Cyprinidae; genus Labeo; species Labeo catla. The sequence goes on along the minus strand of VONZ01000474.1, from coordinate 405,765 downwards.
CAGTTCTCAAACTCGGATCAATAAATGTTAACACTGAAAAACAAGCAGCTGCTCAATATAAAAAATAATAATGATAATAAAATCTCATAAACATTAATAGACATAAAACACACAGTGAAATGATTACATAAGCACCACAGACATCATCCTTAATGATTATGATCCCTCATGTGTAGTAAACAAACAGCCTATGCTTTGTCTATGCAAATCTGATTCATGAGGGAATAAATACCTACAGTATATATTTTATGGTTTTATTTTTGATTTAGTAAAATGACTTCGCCAACAAATGACCATTACAAACAAAGACACAGCACTGTTTTGCGTCTTTGAGCAACAGGACAGTGTTTCATTCTTGAATGAATCACCTGTTAAATGATTCAGTTCAATCGCAATGACTCACTTAACAGTGACTTGCTGCCACTTACTGGCGGTATTGATTTCACATTTAAAGTATCTTCATTTTAAAAATACATGTAAATATCAGTATTCAGTGTTTTGTTTAAAATAACAAAATATTTATGCATTTGTAACTTCAAGTTAAATGCATTCATGTCCCTCTGAGCTGAATTAAATGTCTAAATGCCTCAATTTCTTGACTCATGCCTTCGTCTTAGGTTGTAATGTTTACCTTTTTCTAAAGTAATGTGAAATTGAATATATATATATATATATATGTGTGTATGTATATATATATATATATATATATATATTTATTTATTTTTTCTAAAGAAAACATTGTCCAACAGCAACACCAGCAGGTAAAGATACAGCAGGAGTCTGCGTCCCTCTCGCCTCCCCTGAGCCCATTGAATTTTAACAGACCGCCTAATGTGTGCAGTGGGTTTGGTGGGAGGTAATTGAGAATGAATGGGGGAAAGTCACGTGAGAGGAGGCAATGCCTCCATCACGATATGATTAGAAATGACTGGTTATGATCGGCTGTGATTGGTTCATGTGATAAATCCCGCCTCTTATGTTTGTGCACATTCTGCATTCATGAATCAGTCTGAATAAACAATATAATGGCCGTTAATGGGAAGACTCATTTAAAAAGTAAGTAAACAACTCACGCCTTTAGATATAACCACTTTGTTATGTCAAAATAAGACTTGAAATTGCATGAAAACATGATCTGTGGGAGTTTTAGTGAGTAATGAATCTTCATGTTTGTGACCAATATTTACCAAGCTTTAATGACTGATGATCCAAAAAAATAAAAAAAAAATAGTTAACTATTAAAAAGAATAGCTGAACATAAGTTCACAATTATAATATAATGTTTAAATTGTAACTGCCTTGAGTTATTATTTTAATATAAATGTAAAATGCTTAAAAACACTAACTTGATGAGACTGGTTTTAATAAATAGATCATTGGTTACATTGTTGATTTAAAAATATAAAATAGATTTTTTGTTTTTTTTTTCTAATAGTGTAAACCACGAAAATGTGACAGGGACATGAATTTACATTTAATAAAAAAAAAAAAAAAAAAAAAGTTGAGGACATTGTTCCCCTATTTCAGAACACTGCTTTTAGCAAAAATTATTTTTAGTTTTGATTTACATTTATTAGTTAATGGTAAATGGACATTAAAAAAAATAATAAATGTTGTAAAGGTATTTAATTATTAGTTCAAGTTATCTATTGCATTAATTGATCTTCATACATAGAACGTCATTGCTAAGTGTTACCAAGGCAATTTTTCCCTTCACTTAAACAAGTCTTCATGCAGTTTTACATGACCATGTGTCACCGCTCCCTGACCTTTGAATGAATGCGTTTCGGGCTTCTTGAGCCATGTAAAACACCTTCTTTGCATGTGAAATGAGAAACAATGCTTACTGAACTTCCTCCTTTATTACTTCACTCTGACTGGAAGCCCTGATTGTTGTTGGTGGCACTGTATACTGGTCAGAAACCCAATCCAACTTTGAAATGAGAGATGCAAATGCCTAAAAGCAAAAGCACTAATACTGTTTCTAGAGTGAAGAACATGTAAGAGAATATCTAGAAGGTCTCCTCTTCAGCTTTTTAACCAAATGAACTAGGGACTTACTGATGCATTTTATTTGCTTAAAAAGGATAGCATTAATTTTTAAAGGTTTAGCATTAATCATTTGCTTTGTGTGTCATGATGTCAAACACCCAAAATCAAAGCTGTGGATTTCACAAAGAGTTTCCAAGAAGGAAATCCAACATCAAGTGGTTCTCCATTGCATTCTTCCAAGAAGGAAATTGGAAAATCTGACTTTGTGTTCAATAGAAAGCAGTATTTGATCTCAAAGTCCATTAAACCCACAAACATAACAAACAAATATGTTGTGAGGAAGTATATGGCACAAAAAGAGAATCTACTGTAGATTAGCATGCAGTGACAAAGCCTGTGTTAACCAGAGGAGGAACATAAACCAGTATCACTGCTGTGTGGACCTGAAACAGACTATTCAAGTCAAACACCACCAAGTTCTCCATTTTTCTGGCTACAATCTCACATTTCATCATTAATCTATATATGGTTGTGATGTGATTACACTGACATGATTTTGGCAGCATAACTCTTAATCAAACTCAACTGTCTAATAGGCAAGATAAACACACGGTCTTCAGTTTAGCTAATGCTGGGGTTTTTATGCATTACAGTATTCTGGATTCTTATCATTAAAATAAAAATAATAGATGTGTTCAGTTTTGAATGGTGTTATTATGAACTAAATATACAGAGAATCTAAAATTAATATCTTAAAAATATAGCTATAGGCAGCCATTACTGGGGCAAGGACATATGAAAAAAAGACATTATTTAGCAAGCCTGTAACCACCTAAACCACCTGTTTGGCAAATCCAGATAATTCACTATAAATATGATGTTTTTAATGGTTATGACTGTTATAGCACCAGTCAGTATATCCAATCTCCTGAAAAAATTTGCACACTTCCCCACAATTTCTCTAGTAAAGTTTCATCTGTGTGCGAAGGCACAGCGCAAATTCATGAATGAATGTTTAGAAGCAAGTAAACTTCCGGATTTCCCCTGCTCAGGGAAAAGGAACAATGAATACTCGTGTAGGGGACCATCAACAGTCAGAACACGGTTGTGCGAGCTCACTTAATACCAGATCTTGAATAAGGGTGTTAACTAAGAGTCGCCGCCGCCATGTCCTGTGCACTGCGCCAACCCTTCTCTCTCCCCATCATGAGTAGAGACGCCTCTTTACTGATGCGGCTACAAGTTTGTTTTGGCAAACGACTCAGTTTTCTAAAGTTTTTGAAAAAAATATAAAATTCCCCACCTTTACAGGAGAAGTCCACTCTCAGAACAACAATTTACAAATAATTTACTCACTTGTCATCCAAGATGTTCATGTCTTTCTGTCTTCATGAGAAGAAATGATGGTTTGTGAGGAAATCATTTCAGATTTTTCTTCATATATGGACTTCAGTTGTGCCCCCGGAACTTCCAAAATGTAGTTTAAATTCAGTTAAACTCTAAATGATCCCAGCCAAGAGGGCCTTATCAGCAAAACGATCGGCATTTTTTTTTTTGTTCCAGAAAATAAAATTTGTATACCTTTTTAAGCACAAAAGCTCGTGTAGCACAGGTCTACGCTGCTCATCAATGTACTATTGAATCATGTCGAAAGGTCACGTGACGTGACCCAGTGTTTACAAACGAGCGCAAAGACTAAGAAAGTGCAAGTAAGTCAAACATTGTTTACAAACAAAAGGTACAACGGTCGGACGATTCTGAAGTTGTAGGAGAAAATAAGATGGAGTTTTGTCTCCTTTTTAAGGAGTACACAGATGATGAACTTAGACTTGATTCGTAGTAGTGATGGGAAGTTCGGATCATTTTACTCGGACCTTTGAGTCTCATTCACAAAATGAACAATCTTTTGAGTCATTTCGTTAATTTTAAGAAAATCAGCATCACGTGACAGCCCCATAAGATGAACTAACGACTGAAAAACCTGAAGACTCAAAACAGGTGAACTAATTCCAGTACAGAACCTAATGGATGATGCCGACTGAACGAATCACTCCTGAGATGACTCGTTCTTCCGAGTCACATTAAAGATTCGTTCAAAATGAACAAATCGCTCAAGAACAACCTGTGGACGCGATCAAGAGTCTGTGCTACCAACTTTGTGCTTAAAAGTATACATATTTTAAAACAATGACAGATTTTGCCAGATAAGACCCTTCTTCCTCAGCTGATCGTAGAGCCTTTGAAGCTGCATTTAAACTACATTTTGAAGTTCAAAATCAGGGCACAACTGAAGTCCATTATATGAAGAAAAATCCTGAAATGCTTTCCTCAAAACCATATTTTTGCACTGAAGACAGAAACACATGAACATCTTGGATGACAAGGGGTAAATTTGTGAATTGTTGTTTTGGTGGACTTCTCCTTTATGAAGGGTGTTTGATCTTCTTTGCATGTTCACTTTGCAAGTCATTCAACACATTCTTTCTTCTGTTTTTTTAAATCCATTATTTACATATATTAACAAATTAGCATATTGTCAAATAAGCAAACAACTCTGTTCCTCAAATTTTTGCATGTTATAGACAGGGTCAAAGGTTAAAGCAACAAGAGCCATGCCCTAATAAAACTGTACAATGATACTGCATGTATACAGTATGTAAGAGCTGTACAACATACAGTAAAACCAAAACCCAATCTCAAACCAAACACTAAACTTGACTTAAAAGTCAAGAAACAACCACTCATTTTTTAACATCATTATAATCCATTTACACGTAAGAAAAACGTGCCAATCAGATTTCATTCTCCTGTGGTGCCAGAATGATTTATCACATGCCAAAAACAAATCGTTGTGTTTAACTGAGCGCCCATGTGAAAGATGGCAAATTTCAAATCACATTCTCCATGGAGTTCCTGTGTCAGCCATGGTAATGCTAACGGAGGGCTTTCCGTTTCTCCAAGCATTACAAACCATTAAGTTTTAAACACAAACTGAAAAAAAACAGCTCAGTGCTAATACAGCTATAGCGATAGTTCAGTCAATAAGAGTGTGACTCTTGAAAAACACAGACAAGGTCCAACTCTGTCAAAATGTAATCGGTGAGTCTGCAGTTCTTTATGTGTTTGGCAGTTCATTACAGCGCTAAAGGAAAAGGATGGAAAAATATCCTATAGACACAAACACACACACATCAACAAACAGGTCAACACATCCTGTCACATTGTGCCACTTCCAGCACTTGTTTTTCTAATAACTCTGCAATGTCGCGTTGTGTCAGCAGAAAAGGAAAGGTTTCCAGAGAATTGAAAACGATGACTTTGATCCAGCCACGGCTGTGACCCTGAGGTCAGTCTTGGGAGTAAATCAACAACAACTGCCTTCTTCTCACAGTGTCTAATTTGTGTTGAAAACAATCCAAACATTTCAACACTTTAACTGCTGCTGCAAGGAAACCTTTCGAAATTCAATTTTGCAATAAAAACGAAAACTCTTGCAAAATTATTGTGAACTTCGACATCCTTTGTAAGACAATATTACTCATGTTTGTTGAGGAATCGCTATAACTAGCACTCATACTTTGGTTAAAGATACAGACAAAACCCCTAAACCCGAGTAATATGCTACCCGAGTAATAATATAATGTGCTACAAATATTGGGTCTCATGCAGCAACCGTGCGTGGGCTGTACACTTAATCAAATTGCGATATAGTCTAGTGACTAGGGCGCTTATTTTTTCCCAATTTTTTTTTTTTTGTTTTGTTTTGTTTTGTTTTTCAAATTCCGTTTTTCTTTTCTTTCCGTTCTTCTTTTCAAATTGTTTTTTCTGTTTTCATGGTTAAATAACAAACAATCAAAAAGCATGTCTAGCTAACTGAAATCAGCAATTTATAAAAAGTTTAATAAAAATGTAATTTTTAAGGCCCTATGAAATACGTTTTCTTGTTATTTTTACAATTCCATTAATTTCCTGGATTCCATTTGAATAGTTTTATTAAACTTTAATAATCAAAAGCATCTTTGATTAGTTGATATTATTTAATATATATATATATATATATATATATATATATATATATATATATACATATATATATATATATTATTTCTTTTTCCAGAAATACTATTGTTGTGTGTTTACATTTTTCTAGTAATAAAAAAAAACTCTGGTAAATCATTTTTCTGGTAAATATTTCTTAAAAAATAATGTTTTAATAATAAGTTTATTAGTAGTAGTAGCAGTACTATCATTACATTAAGTAGTATATTTTTGTCACAGTTTCTTCACGTTAGACCTAACTTTTATTTTGACGGATTGCTGTGAAGACCTTTAAGTTTTTGTTTGTATATGATATTCTTTTTTCTCAAAAGAAACAGTAAAATGCTCATGTAGTGACTCTCAAAGCAGTTCTAAAGATTATGTGTTCATATACTGATATAATGACGCGGCAGAGGCTGAAAATACAGTGAGCATCACGTGTGATTCATTGTGTGTAGTAAACGAAACCGCCCGTCTGTGCCATTCATTCACACACAGACACGCAGAACATGCACAAAAAATAGCAAAAAATACATTGTATGGGTCAAAATTACTGATTTTTCTTTTATGGCAAAAATCATTAGGATATTAAGTAAAGATCATGTTCCATGAAGATATTTTAAAAAAATCCTATTGTAAATATATGAAAACTTAATTTTTGATTAGTAATATACACTGTTAAGAACATTATTTGAAGAAATTTAAAGGTGATTTTCTCAATATTTTGATTTTTTTGCACCCTCAGATTCCTGATTTTTAAATAGTTGTATCTAGGCCAAATATGAAAAAATGACCCTTACGACTGGTTTTGTGATCCAGGGTCACATATGGGTTTTCAAGAAATATCTTTTTGCAGTTTGTAACATAGCTATCCTTTATAACATAGCTATCCTTTATAATGTAAACAGTCTGCAAAGTTAAAAAAAAAAAAGTGCATTATACATAAAGATATTGTCTCTCAAAAGAAAGAGTCGGCTAAGAGTTGCCATATTTACCAATATATGGTAAATCTCACTGGGTAACATATTAGCATAATCCCCACCTGTCCACGAAATACGAACACTCTGACCTGCCCACAAACACCTCTGCTAGTAGGTGTGTTTACATCATGTCGAGAAGACGCTGTGTTCTGCGCTGTGAAAGCAAGTTTGTTTTGTTTTCATTGCCGAAAGATGATGATGTGAAGAATCAGTGGTTAAAATTAATTTATAAAACGGATAGTTCTGGTCCTTGATTCTGATTGGTTGAGCCGCGTTCTAAACTGTTGTAAATTACACTACAAACATACACCTTTGTTTACATCTGTGTGTTGCTCGGCAACGACTTTGTTGCAACCACAACCTTTTCTGAGGAACTACATTGTTTGGCGGAAGAATTATGTTTTTATTAATATCATTACACTTTATTTGCTCCGTATTATTTTGTGAAACCTTACTACGTATTACTAAACCCAGTGAAGACATAGTTTACAGTGAATTTATAACAGCTAAGGGGCTGTTAGGCTTCTGTCTCTACATGAACGTGCGTCTACAATTTTTCCATTCATAAAAACGGAATTTACTCTATAGCGCGGAATGCCACGGAATTCGTCGTTTTTTGTTTTTTTGTTGGATTAAAACGGAAAAACACGGTTTAGATATGAATCCTGCTTGTTCCGCTTACCTCTGTATGTATGAATGGCGGAAACACAGTTTGTTTACTACACAAATACTGAAGCACACGTGAGGCTCGCGGTGATTTTCTGCCTGTGCGTCTCATTATATGACGACATGAACACATGAACTTCATCTCCAGAGCTGCTGTGAGAGTCATTTCATGTGAATTTTGCCGTTGAGAAAACTAGCATCATATCATAGTGTATAGTTACACACAGAAACTTAACGGCAACCTGTCAAAATAAAAGTACGGATTAACGTGTAACATAAATGTATTAGTCTTGTATTACTTTTTTACAGTATAATGTACGTCTTTATATGTTTATATTTCTGGCCAATTTAAATAAAACAAATGATAAAAATAAATAGTACAACCAGATTAACAACATCGCAACTAGAAAAAAAATCTACAATTATTGTTAACACTTTTTTTAGCAGAATATTCACACAAATTTTCTTCTGTGTATTAGTTTTAACAGTAAACCGCTGTTTGTTTGCCAAATAATTAAAGGGTTTAATTTTCATTTGAATCAAAATAAATAAATGCCTGATTAAAAATGTTTAATGCCTTTATTTTATCACCAGAAAAATTAAACACAAAAATTTCTTGGAAAAAAAGAAAAAAAGATTGTAGGGCCCTATTGTTCAAAATGTTGAAATTGAGAGTTTTGGACTCTTTTTTTTTTTCCTTCACTAAAATAAATGTTTTTGTTATTATACAGAGAGTAAAGTACTGAAAAAAAGGACCGTTTGGCACCTTTGATTCTTATCTAGTGATTAAATGTAATGTATTTTCATTTAAAAAAATACAATTTAAATACCTTTTAATCTCAAATGCTCGTCTTGTCTTGATCTCCCTGAACTCTGTGTATTCTGGTTCAAGACAGTTAGGGTATGTCAAAAAACTCCAATCGTATTTTCTCCCTCAACTTCAAAAATCATTTCAAAACCATCCTGCATCGCTGCAGAAGCACCAACACAGTCTTTATGAAGTGAACATCCTCAATAAAAAAGGTAAAACAGGACGATTTCATATTGAGGGCATGAGAGTTTTTCGACATACCCTAACTGTCATGAACCGGAACAAAAACAGAGTTCAGGCAGAGTAAGACAAGATGAGTGTTTGACATTAAAAAGTATATAAATTGTATTATTTTTATAAAAATAACTGATCGTTCGCTAGATAAGACCCTTCTTCCTCGGCTGGGATCGTTTACAATCGCATTTGGGATCATTTGAAGCATTTAAACTGCATTTTGGAAGTTCAAACTCGGGGCACCATATCAGTTCATTATATGTGGAAAAATGCTGAAATGTTTTCCTCAAAAAACATAATTTCTTTACGACTGAAGAAAGAAAGACATTAACAACTTGAATGACAAGGGGGTGAGTACATTATCTGTAAATTTTTGTTCTGGAAGTGGACTTCTCCTTTAAAGTTGAAGGTGGAAATCATGGATTTTTGTGGAAACAATAAAATGACAAATTAATTCAAATCTTTTGCTTAAATCTAATTCAACTCAACTCAATGTTGAATATAATTTTAGGTATTCAAAATAAAAAGACGATACACTCAGGATGTGCGGTTAGAGATCTGAAACTGTCTGCAGAAACTGCTAAAGGGTCATCATAATGTAGTACAGCACCATGGAGACTCAACACGTGTGCCACCCTCATAAACTGAGCTGAAGTTGACAGATAATGGAGATGAGTCAGATTGTTTGGCTGCGTGCACACGCGTGTGTGTATGTGGTGAGGTTACTACAGGCCGTCTCTGCGTACACTTCTTCATTTCTCCCGTGAACTACAGTAACCTCAGATCATGCCGTCTGGTGGTTTCCTCCACCCTGTGTGTTGATCAGACGAGATTTATCGCAGCATTTTAAGCAAACATCTCAAGCACTGTGGGTTTTAATGCATGCTTTTACACCAATAACAGATCAGACGTCAACCAGAGTTTAATGTAGCAAGAAAACCTAAAACTGTGACTCAATCAGTAGTCTGTCGTGTGGCGAGTTTTATGGTTGCTGACTCAGTAGTGGTGACGGGAGATGTGCGGCTTTGAGTGACCTGCAGTTACGCCTAGAAATAGAGATGTTTGTCTGGGATGTTTACACATAGCTTAAAGTATTAAACTTTGGTGCATTTAGCTAAAAATAAAGTGCAGCTTGTTTGACTTTTCTGCATGATCTGAACAGGTAATATTGTGGGGAAAACCACTTCTCCTATAGACCTTCACTCACTAAATCCAATCAGATGGTTAAGTGAATTTTCATGGTTATCTAGTCAAAAGGTCAAAGCACCACTGAGGCTGTATTGATTCTGGAGTTTCTCAAGGGTTGTCACACACTAGACTGCATTCATCAACAGATAATGGCATTTTTTGTTGTAAATCATTACTATTTGTATCAATATTTACTACCATTTCATGTTAAATCTCACGTCTTCTCCTCTCAACTAGTGTTAGTCAGTACTAGACACCTGGATTCGGTGTAGGCAGCAAAGCGAGGCCAATCTCCGGTTTACCCAGAGTCATGTGAGGAAGTGTAATGGAGATAGCTGGAGGGAACGGTTTGAGAAACAAACATCTGATGGCACGTTTAATTTAGTCATTTCCAGTTTGTTTTGAGATGAGATTGATACCGTTTAATTTACTTTAACAACTCACATGAGTTGTCTAAAAATGGAGTTAGTTTGTCAAGTTGGTAAACAGTAATAAAGCAACCTTGAAAGACGCTCACCGCTTTTTTTTTTTTAAAGCTGACTTGAGTTTTTAGATGCAGGAATATGCTTGTATGTCAAAATTAGTATTTCCAGCACAGCAGTGTTAGTTCAGCATGTGCATATGACCTTGTGTGATAGAATGATGGATCAGGCACCGGATTCACAGATTCACTTGTTAAGAAATAAGTGAAATCCCAAGACGTTTGTAAGAATGTTCCTAAGGGAAATTCTTAAGAAGCTCTCAAATATAGTCTTAAGAATGTTGTATTATTTTATTTATTTATTTTACCAAAATGACAGTCTTTATCTGATTGAATAAATGACTGTTTTTGCTGTAGATTTACTGATAAACTAAATTAAAAACATAAGGGAGCTCCCTAACAATCTAAAGAGAAAAGATAAGAAAAATCTTAGGAAGAATTTTTAAGAATTTCTGAAGAATGTTTTTCTTAAAGGGGTCATCGAATGCCCATTTTCCACAAGTTGATATGATTCTTTAGGGTCTTAATGAAAAGTCTATAACATAATTTGGTTAAAATTTCTCAGTGGTAGTGTAAATAACACCTTTTTTACCATCCCAAAATCAGCTTTGCAAAAATCATCCTGTTCTGGTCGAGGTTGCTTTAAATGTTAATGAGCTCTGCTCGCCCCGCCCCGCCCCTCTCTTCTCTCTGTGGTGTGACGAGCCACATTTAGCTTGCTAACCAGCACGTTATTAGGAAAGGCGATCGCAAAGATTCATAAAAAAAACCCTTATACAGAAGACAAGGTAAGTTAAATTTACCCTGATCTTAAAATTCTAAAAGTTTTTTACCTCCAAGTATTTTTATAAATTCATCTATTATTATTGTGGACTATATGTAAACGTCTTTTAAGTGAAATATCTTATTCAGGTCAGTACTAAATAAACAATAACATGCATTTTGTATGATCCCTCTTATTTTGGTAAATTAATTAACATTTTGCAGATTCTGAAAGGGGGATGTAAACTTTTGACCTCAACTTTAGTTATTTTAATGCATTAAAATTTCTGTTTAATAATTTGAACAAAGCAAAAGCTAAATCTTTCCAAACACTTTTTAAACAAGTTACATGAGTCTCACTGCTTTATAGGGACGGTTGCATTACATACATTACTGTTACATAGTGTACAGTCTTCAGCACTGATGTCATTCATAACACTACATTCTCCCTGCCAATGACAGGAGCCTTCTTACTACTATTTCAGCTCTCCTTCAACACACACACGGTTATATAAGAACCCTCCCTGAGTCACGACAAGAATGAGGGCACGTACCTCAGCAACACCCTGAGTGAATTACAGTATGTGTCTGTGTGCATGTGTGTGTGTAGACCATAAAACAACCAACAGTACAAACATTTATTCTAGAATCCATCAAGACAATATCATGGGCAGGGATTCTGAAGCCCAAAAAAGTATATTCATCCATCATAAAAAGTACTCCACATGACTCTGAGGGGTTAATAAAGGCCTTCTGAAGTGAATCAATGCATTTGTGTGAGAAAAATATCCATATTTAAAACTTTATAAAGTATACTCTGTAGCTTCCGCTAACTGTTGTACGTGCATTTATGAGAAAGTGGCGTTCCAGCGGATGATATAGGACATAGGTGTAGCATAAGCACTGATAAGTCTCATAAGTCTCCTCTTGGCTTATATTAAAATCCTCCAACATTTTTTTGTTATAAATCCTTGTTTTGTACTTCTTATTCGTGACTGGTGTTTTGTTTTGCTCTCTCCTCTGAGTATTGTATGATGGATGGATGCACTTTATAGGACTTAAAAATCTCAACAGCCATTCACTGCCATTATAAAGTTTAGAAGAGCAAAAACATTTTTAATATAACTCTGATTGTATTTGCCTGGAAGAAGAAAGTCATATACACCTAGGATAGTTTGAGAGTGAGTAAATCATGGGGGAATTTTCATTTTTGGGTGAACTGTCCCTTTAGGATATAGAAACACTTCAAATGTTACAGACAATCTTACAATGCAATTATTTTTAAATTTTTTTGAAGGAATGCCATTATTTCTCTGACAGAATTTCTGCAGAATTTGACAAATATATAGAATCAAACAAGAATTCTCTAAAAATCAAATAATAAAATGAAATTCTAAAGACAAAAAAAGAAAAATAAGGATTTTAGTCCCAAATTTATTCTCGTGGTTTGATGGGTTTTTTTTTTTTTGGACAACGTTATTTATTTATTTATTTATTTATTTATTTATTATATTTTGGGCTATTTTGCTTAACATGCATTCTTCCAAACTAATGGAAAGAAAACATCTACACAAACACAATCACATGTTTGTTTTATTACACTTTATCTATTTAGGTCAAAGGCACTAATACCAAACTTTCCAGTTTGTATTCCTATCTATATTCCGAAAGTTTTCACAGAGGGGTTTGTTCATATATCATTCACCAGATGTTTATAACATTTTAATCCTCAAGTCACAGTTGAGGTTTTTTTTTAACTGAATGATAAACGTTTCAGAAGGGTTTGTTCATATATCATTCACCAGAATTATATAACATTTTATTCCTACACTCAGAAAAAAGGTACAATTGCTGTCACTGGGGTGGCACCCTAAGGTACAAAAGTGAAAAGGTACAAACATGTACTTGTAATGTACTAATATGTGCCTTTAAGGTAGCAACATGCACTTTCAAAGTACTAAAATGTTCCTTTAAGGTACTAATGTTTAGGTAAGGTACAAAGATGTACCTTTTCAACTTTTGTACCTTAGGGTACCACCCCAATGACAGCAATTGTACCTTTTTTCTGACAGTGTTAAAGTCACAGTGACATTTTTATTATTGCAGGCTGTTTGCTGTTTGCTGTTTTGTTTTACTGAATGATAAAAACAGATATCTAAAATCCCCTCCAACATGCCAACAAAATGAAAAATAATTTCGAACCAGGCTTTATCCATTGTTCAGATTTCTGTTTTGGAAATGTAAGCAAATTAGTACAGATTTAAATGCATAACATTTATTTGCATATTAAAACACCATTAAAAATGTGTGCATGTCAAAACACATAATTCAAGGTACTTTAAAAACATGGTAATACAATGGCCCATGCCCACAAACCATGGTATTTCCATGGAAGAGTGTATTATCGTAATACTTCAAAGAATACCAACCTGTCAAAACGCATTATTATTTGAAAACATGCTTGGTTCTGTAATAGAGTTTACTCACTCATTTTCTAGTAGGGTCATACAGACGACCTCTTTGACCCCCGGGTTGTTGGCTTTTTCACTGGAGCAGCGCTGCAGGTTCCAGGTGGCCACTCGCACCACGGGCTTCCCATCGCGCGTACCCGTCGGAGGTTCCACGCAGGGCCGGACAGAGGTGACGAGCGGCGGTCCTCCGAGCGGAGCGTCCAGGTCATCGCTGCCAACACTGAAGGACGTGGGGCTCGGGTGCGTGAACCCTCCGTTCGTGTTCGTGGAAGGAGTCCTGGAGCGCTCCACGAACACCTGGAAGCGGATCCGGTCCAGCAGGGACGAGTTGATGTTGGGCACTTTGACCAGGTCTTCGATGCTTCGGAACGGGCCGTGCGCGGAACGGAACTCGACTATGTTCTTAGCGATTTTCTCGGTGATGCCGCGGACGCTCATCAGCTGCGGCGGCGTGGCCGTGTTTATGTTGACGCCGGTGCACGGCAGGTGTTCGTGCTCTTTGCGCAGAGACGAGGGCGAGTGATTAGACGAGCTGTTCTTGCTTGACACGCAGATTTCTAGTTTAATAGCCTCTAGTTTTGTTGCACCGACCCCGCTGACCAGCGCCAGGTCTTCTACTTTCTTGAACCCGCCGATGCATTCCCGGTACTCCACGATGTTCTGAGCCACCCCGCGGTTCACGCCCGGCAGAGTCATGAGCTCCTCCTCGGTAGCGGTGTTGATGTTCAGCCGCTCCTGGTTCACCAGTATGTGGCTGAAGTTGCACGCTGCGCTGAACTTGCGCTTGCCCTGGCAGAAATCCGTCGGGTCCTTGGGAATGGACCGGTGGCACCCGAGATTCCCACCCATGTGTCCCGGTGATTCAGTTTGCTAACTGAGAATGAAACCCGTCCTGACCACTACGCACTGTGCGTGAAAAAACCCGGTGGCACATAGACCAGTCTTGATATTTAAAGCGAATGATTCTTTAACGATCTCTCGTTAAACATGACACGTTGTAACCCCCGTCAGTTCTCGCAAAAGTCGCCGTGTTTTCTCAGTGTCGGAGCAGAGGGAACAGCGTCCATATCAACGCTCTTCCAGGCAGACTGAACTGAAGTGAACTCTAGCGCGGTTTCTATGTCGAGGTATCCGATTCGCGGAGCCGACTCGTTTGAATGATTCGACCGAATCAATTCACTGAGCGTTCTTGAATCACTAAAGCTATCTGTTAGAAAAACTGTAAAGGTCGGTCACAGGTTGGAGCCATAAACAGCATAATTTCTAAGAGATAAGAAAGTAGGACAATTATCAACGTCTCAAATAAGAGATGATTAAAAAATTAACACTTTTTTTTTTTAGCAAGGATGCTTTAAAATGGTCCAAAGTGATGATAAATATATTGATAATCTTTCCATTTCAGATAAATGCTGTTCTTCTGAGCTTTTTATTCATCAAAGAAACCTGAAAAAATCTACTCAGCTGTTTTCAACATAATAATAAATGTTTTTTGAGCAGAAAATCAAATAACATAATAAATTACATTTGAAATATGTTCAAATAAAAAATCTTAAATAATAAAAATATTATCTTAAATAATAAAATATTATCTTAAATAATAAAAATATTTCAAAATTGTACTGTTTTTGCTGTACTTCGGAGCAAATAAATGCAGGCTTGGTGAGTAGAAGAGACTTCTTTAAAAAAAAACATTAAAAATCTTACGGTTCAAAAACAATTTATACAAATTAACCGAAAACAGTGATAATAGACAAACATAGTAAGCTAAGTGCAAAGAAAATGACCCGCGTATAAGTCAAGCAACTTTTGAGCGATAACTCAAACAACACGATCCGTTCGAAGGAATCGACTCTTTTAAACGAATCGGAGCAAAGCTATTCCAAAGCACTAATCAAGCGTCAGAATCGTTGGCGTTCAGTCGAACGGGGGCGTGTCCTCCTGTCATTATTGTTGGCCATTGTCCGTGGACTCTCCCCATATGGCACTTGATAGAAACACGGAGCTATTGTGATTATTCCATCGCTCATGAACATTTTGTTCCCCATTATTGGTGCATGCAGTAGTGGGAGTGTAACAGTAAGTACAACAAATCTGACCTTAAATGTCTTTCTAGAAGGCTTGTTATGTTTAATTCATGTATTTAATAACTTTCCATGAGCAGGCTATTGCCACCACTGACTAGCACTGTTATCACTGTTATTTTATTATCACTGACTATTATAGTTTTTCACACTTTTTAAGGGATGAGCAGGGAGAGATGCTTAACCAGCTGAAGAGGATGTACAACCAAAAATCAAGAGCTCATCTCAACTGAAAACACTCACTGTAAAAGGAAATTCTATTTTAGAATTAGAAAGTTAGAAATTAGAATGATTTCTTAATTTATTTTCCACATTGTTTGGTTATTTATATATTTATTTATTTTAATAAATATATCCATATAGTTTTAGTTTAAGTTTTTTGTTTTATTTTGTTTATTTTATTTATATTTTAGGTTTATTTTATTTTTTATTTTTATTTTTATTTTATCATTTACAGTTAATTATTTTACTCTATTTTATTAATTTAGTAATTTATTTATATTATTTCATTTTTATTTCAGTTTTATTTCATTTTGTATTATTTGTTTTATTATTTTATTTTCATTTCATTTTTTATTATGTATTTTATTTTATTATTTTCTTTTTGTTTCAGTTTTATTTTATTATTTATTTTATAATTTTATTTTTGTTTCAGTTTTATTTTATTTTCTATTGTTTTATTTCATTTTGTATTATTTATTTTATTTGCATTTCATTTGTATTTATTTATTTTATTATTTATTATATATTTATTTCAGTTTTATTTTAGTTTTATTTCAGCATATTTCATTATTTATTTTATTATGTTATTTTATTTTATTTCTGTTTTATTTTATTATTTATTTTATCATTTTATTTTTGTTTCAGTTTTATTTTATTTTCTATGGTTTGATTTCATTTTTTATTATTTTTTATTTTTATTTCAGTTTTGTTTTATTATTTGTTATATTTTTATTTCATTTTTTTATTTCAGCTTATTTAATTATTTATTTTATTTGTATTTCAATTTTATTTTATTATTTTATTTTTATTTCAGTTTTATTTTATTATTTTATTTTTATTTCAGTTTTGTTTTATTGTACTTTTATTTCAGCTTATTTAATTATTTGTTATTTTATTATTTTATTTTTATTTCAGTTTTATTTCATGATATATTTTATTTTATTGTTTTGTTTTTTGTTTCAGTTTTATTGTATTTTTATTGCATTTTATTTATATATTTTTTTTCTTTCTGAAAGCCTTGCATTTTTAATTTATGTATTGAATACCTTCCCATGCGTAGCCTATCGGTATTTCATTGGTGCGAAAGTGTTTACAGATATTTAGTTTGTATAAATCACATTGAAACAGTTTCTTGTTACAGACTGTAAGTTTGAGAAAGAAGTTTGGCCTCGACTCTGTTATGTTTTTTCAATAAACCCTGAATAGCCTGTGCAAGTGTGTCAGGGGAGATGAGGACACGTTTATATAACTCTAAACCTTGTGTCAAACTAATTATCACAATGTGCTTTGAGCTGTTGTCAATTAAATGCTACTATTTGATCTAAATGCCAGATGATTCATCCTGGTTGTGATTGCAGCTATTGCAGATAAAATCAGCCTGAAGATTCAAAACAGTTTCTTATCAGGGATGTGTTTATTAAATATAAAAGATTAATAAATCTAGGCTATACAAAGTCCAATCTAACTATACATTTAAACATTTATGACTATAATTCTCTATAATCCTTTAGATAGAAATTATTTTGCAAGGAGACCACAAGTTGTCTGTTGTGTTTATATGTTCCCAGCTTAACTATTTGTGGAACAAGGTGTGCTCGTGGTTTGATTAACATCATGTGTTCAGTTCACATATCTGGCATTCCCTATGTTGACTAGTTAAGGTAATGTGGCAATGATCCAACACCAATTTCTCACAACTAGTGCTGAGAATATGTGTATAAGATCATCTGCCATTATCAAAGCTACAAACTTTAATCAATATCTCAGCTCAGTAAACAAGAAGGTAATATTGAGTTACTTATATTTTAAACACAATGCTGCCTGTGCATGTTTTTGCTCTATCAATTAAAAATACAGTAATTCAGTTGTTGCACATCTCTGAGCAACACTTCAGCTGAATCCAAATATGCAAAAACAACTATTTTACACTGACCGAAATTATAAACGCAACACTTCTGTTTTTGCCCCCATTTTTCATGAGCTGAACTCAAAGATCTACGACTTTTCTATGTACACAAAAGGCCTATTTCTCTCAAATATTGTTCACAAATCTGTCTAAATCTGTGTTAGTGAGCACTTCTTGTTTGCCGAGATAATCCATCCACCTCACAGGTGTGACATATCAAGATGCTGATTAGACAGCATGATTATTGCACAGGTGATGCTTTAGGCTGGCCACAATAAAAGGCCACTCTAAAATGTGCAGTTTTATCACACAGCACAATGCCACAGATGTCGCAAGTTTTGAGGCATGCTGACTGCAGGAATGTTCACCAGAGCTGTTGCCCGTGAATTGAATGTTCATTTCTCTACCATAAGCCGTCTCCAAAGGCGTTTCAGAGAATTTGGCAGAACATCCAACCGGCCTCACAACCGCAGACCATGTGTAACCACACGAGCCCAGGACCTCCACATCCAGCATCTTCACCTCCAAGATCATCTGAGACCAGCCACCCGGACAGCTGCTGCAACAATCGGTTTGCATAACCAAAGAATTTCTGCACAAACTGTCAGAAACCATCTCAGGGAAGCTCATCTGCATGCTCGTCGTCCTCATCGGGGTCTCGACCTGACTGCAGTTCGTCGTCGTACCCGACTTGACTGGGCAAATGCTCACATTCGATGACATCTGGCACTTTGAAGAGATGTTCTCTTCATGGATGAATCCCAGTTTTCACTGTACAGGGCAAATGGTGGACAGCGTGTATGGTGTCGTGTGGGTGAGCGGTTTGCTGATGTCAACATTGTGGATCGAGTGGCCCATGGTGGCGGTGGGGTTATGGTATGGGCAGGCATATGTTATGGACAATGAACACAGGTGCATTTTATTGATGGCATTTTGAATGCACAGAGATACCGTGACGAAATCCTGAGGCCCATTGTTGTGCCATTCATCCACGACCATCACCTCATGTTGCAGCATGATAATGCACGACCCAATGTTGCAAGGATCTGTACACAATTCCTGGAAGTTGAAAACATCCCAGTTCTTGCATGGCCAGCATACTCACGAGACATGTCACCTATTGAGCATGTTTGGGATGCTCTGGATCAGTGTGTACGACAGCGTGTTGCAGTTCCTGCCAATATCCAGCAACTTCACACAGCCATTGAAGAGGAGTGGAACAACATTCCACAGGCCACAATCAACAACCTGATCAACTCTATGCGAAGGAGATGTGTTGCACTGCATGAGGCAAATAGTGGTCACACCATATGTGGTTTTCGGACAACCCCAGACAACATTTTAGAGTTGCCTTTTATTGTGGCCAGCCTAAGGCACACCTGTGCAATAATCATGCTGTCTAATCAGCATCTTGATATGTCACACCTGTGAGGTGGATGGATTATCTCGACAAAGGAGAAGTGCTCACTAACACAGATTTAGACAAATTTGTGAACAATATTTGAGAGAAATAGGCCTTTTGTGTACATAGAAAAAGTCTTAGATCTTTGAGTTCAGCACATGAAAAATGGGGGCAAAAACAGAAGTGTTGCGTTTATAATTTTGGTCAGTGTATTATAATTAATTACTAGAATGTCAGAATCCACAGTATTCATAAAACAGTAAACAAAACCTAGATGAATCAGTATTTTTGAACAAATTGGTTTAGTGAAAGATTTAATGACTCAAGGATGAAAGTTTGGTGGGAAATTTGGTAAGATAAACTTTGATTTGAATGAACTGTTAGGATTTAGCAAATATTCACCAAGCATATCATAAGGGTTCATTGGGGAGTTCCTGAACTGATGAAAAGCTAATAATTAATTTTATTGAATGTAAAATTACAGTAAATAAATGGGGCTGCACAATAATTGTTTAGCTTGGTGTAATTATCAAATATAATGCTGATTTAATTAAATAATTATATAAAGTGAAGCTGCGCTTCTGCGAGCTGCTTGTGATTCCGCATCTCAGAGCCTCTTGCTTCATAGCAGTGTTATTTTTCACTGTTATTAATTATCAGTGACTATCATAGTTTTTCATAATATTTTGAATCAGATTTTTAGAAGGTTAAAACAAACATATGCTCAACCAGTTAAAGAGATGCAAACAAAACTCAAAAGTTTGTCAATTGAAAACACTCACTCCAGAAGAAAATTCGGTTTTAGAATTAGAAAATTAGAAATCAGATTTAAAAGAAAAAAAATTTGATTTCATTTTTTTTTCACTTTTTATTTATTTATTTATTTATTTATAAATATAACCATATAGCTTTAGTTTTTCATTTTCATTTATTTACTTTTACTTATTTTAGTACTTCAGTTTTGATTAGATTTTTTATTTTATTTAATTATTTTATTGTTATATTTTAGTTTATTTTATTGTTATATATTTTTATTTTATTATGTATTTTAATTTATTATTTTATTTTGGTTTTATTGATTTTATTATTTTACTTTTTAATTCAGTTTTATTTAATTTGTTATTTTATTTATTTTATCATTTTAGTTTTATTTTATTTTGTTTAATATTTTATTATTAATTTTATTTTACAATTGCATTTTTTATTTCAGTTTTATTTTATTTTACAACTTAATTTCAGTTTTATTTTATTTTTATTGTATTATTATTTTATTTTAGTATTTTATTTTTATTATATTTTCATTTTGGTTTTATTGTATTGTTTTTATTTCAGTTTTATTTAATTTTCAATTTCATTTTATATTTTATTATTTATTCCATTTTATTATTTTATTTTTATTTGTTTTATTTTATTTTCTGTTATTTATTTTATTCTTTTATCATGTTTTAATTTATTTTAATATGTTTAAGCGATTATTTCATTTTTATTTTATTTTATTGTTTATTTTATTTTATTAATTCATTTGTATTTCAGTTTTGTTTCATTTTATTTTCAGTTTTCGTTAATGATAACCCTGAAGACTGCTACCTGGTTCCACAATAAATGCAGTGAATTCCATCTCTGCTTCTTCTGTGAGTTTAATAAGCATTTGACAATGCAAGTGTACAGTATATCACCAAAATAAAAGCTTGAGAACTTGAAATATTATAAGTTTGAGGGTTTAAATGTTTTAAACATTATTCTACAACAAATATATATTTCTTCATTTTCACACTTCTATTATAAATGGTTAAAAACATAACAATAATAAAGTTTGTAAACCCCCTACCCTATTATCCACTGCATTACATGTGTCGACAGCAAATGTTTGCCAACTAAATCCTTGTTGTAGACTTCCAAGTGTACTTGAGGCTCAGAGTGTTGCACGACTAAAAGAAGTTCTCAAAAGAAACTCTCAGAAACTCTAAGATGGCACAATATAATTAGAGTTCACTGAGTTCAGGAACAAGTGAAATGAATGTAACTAGGTGATGTCATGATATTTCTTGGTAACAAAAGGGCTGTAACCATGGCGAGAGACTACAGGTGGTGCAACCTAATTCAGACCGGCATGAATGCAGCCTCACTGATGCTTTGGCATCCAGAGTTTTGGACATCAGCATGCATCATATTATATAGGATGGAGTTAGTACGCAAATACTGACTTCATGCTACAGTCATGTGTAAGTGGATGAGATTAACTGGCTGATGAATCTACATATCCACGTTGCCCCGTGCCTAATGGGAATGGGGTTGCCACGAAGCAGGACAGTGTGATTGGCCAGGCCACAGCAGCAGGCAGAAGCCATTGTCTGCCCTGCTCAATCAGATGTCACGGTAAGGCCTTGTGTTTGGCAGGACGTCCAGCCCTGGCATCAAATCAAGAGCGTTGTGTTGGTTACATAAGAGTGTTCTCTGATCAGCCGGAGGGCCCCATTAACAACCTCTCACACACTACAGCCTCCAGCCAACACGGACACTGGCCCAATAAGACTTTAAGCTGAAATTTATAGACTGAACTACCACATACTCTGTGTGCAAGAGGCAAACGAGGGTCACCAAATAATATTGTTTGCATCGCTGTAGCTGTTTAAAATGCAGTTTACGGTAGGTCATTCTCAGGACACCATGCCATTTGTCTCCGTGACCGAATAAACTTTAGTTTACATTGCATTTTATCAGTTCATGCATCCAGTTTGATTCAAACGCATGACCTTAGGCGCTGTTAGCTGTATTATGTAGTTTGAAGGCGCAATATGTCATTTTCGCCACTAGAGGGCGCATATTCACAACAAACAAAGAAATAAATGCGTAGTTTGATGACGCCATGATTGAGTGTGGAATCTTGGGAGTTGTAGTCTTTACCCCTACAGCCGTTTCAATCCAATTGAACCCGGGCAGAAATCATGTTCAGGGATGAGCTGAGGTATTAAAGACTTATTAACATCCTTGTAGTATGAATCAGGGTGGAGCTGGAAACAGTGGAAGCGAAATGACGCCGCTGGAGCGATTGCTAATGAGAGACAAAAGCAGCGGAGCTTTTATTATGCCACAGCCGAGCGCTTCCGCTTCTTCCGGTCATGCGTCTGTGAGGTAAAACAGCGCTGTTTTATCATACTAGATACATTTGAGTGTGTTGAAAGTTCTGTTATAATGATACTCTGTGCGTTCATCACCTGTCTAATAAAATGCAGAAGATATTAAAGGGTCTTTGGGGTTTCCATGTTTTCTACAAAATAAAGCCGGAAGTCGTGGGCGTTTGACGTTATTGGCAGGCGATCCAATGACACGGTACGTTACAGTACTTAAAATCTTTATTTCTCTGGATTTAAACATTCTTGGAAACATTTTGGGATAATGCAAGGAATGTAAGCACAGTGATTTTTGTATATTTTAAGCAAACAATCTTACATTTTGTGCCTTTAATAATAATGACCATAATATTTTTACCATTATTTACAGAAAATGTCATTCAGTGTAACAATAGTATGAGAAAAGAAAAAATATATAAATTTCAGTTTTATTTTTATTTTTTCATTTAATTTGTATTTACAGTGCCCTCCACTAATATTGGCACCCTTGGTAAATATGAGCAAAGACGGCTATGAAAATAAATCTGCTTTGTTTATCTTTATGATCTTACATTCAAAAAATTCACAAAATGCTAACCTTTCATTGAAGTAAAACAATTAAAAGTGGGGGGAAACTTACGTTATGAAATAAATGTTTTTCTCATATGCATGTTGGGCACAATTATTGGCACCCTTAGAAATTATAACGAGTAAAATATCTCTGAAGTATATTCCCATTCATATTTGCATTTATTTAGCACACTAGAATGACTAGGAGTATGATATTGTCCAGCAATAACTTCCTGTTTCACAGGATTATAAATATGAGGAGCACAAAGGCCACATTTCCTTAATCATCCATCACAAGGAATAAAACCAAATAATATAGTTCTGATGTGCAGAACAAGATTGTTGAGCTTCACAAAATAGAAAATGGCTGTAAGAAAAGAGCTAAAGCACTGAAAATCCCAATTTCCATCATTAGGACAATAATTAAGTATTCCAATCAACTAAAGATGTTACAAATCTGCCTGGAAAAGGACGTGTGTCTATATCGTCCTAATGCATGGTGAGGAGGAGAGTTTAAGTGTCCAAAGACTCTCCAAGGATCACAGTAGGAGAATTGCAGAGATTAGTTGAGTCTTGGGGCCAAAAGACTAAAAAAAAAATTCAAACAGCCCCTACGTCACCACATGTTGTTCAGGAGGGTTTTAAGAAAAATCCTCCTTGCTCATCCAAAAACAAACTCCAGCATATTCAGTTGTCAGACACAACTTGAATTTCAAATGGGAATGGCTTCTGTGGTCAGATGAAACTAAAAAAAAAAGAGCTTTCTGGCAGCAAACACTCAAGATAGGTTTGGTACAAAAAGTACCCCATGCCCATGGTTAAATATGCTGCTGGATCTTTAATGTTGTGGGCTTATTTTCCTGCCAGAGGTCCTGGACATCTTGTTCAGATACATGGCATCATGGATTCTAGCAAATACCAACAGATAAAAAATGTAAATCTGACTGCATCTGTTAGAAGTTCTATAATGAGCTGTGGTTGGATCTTCCATCAGGACAGTGATCCAAATCAAACATCAAAATCAACACAAAAATGTGTCACTGAGCATAAAATGAAGCTTCTGCCATGGCCGTCCCAGTTGCCTGACCTGAACCCTATAGAAAATGCGTGAGGTGAACTGAAGAGAAGAAGCACCAGCATGGAGCTGGGAAACTAAAGGATCTGAAGAGTTTCTGTATGAAGGAATGGTCTCTGATCTCTTGTCAGGTGTTCTCCAAACTCTTCAGGCATTAAAGAAGAAAACACAGAGCTGTTATCTTGAATAAAGGACATTGCAATAATTGGGTGCCAATAATTGTGGTCAACATGAACTACAGAAAAACATTTATTTCATAAAGAGATTTTCCCCCTGCTTGCCATGGTTTTACTTAAATGATAGGTTAGAATATTGTGAATTTTTTGAATGAAAGATTAAAAGGATAAACAATGCAGATTTATTCTTACAGCCACCTTTGCTCATATTTACCAAGGGTGCCAATATTAGTGGAGGGCACTGTATTTTCTTTTATTTAAAATTTTCTTTTATATTATTTTACTTTGGTTTTATTTAATATTTTATTCTTTATTATTTTATTCTTATTTTATTATTTCAGTGTTTATCATATTATTTATTTTTTTATCATATTATTAGTTTTATCATACTATAATATTTTTAACATGATTTACAGAAAATGTCATTCAGTGCAACAATAGTTTGAATATAAAAAAAAATCTAAATTAAAATTTTATGTTATTATTTTATTTTCATTTTGTTTATTTATTTTATATTGTTTATTTTTTTTTATTTTACTTTGGTTTTATTGATTTTATTTTAGTTTAGTTTATCATATTATTATATTTTTTTAAATCATATTATCAGTTTTGTCATACATAATATTTTTTCCATGATTTACAGAAAATGTCCAAACAGTTGGAATATCAAAAAAATCTAAATTTAAATGTTATTTTATTTTATTATTTTATTTTATTTTTGTTTTCTTTTTTTATATTATTTAATTATTTTACTTTGATTTTATTTATTTTATTTTATTTCAGTTTTATCATATTGTCATATTTTTTAAAATCATATTATCAGTTTTATCATACTATAATATTTTTACTATGATTTACAGAAAATGTCATTCAGTGCAACAATAGTTGGAATATCAAAAAAATCTACATTTAAATGTTATTTTATTTCATTATATTATTTTATTATTATTATTATTATTTATTTATTTATTTTTTTTCAAATTTTTAAAAAAAATCATATTATCAGTTGGAATATCAAAAATCTAGTCAGGAATATTTATAAAAACCATTAAATGACATTAAAATACTATATTTATTAATAGAGACAATTATTTTGTTTAAGCTTTACCCATCTTTGCCACCATCTTTTAAACCATTTGTCAGCAAGAAGATTTTAGTCATTGTAAGTATAATAAAATGTAGTATGATCACATTTTCTTTGATATATTTTAATAAGTGCAGGTCAGAAAAAGTATGTTTCATTTTTACATAAATATATCTGTTACGCTGAATGATGATGGAACATTATTTCATCCATATTTTGATATTTTATTTCCACAAATGTTATTTGAAACCTTAAAGTATAAACTTTACTTGCATTTAATATGCTTTCTATGTATATAAACTCACTTTTGTGAAAATTAATGCAGGCACCAAAATTGGACGTCTTGTCTTTGTCCCATGTATTTAAATTACACATGTACTGTCCTGAGACTCAGGATTTGGTACAAAACAAAGCATCAACAAGGTTTTAAAAAAACAACACACAAAACAAAACACCACAACAACCAAAAAACACTCACTAGAAAACAAAACAGCCCAACTAAATAAACCCAAAAACAAACAAAACCACCATAACATTAATTTTTTGGGGCAAATGTGACTCTGAATGGCTGGATAAATTAACAAAATGTGACATAACCACAGTGCTCTTGTTTGCATAGCTAGTCTTCCTCTGTATTTACAGTGTCAGTATCCATCTGTGAACTTTTGGCACACTGACTTTTCTTAGAAACCTCTACCTCCAGAGAGCACCCATGCTATGACCCGTCCTAGACTTGCTATGATGTTAAAAATGAGAGTCAGCGCTGACTGGCTGATGATAACGGTGGGCCAATCACAGGATCCAGACGCAGTCACATCACCTGGTGAGCGAATCCTCCCGCTGATTAGACTCCATTAGTTCAAAGTCTCCATTTGTTTGAGAGTTACACGTAAAATGGGGATAGAGGTTACGTGACAGAAAGCCCAAACACACAAATGTCATGCACTGGTGCAGCTCAACTCACAGCACTGAGACCTCCAGATGAGATCCCAAGACTGCAATTAAACCATTTCTGGATGAAAGAACTAGTGTATACTCCAGCTCAAAGAGTTAAACTCTAGAGACATGCAATTCAGATTCATCTCTCAGTTTATATAAACAAACAAAATGAGGGGGTGTTGTTCTACCTCATACTTCCATTGCATGCATTTATGGCCATGCATTAAGATTAACTGAAGAACAGCATTATTTAGTGTGTCAGTGTGCCACAGATGCTCAACTTGCTCAACTTTTATTGAATTTGCAACAGCGCTGTAAGTATCTCTAGGCCAGTATTAATTACTCAGAAAAAGACAACTGTGAAATGCCAAGAAGTTGAAGCAAAGCAGCAAGTGAATTAGCCAAATCTACTTTGCTAGATTGGTGGCGGCTGAAAACAAAATGAACAAAAACAGAACAAAACCAGTTAGTATAAAAAATGTATATACTTTTTTAAAGACCATTTTATTTTTAATAAACTCATGCATGGCTAAAGTTAAGCTTATCCCCCACCTCGTCCCTGGGCGGGATTTAATTTAATGATATTCTAATGGACCGCGTTGTGACATCACTGCGTGCAGAAAACAAACGCTGTAGTCCAAAGGAGCCGTTCGGTGTAGTTTTTGAAAAGGGATTTTTAAAAAAAACAAAATATCTCCTTTTGGAGTGGACTTTGAGATTTGTAACTTTGTAAATCTTTTTTATGCCCAAAGATACACACCACACACTGCCTAAAGTTCAAACAGCTCGTTTTGTTTTTCAAGGTGAAAAGGGTGATGTTTTACACAACCACTGAGAATTTTTTAACCAAAGTATATTACAGAGTTTTCATTAAGACCCTAAAGAATCATATCAACTTGTGGAAAATGGGCATCTGATGACCCCTTTAAAAGCAGTGGTGGACAGTAACGAAGTAGTTGTACTTTGTTACTATACTTAAGTACATTTTTCAAGTATCTGTACTTTACTGGAGTAGTTTTATTTTTAGTAACTTTCACTTTTACTTCACTACATTCCATAGTGTAAGATCGTACTTTTTACTTAACTACTTTTCATAAAACATATCGTTACTCTTTATAATATATCACGTGATCTGAGACGCAGAAGCGGTGTCCCAAGTAGGGCTCGCTGCAGTCTGCGGTGGACATCCAACCCCGCCCACATCCACGCATGACGTCAGACGTCGTCGATACAACCCCGCCCGCGGACGAGCGTGACGTCAAAAGTCACGCCCATATCAAATACGTTACCTTGTGATTCCCCAATACCTATACCGGGAAACCCGGAAATATGTCGAAGGAACTTACGGTTGTTTTGGGGATCTATATAAAATAAGAGGCCATTGCCCTTCGTTTTACTAATACACGTTTTCCTATTTGTGTAAAGGATGTCTAGGCTAAAATGCCACAACTTAAATCTAATATATTTAATATGTCTAATTTCGTCATCATGGCAGCCTGTAATACGCTTGCATTGACTACATTAGGCTAATTGTTAATAAAAACCTTTAAACCTTACCTTGTTCATTTATGTAATGAGATAAATTCGCATTTATTACAATCGATTTTAGGCGAATTTTAAATGTAATGTAATGTTTAAAGGGGACAGTTCGATTTTGGTATTGTAAAAGTATGTAAAATTATTGAAAGAGTTGGTATTGTATAATTGTCAGTTATTTTTTTAAAAAAGTGTTCCACTTATCATAAAGTGTTAACATTTAAATGACAGAATCAACAGTTCTCCATTTGCAGTAGGCTACACACACATGGGCTAAATAGAGGTTGATTGCTTTGATAGTTTAAACATGACATTGACCTTCAGGCCTTGTTCATCACAACTTGATATGAAATTTGTCCAGGTCCTCCACATACTTAAAGATGAATAAAAAGTCATACATTACTTATTTGGGCATTTTATATTTATTATTTTACAAAAAATAATTCAATTTAAAATGTTACAAAAATACACACTACCAGCTGAATGTTTTTGAACAGTAAGATTTTTAGTTTTTTTGTTTTTTTTTTAAAGAGTCTTCTGCTCACCAAGCCTGCATTTATTTAATCCACAATAACACAAATTTTAAGCTTCTATTTGAATATATTTTAAAGTGTAATATATTTCTGTGATCAAACTAAATTTTCAGCATCATTACATCATTACAGTCTTCTGTGTCACTTGATCCTTCAGAAATCATTCTAATATGCTGATTTGTTGCTCAAGAAACATTTCTGATTATCATCAATATTTAAAGCAGTTGAATAAGGATTCTTTGATAAATAGAAAGATCCAAAGATCAGCATTTATTATTTTATGTTTTTGCTATACTTTGGATCAAATAAATCCAGGCCTGGTGGGCAGAAACAAACAAAAAAAAACAAATCTTACTGTTCAAAAACTTTTGACTGATTGTGTTTAATAAAATATATGTTCCAAATATCATAAGTCTGAGCAGTTGAATGATCAGACAAACAGTTTGTTATGCAGTACACATACCTACATACATAGGCTACACAGAGAGATTCCTTGCTCTGAAAGATTATTCACAGGACATGGCATGAGGCCTTGTTCATCAAGACAATTTGATATGAATGTGTCCAGCTCCTCCAGATACTCAAAGATGAATAAACAGACATCTCTTGCTTCATCCGATTCTCTCCCCGGTAGTCTTTGATGGCATTCTGTTGATTTTTACTGTCCATCTGTAGAAAGGCAGGACCTTTCACCACCCCACAGAATAACTCACAGTGACTCTGTTTCCAGCACCACGAAGGACCTTTGCAGACTTTCACTTTATGTCCTCTTGGTGCTCCTGATAAAAATAGAGAATACATATGAATACGTATTGGAAGGTATATGTGTCCACTAAAAAGTATTTACCTCATCATTTAGGCTACCACATCCTTCTACATACAAACATATGTATGATTTATATATTTATTTATCTATATCAATATCTAGAGAAATGCTCTCACCATACCTCCATGCACCATTGCATGGCTTATGTGGTCCTACAAGTGAATTGTAATGAGTCATTTTCTTTACTGGTAAAACTGCAGCAGGGACCCCTCAACCCGGCAGAACTGCCCTGCATCAGGCTTGGACTGAAAATGTGTAAAATGCACAAAAACATTGACAAACGTTATGTGATCTTTCCATTAATATAGAAGAATACAAAGATAATTTGTGACATACACAGAATTATCCAGCAAGACGTAGTAAAATGATGCGGTTACTTGCCTAATTTACTGTACATGGGTACTGTGATCAGTGTTTATCATTAAAGATGTCATATGTATGTGAGTGTTTTGTGTGGGGGACCAGGTAAGTATATATGTGTGAGAGGGATGAAGTGTGTCTGAGTGGGTGAGATGACTGTATTGTGTGGGGGTCAGGGTATCAGCATTCACTTTTGTCATAAGACGTAGATAGATAGAGTAGATAGTGCACTATCTATCTATTAACACATGTATGTATATATGTATTTGTGTGTGTGTGTGTACATACACCTATGTATGTACAGGTCCTTTTCAAAAAATTAGCATATTGTGATAAAGTTCATTATTTTCTGTAATGTACTGATAAACATTAGACTTTCATATATTTTAGATTCATTACACACAACTGAAGTAGTTTCAAGCCTTTTATTGTTTTAATATTGATGATTTTGGCATACAGCTCATGAAAACCCAAAATTCCTATCTCAAAAAATTAGCATATCATGAAAAGGTTCTCTAAACGAGCTATTAACCTAATCATCTGAATCAACTAATTAACTCTAAACACCTGCAAAAGATTCCTGAGGCTTTTAAAAACTCCCAGCCTGGTTCATTACTCAAAACCGCAATCATGGGTAAGACTGCCGACCTGACTGCTGTCCAGAAGGCCATCATTGACACCCTCAAGCAAGAGGGTAAGACACAGAAAGAAATTTCTGAACGAATAGGCTGTTCCCAGAGTGCTGTATCAAGGCACCTCAGTGGGAAGTCTGTGGGAAGGAAAAAGTGTGGCAGAAAACGCTGCACAACGAGAAGAGGTGACCGGACCCTGAGGAAGATTGTGGAGAAGGACCGATTCCAGACCTTGGGGGACCTGCGGAAGCAGTGGACTGAGTCTGGAGTAGAAACATCCAGAGCCACCGTGTACAGGCGTGTGCAGGAAATGGGCTACAGGTGCCGCATTCCCCAGGTCAAGCCACTTTTGAACCAGAAACAGCGGCAGAAGCGCCTGACCTGGGCTACAGAGAAGCAGCACTGGACTGTTGCTCAGTGGTCCAAAGTACTTTTTTCGGATGAAAGCAAATTTTGCATGTCATTCGGAAATCAAGGTGCCAGAGTCTGGAGGAAGACTGGGGAGAGGGAAATGCCAAAATGCCTGAAGTCCAGTGTCAAGTACCCACAGTCAGTGATGGTCTGGGGTGCCATGTCAGCTGCGGTCAATGCAGCTAGCTATCAGGAGATTTTGGAGCACTTCATGCTTCCATCTGCTGAAAAGCTTTATGGAGATGAAGATTTCATTTTTCAGCACGACCTGGCACCTGCTCACAGTGCCAAAACCACTGGTAAATGGTTTACTGACCATGGTATTACTGTGCTCAATTGGCCTGCCAACTCTCCTGACCTGAACCCCATAGAGAATCTGTGGGATATTGTGAAGAGAAAGTTGAGAGACGCAAGACCCAACACTCTGGATGAGCTTAAGGCCGCTATCGAAGCATCCTGGGCCTCCATAACACCTCAGCAGTGCCACAGGCTGATTGCCTCCATGCCACGCCGCATTGAAGCAGTCATTTCTGCAAAAGGATTCCCGACCAAGTATTGAGTGCATAACTGAACATAATTATTTGAAGGTTGACTTTTTTTGTATTAAAAACACTTTTCTTTTATTGGTCGGATGAAATATGCTAATTTTTTGAGATAGGAATTTTGGGTTTTCATGAGCTGTATGCCAAAATCATCAATATTAAAACAATAAAAGGCTTGAAACTACTTCAGTTGTGTGTAATGAATCTAAAATATACGAAAGTCTAATGTTTATCAGTACATTACAGAAAATAATGAACTTTATCACAATATGCTAATTTTTTGAAAAGGACCTGTATACACACACAGACGTACACACAGACAGACAGAGACACACACAGTGCACAGATTCTTACGTTCTTACGACGACATAAAATGAATGCTGAATGAACGTGCAGTTCCCCAAAACACAAACACATAACAACACTCATCTAACCAACGCACGCACACATATAACGTTTATATATATATATATATATAAATATATATGTAAATTTGTTGTTAGCTAAGTAATAATGTGTCTGTGTGAAGTTTAAAACACATACTAAGCGTGCCGAACTGTTGTTTATGTACATGAACACAACGACACACACATTCTTAAAAGTTGTCAATGTTTTTAGTTATGGTAAAGATCAAAGATATATTTTTTACTTACCCACACGGCAAACAACTTAGCGAACGGTTAGCGAACAATACGAATTATCTTCTTATCGATGCTTCTTCCTGTTTCACAATGAATTAATTAATGTGACGTATTTGGACACGGGCGTGGTTTGTGACGCCGCACTTGGATGTGGGCGGGGTTGGATGTCCACCGCAGGCTGCAGCGAGACGCTCCTCGCGGTGTCTGACTCATGAACAAACTGATTCTTTTCAATGAACCTGTTAAATCGATTCGCAAACCGCACCAAACGATTCATTCACGAATTGGAGTGATACGACTGCAGCTGCTGTTCTGGAGTCGACAACTCGTTGATTCAAATGATCCGTTCAAAGCGAGTCTCCAGTCAACTGAATTCACAAGTAAGAACCGGGAGATCTTGTGAGCGCACGCGACTGAAGCTGCATTCACACTAGCAGCGACTTCTGAAACGGATGAGGAGCAGAGCCTGCTTTTTTTTACTGAGTATGTTTATCTATGGCTGAGAGGAGAATGATCACATGAGCTCTACCGTCTTCTTTCCTATTGGCTGTCGCTCCCGAAAGTCGCTATTCATTTGCATAAAGTTGAGGGATTCTGAACTTTGTCGCGTCGCTGGACACGCCCCATCCGGTCGCCAACGGTCGCTGTAGCTCGATGTCGCTATTGTCGCCGGAAATCGCCAGCTCTCCATTGAAATGAATGGGATCGCGTCGCTTTGTCGCTGCCTGTCGCTTGTAGTGTACGGGGCTTGATGCTGTGAAAAGTAAGTGACTAATGTCAAATTTTAGGATTAATTATTGTAACTGAAAATCATATTTAGGTCAAAACTGTCCGTTGTTTGTGAATGAAATCTGCTGTAAAGTATGATCTGTTTAAGCCCACTGAAATGCTTGAATTCAGACACATCAACATCAGTTTTAGGTTAAAAAACGAAAAATTAAAATAACACAGACTAAATAAAATAACTCATGCAGGTTCATATTCCCCGCTGCTGTAATGTTAGCAGTTTTATTAAAATGCTACACATTTAGCCTACATGACGTCTGTTTTTATATTGTTTATCAACAGTATAATTTTTTATATTGCTTAGAACAACTAGACGAGCAAACAGATATTAATGTTTATTCAAAACCATAATGAAAATAAGTAAATATCGTTAGCTGATGCTAACTGTCTTGCTAACAAGCTTGCTGGTGCTAAATTGAGTTAATTTTTAGATATGAAGTCCAAATATTTTTATTCAACCACCTAGATAGATTACATCTGAGGGAAAAAGAAAGGATGTGATGTTCAGAACATGGTAACTACAGTAATTATTAAAGTAGGAAGTGATGCCCTCGGGGCATTTGGCAATAGTATGTTCCTGCACAGCCGGGGGCTGCACTTTGAGGACCGCAGTTCCAGGTAGTGATGGGTCGTTCTTGAACGATTCGTTCATTTTGAACGAATCTTTAATGTGACTCGGGACGAACGAGTCGTCTCGGCGAGTGATTCGTTCAGTGGAAAACATCCTATTAGGTCCTGTACTGGAATTAGTTCAACTGTTTTAGAGTCGTTCGTTCATTTTATGGGGCTGTCACGTGATGAACGAACGACTCAAACCCGAGGACTCGAGAGATGAACTAATCAATTCTCTTTCCGGCTCAGACTGCATAGGTTAACATTACGGGGCTGTCACGTGATGAACGAACGACTCAAACCCGAGGACTCGAGAGATGAACTAATCAATTCTCTTTCTGGCTCAGACTGCGTTGGTTAAGCTAATTGGGCTGTCAGGTGATGAACGAACGACTCAAACCCGAAAACTT
This sequence comes from Labeo catla, assembly GCA_012976165.1. Classification (NCBI taxonomy): domain Eukaryota; kingdom Metazoa; phylum Chordata; class Actinopteri; order Cypriniformes; family Cyprinidae; genus Labeo; species Labeo catla. The sequence goes on along the minus strand of VONZ01000474.1, from coordinate 372,288 downwards.
GTCAGATTAGAGGCGAGGTGAGCGAATCATAGACTAAAGACACAGGTAAACAATGAATTAATATTTTCTGTTTCTTATAAGCATTATAGCATTATAGTTTTGTTTTGTTTGTAGTGTGATCAACGTTTGTGTAAGCAGCAGATGTGTTAGGGAAGTAAAACGTAACATTTTAATTATATTTTGCTAAAATGAACGAAATGACTCGAAAAAAAGATTCGTTCATTTTGCTGAACGAGACTCAAAGGACCGAGTCGGTAAAATGATCCGAACTTCCCATCACTAGTTCCAGGACCGCATTTCTAGGACCCTATTTTTGTGACAGCGCCATCTAGAGGAGATCTGATTCTAACATAAAACAAAAACTACTCATTTTTAATCTTTCCATCTTATTTTTAATGAAAGAGCTGGTGTGAACTTGGGTTCGAGGCGTGTCAGCAATCTCCATTTAGCCTATTTAGCTGTGCAGAACAGATCATTGTTCTGCTGAATGTTATAAACTAACATTTGTATTCAAATAAAATTACATTTATTAATGTACTAATAAACACAGTAATTTGTAGCACAATTGTTTAACGGTTAATTGCACTTTATGTGTGTCACACATCAGACCTGAATCGCTGTGCTGCGGCAATGAACTGAAGTCTGCAAAAATACAAGTCTTTTTACAAGAAAATGGAATTTAACACCAGAATATATATAGAATATATTGAAATAAATTAGGTTAAATATTTCAAACGGGTTACCAATGGGTATGTTAAGGGTTAGGAGTCGGTTAGGACAATAATTAAGTGTATACAATTAAACAACTACATATTTCTGTAAAAAATAATAATATACAGAATTGAATAGCAAGCGCCATTAAATAGTGTGAGATGCTAATACATACATATACACAATAAATAAATAAAATAAAATAATACAAAAACTATAGGGTCCTAGAAATGCGGTTCTGAAACTGCAGCCTCCGGTTGTGCAGGAACACCCTTCTCGCGATTTGGCCAGGGTTGTTTTTACACCACAGACAAAGTTTGAGAGGAAAACATTAAAATATAAGTATATTTTCCTTAAAATGTTCTTGCTAACTTCAGGCCTTATTCTCGTCATATATATCTGTGACATTCTGCAAAACAAGCTTTTAAAACACTTTTTCTTACTGGTGAATTAGATGGTACCTGAAGGAAATCAAATCTGATTTTCTTCAGGTACATCGCAGTGTAAGCTTCACAGTGAACATTACCACATCGTCAACATAGTCCATATCAACAACAAAAATGCTTTTTTTTTTTTTTTACTCCATATAGTGGTTATTTTGGGAAAATCCCAGGTATTCTGAGCAGTAGGATTATAAAAATATGTGCTAATATAAAATTAAATTAAGTAGCCTATATAAAATTGCCAAATAAATATATCAGTACTTTCTTACTTAAGTACATAAAAAAAAATTGGGTACATTTGTACTTTCACTCGAGTAAAAATGAAAAAGGAGCACTTTTCCTTTTACTGGAGTAATATATTATTATACGTATCTGTACTTTTACTCAAGTACTTGATTTGTGTATTTCGTCCACCACTGTTTAAAAGTTCTAACCACAAATGCGTAAGCATTATAATTGTATCATAACTGCTGTTATAATTATTTATAAGATGATAAGATGCCTTAAGAATATCCTTATAATGTATTATAAATATGGACTTCACAGAAAGTGTTACCAAATACTTTTTAAATTAGCAGTTGCTGAACTAAACCTAACAAACTTCAAAAGTAGTTTGTATTTACAAATATTTTAAATTGAGAGTCCACAGATGTAAAGCATGTCTCCAAAAGTCAAAAAATGAGCTCATAATGACAACATTTCACACAGTATTTGCTGCCCCCTTCCTGTCAAACCTGTTCCTGAACCAGACACTTCTTCATAAAGCTGCATTCAATACAGTCAGTGAGCAGCATCTGTGGCATGTTGTCAACGACAACAATACCTCCGACTCCTCAGTATGAAATCTAACAAACATACAATAACCATCAGTGGCCCAGCATTGTATTTTTACCCACATATACGTCAATAACAACTACATACAGCTGTCAACACAGCTTTTGTTTGTCTTGATTGAGTTTTTCCATTACAAACAGCACAGAGTGCAGCAAAACAAAACAACTCGTACTATTCAAATGGCATCATCACAAGTTTATTATGTGACTTTGTACAATAAAAATGAAAAAGCAAAACAAAGAGAAACAAAATTATAAAAAAAGTCGCAGAAGTACATGACCGAGAGCTAAGTGTGGTATCGGGGAGGCCAGCTCTGATGGGAACTCGTGCCTATAGAGAGAAAAACACTGGCCAAGAAGGCCAGCTCACTGTTCCTGAATCAGTTTACATGAAACACAGCCGTATCAACAAATCACTTACAAACGCCTCATAAGGAGTCATGAACCCATGGACAAATCATGTGACATTCATAAAGGATGTGTAGATGTGCAAGCACTTAAAAAACAGTGAACTGGAATATGAGAAACAAACTGACAAAATAATTGGATAGTTGGAAAAAAATAAAATAAAAAATCATGAATGGCTAAGGTCCATGGCTAAATAATTTAAATTACACAAATATTGGAAGAGCTTAACATTTCAGGAAGGGAAAAGAAGAATAAGCCACAAAAAGCTCGTTGTTTAAAGGCCAGAAATGCCTGAGGTAAGATTCAGCCTTTATTACTGACGTGGCCAATCAATATGCAGATGGACAGGAGGAGGAAGTGACCTCGGATCCAAAAATGCTAAACAAAGACACGGTGCACGAGGGGAATTTGACGCATTACAAATTCAAAATCCTAAGAGGTTATCAAACAATATTGCATATTTTGGTAAAGTTTGTGTTTTGTTTGTTTTAGATGAGGCGCGCTACAGCGCTCTCGGTGTCTGTGAGGTCTGGCGAATGAACCGATGTGTTAGATGTGGAAAAACAGCCTAATGGGTGGACAGAGTTAAGTGGGGCGTGCAGAGACACAGCGTCCCCACTAAAAAACAACTAGATAAACTAAATTAAAAAAACGTGGGGCTTTGTATATATGTATGATTTTGGTCGATAGACTGACTGAGGGTCCCGGCTGGTTCAGTTGGCAACTAGGATGCGGTGATGGTCCGAGTGGTTTAAAAGATCTTCTTCTTTTTGTTCTTTTCCAAGGTCCTTTAGGATTGAAAATAAGAAAATGGAAATTAGAGGAATAAACATAGACAGGCACACTTTATAACAGAGTGATATATAAAATATGATTATACAATCTTTTAATTACACTACTGGTCAAAAGTTTGGAATAAAATAATATTTAATATTTAAAAAAAAGTATGTTATTTATTTATTGGAATATATTTTATAATGCAATTTATTTCTGTGATCAAAGCTGAATTTTCAGCATCATTACTCCAGTCTTCAGTGTCACATGATCCTTCAGAAATTATACTAATATGCTGATTTGCTACTTAAGAAACATTTATTATTAGAAATGTTAAAAAGAGTTTAAATAAAGCAGATTAATATTTTTGGAGTTAGCTATAGTAATGCACTGCCATTCAAAAGTTTGGGATCAATAAGATTTTAACGTTTTTTAAGGAATTCTCTTCTGCTCATCAAGGCTGCAGTTACTTGATCAAAAATACAGAAAAAACAGTAATATTCTGAAATATTATTAGAATTTAAAATAATGGTTTTCTATTTTAATATACTTTAAAATATAATTTAATTTTTGTGATTCTAAGCTGATTTTTCAGGATCATTACTCCAGTCTTCAGTGTCACATGATCCATCAGAAAGCATTCTAATGTACTGATTTACTAGGATTCTTTGAATAAAATGTTAAAAAGAACAGCATTTATTTGAAATAGAAATCAGTTCTAACAAAAAAAGTAGTAGTTTATATTGTTAGAAAATATTTCTATTTTAAATAAACACTTTTCATTTATTAAAGAATCCTGAAAAGAGTATCACAGGTTCCAACAAAATATTGAGCAGCACAACTGTTTCCAACACTGATAATAACTAAGCATGTTAGAATGATTTCTGAAGGATCACATGACACTGGAGACTGGAGTAATGATGCTGAAAACTCAGTATTGCATAGCAGGAATAAATTTCATTTTTTAAAATATATTCACATAGAAAACATTTATTTTGCATTGAAATATATTTTACAATATTACAGTTTTTTTCAGGATTTTTGATTTAATAAATGCAGCCTTGATGAGCATAAGAGACTTCTTCAAAAAAAAAAAAAAAACAGAAATGTATTTTATTTAGTTATTTATTAAGAATGTATAACTATTTAGTTATTTATCATTACTGCAATTATTTTGTGGAAAGTATCAAACACTACTACTCAAACGTTTGGGTAAATAAGTTTTAAAAATACTTTTATCCATCAAGAATGCTTTAATTTGATCAAAAGTGACAGTAAAGACATTTACTCTTTTTTCAATAAACGCTGTTTTGAACTGTTCATCAAAAAATCCTAAATTTCTATTAAGCAGCCAAAATATTGAAAACAATAATAAATATTAATAATTGAGCACCAATAATAATTAAACAGCAAATCAGCATATTAAAATGATTTCTGAAGGATCATGTGACTGAAGACTGGAGTAATGATGCTGAAAATTCAGCTTTGATCACAGGAATAAATTACATTTTAAAATATATTACAGTAGATAATGTTATTTTACACTGAAATAATATTTCACAAAATTACTGTTTTTTTTCTGGATTTTTGATTAAATAAATGCATGAGCATAAAAAAACTTATTTAAGAAATGTTAAAAATCTTACTGATCCCAAACTATTGAATGGCAGTGTACTTTCGTTAAAAAAATGTATTTTATTTAGTTATTTGTTATTAATGTATGATTAATTATTTAGTTATTTATCATTACTGTAATTGTTTATTTGCCATGGAAACTGTCAAACACTACTATTCAAAGGTTTGGGTAAATAAGATTTAAAAAAAAAAATCACTTTCACTTATCAAGAATGCTTTAATTTGATCAAAAGTGACAGTAAAGGCATTTACAAGTTGCAAAAGATTTATTTTTTTCCTGCAAAATTATTAAGCAGCAAAAATATTTAAAAAATGATAGTTATTAATATTTTAGCACCAATAATTAAACAGCAAATCATCAAATTATAATGATTTCTGAAGGATCATGTGACACTGAAGACTGAAGTAATGATGCTGAAAATTCAGCTTTGTGTCACAGGAATAAATTAGACTTTACAATATATTACAACAGAAGACAGTTATTTAAAATTGTAATATTATTTCACATTTTTACTGTATTTTTTTATGATTAAATAAATGCAGCTTTGGTGAGCAGAAGAGACTATATTATATACATAATTATTCCAAAGTTTTGACATGTAGTATAGATGGAAATATCATTTTTAGGACTAAATAAAATACTACTACTACTACTATTAATAAGCTTGATGCAGTGCATTCTGGGATGTGCCTTACACAGCTCATTAGGTTTAGCAGCAGAGCTCGGGTGTCTCTTTGTAAATGTTTGCGTACCTGGAAGCGTCCAGTTTCTGCTGCTCCAGCATGCGCTGTTGGGCCTCCCAGCTGGCCTTCTCCTCCTCAAACTGACGTCTCTTCTCCTCCAGCTCCTTATGCTGGGCCTCCAGGTTCTTCTTCATCTGTTCATGACGTCGCTGCAGCTGAACAGACAAAACCACACCAACAGAGTGAATTCAGACTCCACAACAATCATTTATAAAGAGTATTCAACAGAAACTCTCTTCATTTAAATGTTGGTGTTACCTCTCCCTCAGAGTCTCTGAGTTTCTGGATCTTCTCCTTGACCTTCATCTCAAACACCTGCTCCATCTCCATTTCCATCTTCTTCATCTTCGCCACATGATCTCTCCTCTCTTCCTCCATCTGTGCCAAGGGGCTCCTGTTCACATCCACACAAGCAAACGCATCGCATGGGCGGATGCGCAAACACACATTCATTAGACGGTTTACTCAAAGAGCTGGATTGAGCTTTAGAGACAATAGACCTGTGATGCAGGAGCAGTAGGGAAGAGAGGACTCTGACGGGAAGACTTTAGGACCCAGTGAGTTAGTAAGCTAAACCGCAGCTGTGTTAGTGTGCAGCCGCAAGATCAACAGTGCTCGCACAGCACAAAAGGCAACCTCGCGTATCAAACACTCACAGCAAATGAACCAGGCAATTAATATGGGCTGCTAAAATCACATACACAGAACTAGTCGAGACGATAAACAGATCATCTGGAGCTGGAATATGGAGGACCGAAAGTCTGTACACACCAAGTTCAATGAGAATATACAGTATGGAGCAAAAGTTCAATGCACATTATCATTATTCTTTGAAAAACAGTTCAACTCCTGGATGGATTACATGCTTCAATGCAAAAAACAAAAATCAAAATCAAACAAAAGTTATAGAGGAAAAAAACTAAAAACTAAATCAAAATGAAAACAAAAATCACCTACTCAATAAAAACAAACACCTGTTTTGTATTTCATGAAGCCAGTTTCAGTGGGTAACCAGATAAGTTTGAATTTAGTTCATGCAAACTGGACTGGTCTTTACAAAGTTGGATTTTAAACCCTAAAACTATAGTTCAACAATAAATAAATAAATAAAAATGACAAACAAAACCAAAGGAAGAAAAAAAAAAAGACCTGTTCTCAAAACAACAACGACAAAACCATACTCATTTGGTTTATTAAAAAATATATAAAAATAAATTGAAAATGACCTGGGGCCAAATAAGTTTACCAAATAATTCAGGCTTATTTCACTTAGTCTGACTTATTTTGAACCAAATCAACTGACAATAAGTCAGACTAACCGAAATAAACCTGGATTATTTGGTAAACTTGTTTTATGAAACAGGCCCCTGCTCTCCAAAAAACAAAACAAACTCATTTGGTTTAAAAAAAACAAACAAACAAAAAAAACAATCATCAACAACACACAAAAAATAAAAACAGAAAAAAAACTTAAAACCCTGCTCTTCAAAAAAAGAAGAAGAAAAAAAAAAGATTTGGTTAAAAAAAAAGGGAAAAATAAATAATAATGTCACACAAAAACGCCAAAATTTACCTGCTCTTCAAAACAAAAAAAAAAAAACAAACCAAAAAAAAAAAAAAACATCAAACAAAAAAAACCAACATACTCGTTTGGTTACAAAAAATAAATAAATAAATTAAAAAAAAATTACCTGCAATCTAAAACAAACAAACAATATAGTTATTTGGTAATGAAAAAGCTAAACAAAACAACAAGCAAACAAACAAAAAACACACAAAAAAAAAGAAAAAACAAAACAAAAACGACCTACTCTTACCTGCTCTCCAAAACAACAACACAAACCCAAAATTACCTACTCTCCCTAAAAAACAAACAAACAAACAAACAAACAAACAAACAGTATACTCATTTTGGTAAAAAACAAAACAAAACAATCAAACAAACAAAAACACAATAAAAAAAACAAAACCAAAGAACACACACACAAAAATTTACATGCTCTCCAAAAAAACAAACAAACAAAAAACAACCAACCAACCAAAAAAAAAAAAACCTTGATTTGGCTTAAAATCAGTCAGACTAACTGCAATAAGCTTATTTGGTAAACCCCCTCCCACCCCCCGATCTCCAAACAACAACAATAATATACTCATTGGTTGAGTATACTAAAAAACAAAAAACAAAACCAATCACAAAACCAAAAACTCTTGAAAATGGACATAAGGACACCATTTTATTTCAATACTATGCTGTGACAAAAACTTGGTATGTACAGGCTTTTACTCCTGTCAGGCAGTATCCAGAATACTTTACATAAACATGTCCTGAGTTGCCTAGCTTCTTAAGAAACGCTTTTAATTTAGTTTCAAGACTTCCAGCTAACAGAAAGCAGGATGAACGTCCTTAACTTGGCTAGAGGAGGACAAACATGCTACATAACAGCATTTTGACAATGATCCTAACACAAAGCTGGAAGTGCAGTTACACACACTAAGGACACTGAGCAGGACGCCCGACTCCGAATGTGAACAGACGAGGAGAAAGAGGGAAAAACAGAGAGAGAGAGAGAGCAGAGGAGAGAAGACGAGACAAATGTGAACTTGTGCACGACACTTACATGCCTTCAACTGTGTCAGATCTAAAAATCAAAAAAACACACACACTTAGCATGCTCACACTGCATCATGTGTTAGAAAAAAAAACAATGTTAGATGCAAAATCATGAACTTCTGGCCGCTCTTGTGCTTTGGTTAAGATGAGGGCTCTTTAGACACGTGAGGGTGGATGTGATGGCCGTTAGCGAGCGTTTGGACTATATTTGAGGGTTAGTGACAGGTCTGAGGGTGAGGAAGCCTGGACGTGTCGATCAGTACAGTATCACTGCGTTGACTTATTATTAGCATTATTAGCATGTGTCAGTCTAGCTCTGGGGTCCAGGTTTAGTCGTCATTACAAACTATGGTGATCTGCATCATGTATAGTAAATACACATCAGAAAGCCGTATCGGTCATGTTTGTGTACGCTTACTGATGTAAGGCTTAAAATAGGCTCTAGAGCTTGTATTAGTGAAAAACACTCACTTTGTGAGTTGGCCTTTGGTCTTGTTGTTGTCGACGCCGTTGTAAGTGACAGCGGCCAGTTTCCTGCTGCGATAGTTCTCATAATGGACGTTGTTGGTCACATCCTTCAGGTCCTGCATGTGAGTTCTGTGAGTGAGAACAACAAATAAATGATAGATTCATATCACTAAATATTAGGGGTGTAACAATACATGTATTCGTACCAAACCGTCACGTTATGGGCATCTCGGTTCAGTGCATGAGGCCTTACAACAAATACAGGCAATTCACCCTTAATCCAGAAGGGGGCGCTCACAGTAATGCAACTCTGTTTGATAACCACCGGCAGAAGAACAGCGAATGCCAGGAGTTGCGCACGTGAAAACAAAGACCTCACTGACAAAGGAGTATAACGTTACTTTAAAGGCTTGCGCACTCAACTGTCTGCGACATGGAGCTTTGTTCTCTTGTATCCTACTTTTTTCATTCAGAACAAATCCAAATATTCCATAATATTTCCAGTGCATCCAAATACTAAACTATTGTTTATTATGTAAATGACAGACTTTGTACTTCAGTCGTGTTCTAACGGTGACACAGTGAGCCGGGCGCTGATGTTTAGTTCACGGAGTTTTATTTTGATAAAGTACCAACTGCGCTGTCAAGTTAGCAATGCTAGAAGTCTGAAACTGATATGTTTTGTGTTTGTGTGCGCCGGCGCGATTGCTTCAACTTTCCTCATACCAGCAAAATCAACTTAAACAAAAAACAAAGAGAATGTCACTTTCTGTCATTCGAGTTTCCTTTCTGTCACAAAACTGAACTTAAACTCAGCAAATATAGGCTACGTTATGTGTCGCACAGTTTTTTCCCTTGTCTATCAGTTAATTAAATTAAATAATTTCAAGTATGTATATATGTATATGTATGTATATATGTACAGATTTTATAGCCTATATATGACATAAATTTGATATAATATTTAGTATTTTCACATGTAGGTGGAAAACTTATAATTTGTACTACTGTCTGTTTAATATAAATGAAAAGAAGCCTAGCATAGTAGATTTGTTTTTTTTTCTGTTGTCCTGAAATCGTATTGAACCGTGACCCCTGAACTGAAGTACGTACTGAACCGTGACATCTGTGTACCGTTACACCCCTACTAAATATATAAAACACAGTCCTACACTGTTCAACACTCTTTGTTTTTATGAAATTAATACTTTTACTCATCAAGGATGCATTAAATTGATCAAAAGTGACAGAAAAGAGGTGTAATTTTTTAAACGATTTATATTTCAAATAAATGCTGTTCTTTCCATGCATCGCAGCTTTCACAAACAAAGGAAGCAGCGCAATTGTTTTCAACATTTATAATAATATTGTTTTTTGAGCAGCAAATCAGCATATTAGAATGATTTTTGAAGGATCATGTGACACTGAAGACTTTAGTAATGATGCTGAAAATTCAGCTTTGAATCACATAAATAAATTACATACTACAATATATTAAAATAGAACACAGTTTTTTAGAATTGTAATATTATTTCATAATATTACTGATTTTACTGTATTTTTGATTAAATAAATGCAGCCTTAATGAGCAGAAGAGGCTTCTTTCAAACATTAAATATCTTAAAGACCCCAAACTTTCAAACAATAGTTTATTACAGTAGGCCACAGATTAAATGTTTTTGAAAGGTCTGCTGACTGGTCAGGGGTCAGTTTGAAGGAATTATGAGAAAGAAATAGGGCTGTGTACCTGATGAGCATGTTTCGAAGGATTGTGAAGTCACAGTGCTCCCCATTCTCCACTGAAAACAACAACCACAAAATCAATGTATTAGAAGTGAATCAAGAAACTGTAACAACATCACACTAGAACATCCACCTCGTCCCATCTTGAAGGTAAAGACGACTTCAGGGAAAAAAAAAAAAAAAAGAGATACACCGAGGGAAAGTTGTTCCAAGCTAATAACATCTGGGTTGAATGACAATTTGCATACTGTTAATCATATATAGGTTTATGATATATAATCACACTGAAGTTTATGACATTAAAGACAGTGGGTTACTTCATACTTACTTCAAACACAGTACACACAAGTCTAATGCAAATTTATGGAGCAAATGTGTGCAGAGAAAACTCACACTCAAGTCAGTGCAAATAATGGAAAATGGATGTTTGTACATTGTTTAATGCAACTGAAACAATCCACAGATTAAACAATACAAATGAAACTTAAACTAAAACTAAACCACAGAACAACAGCTATCAAAATCACTTGCGCAAAAAACTATGTTACGTTTAACCAAACAAAAAATACCCTACTTGTTATAAATAACCTAAATATCTATTGGGCCAAAAAAACAAAAACAAAACACACACACACACACACACACACACACACACACACACACACACACACACACACACACACACACACACACACACACACACACATATCCAAATCAAACCAAACTACTTGTTGAAAACACATACACACACAAACACACACACACACAAATCAAACCAAGTTCAGTTTAACTAAAAAAAAAAATAACCTCATCATTAAAAACTAATACCAATAGGTCAAGAAAAACAAAAAAAACAAAAGGAAACACAACCAAACTAAACTAAGCTAAGCTAAACAACAATAACCTGGTCATTGATAACAAAACAAAAATCAATTGTGCCCCCCAAAAAACAACCAACAAACCAACTTTTTGAAAACAAAACAAAAAAATAAACCACTTAAAAAAAAAAAAACAACCAAAAAACAAAACACAAACTCAACTAAGATAAACCAAAAAAATTAAAACAAAACAACCTACTCATTAAAACCAAATCAATTGAGCAAAAAAAAAACGCTAAAAAGCAACCCAAATTAAGCTAAGCTAAACAAAAAAAGTAAACAAAAATAACCTACTCAATGAAAAGACAACAATGAGTAGTGTTATAAAAAAGGACAAAAAAAAACAAGTTTAACTAAACAAAAATAACCTAAGAATCAACAGCACCCCCCAAAAAACACAACCAACAAAATACTAAGTTAAACAGAAAACAAAAACTACTTTTTGAAAACAAAGCTAAAATAAATTGCATTAATAATAAAAAAAACAAAAACAAAAACAAAAAAAAACCAAACTAAGCTAAACAAAAAATAAATAAAACCTACTCATTAAAAATATGATCTATTAGGCAAAAAAAAAAAAACTTAAAAACAAACCAAATTAAGCTAAGTTAAACAAAAAAAGTAAACAAAAATAACCTACTCGTTGTAAACAAAAATCAACTGTGCCAAAAAACCCACAACCAAAGCACAAACCAGACTAAGCTAATAAAAAAATAACCTACTCATTGAAAACAAAAACAATTGCACAAAAAACAACCCACATTAAGCTAAGCTAAACAAAAATATAAACAAAAATAACCTAATCGTTAAAAAACAAACATCAGTTGGTCAAAACACACACACAAACACAAGCAAAAACAAAGCACAAACAAACTAAGCTAAGCTAAACAACAATAACCTAGTTATCGATAACAAAATAAAAAGCAATTGCACCCAAAAAACTCACAGCCAACAAACAAAATACAAACTAAGCTAAACAAAAATATTAACAAAAAAACAACCAAAAAAACAAAAAATAAACCAAACCAAGCTAAAAAAACAAAACAAAAATAACCTATTTGTTAAAAACATGATCAATTGAGCAAAAAAAAAAAACAAACAAAAACAACCCAAATTAAGCTAAGATAAACACAAATAATCTGCATGTTGAAACTCAATTGTTCCAAAAATCAAAAGCTAAGTCAAGCTAAACAAAAAAAGTAAACAAAAATGATCTACTTCTTGTAAACAAAACAAAAAAAACAAAAAAAAAACAAGGTAAACCAAACAAGCTGCTTTGCTAGCTTAAGTTCTGACATTACGTCAAAGGTCCCATAGGGACAAACTTGCATTGCATTCATCTACTGTAATGTATAAAATGACCAGCAGGTGGCACCTCATCTGACATTAGCTTGTGTCTCCTGCTGCGTGTGCGTCACTTATCGAATGAATGAAGCAGACCTCTCCCTCCTTCCCAACCACATGCCATCTGTGCGCTTACATACAGCTGAAAACATCTCAGGCATTCAAAGCTCACCCTCTTAAAACACAGATAACCACTGGATCCAAACACAGCCATCAAACCCACAGCCTTCCTGATCACACTTGATGTTTCTGTCTGTCTAGAGCTGACAAACTCTGAGCTCAGACACGATCACCCTGCTCTCAGTGCGGCTCGCTACAGAGGATTTGGCTTAGGTGTTACCAGAGGTCAAAGGTCTAAAAAGAAGAAAGCAGGCATCAGCTCAGGCCAAACCACTCCGGTGAGTGAGCAGATGTGACTAATCAAATCAGCATCCTGATCTTCTGCTTGAATTACTTGAGATCTGAAATATCACTGGACTTTCATCTTCAAAGCTCATATGCTCATATTTCACACTGTATGTTCACGCCGTATCGTATGACCGGCTAGAGCTCTCGATCAAATGTCAAAACACACATACACTTCCTGTTTGCAGATCTGCAGGCTTTTACTTATTGCCCAGCCAACTGCACACCCTGGGTGTTGATCACATGACCACTTCAGGACAGTCACTTTATTATGCCTTTCATTTATAAGATGTCACTTGCTTATTTTTCCTTCTGTAAAAGGCCTTTATTTAAATAACTAGCACCAGCGTTGTTGTTATATTAAATACAATTATTAAAAACACTTATAAATATGTAAATATTAGATTATTTTAAGCGTTGTCTTGGCAAATAGATATATTAAAATGTTTAAGCTGAAGTACTTAAATTATTAACTGACATAAAATTGAGTACAAAATGACAAAAAAATTAAAATTAGTAAAATCAAAATTACTAGAGACTAAAAAAACAAAACAAAACAAAACAAAAAAAAAAAACAACTAAATATATAAAAAATGATTTTTTTTTAAAAGTAAAAGATTAGAGAACTAAAATTATAAAACAAAACCCAACTCAAAACACCAGACAACAGCAAACTACAAAATCAGCTGAACCCCTCTGACCTAAAATATTCACTTCAAGTTCATATTTTTGTGTTAAATAATAGTTCTCTGTTTACTTTTATGTCATATGACATTATTAAACTAAATTTGCATAAATTTAAAATACATTTAATTAATTATTAGCTTTTCATCAAACAACAAACATCCTGCAGTTCTCTACAAAGCTCAGTTTTGGAAACACTGAATTAAAATATAATTAAAATTATAATAAATCAAATTATAAAGCTATACTGACCAGTAAACTAAAAAAATGAATGTTTGTACATGCTTTATTGCAAATGAAACAACCATTAATTGATTAAACAAAACTAATAAAAAAAATAAAAAATAATAAAAAAAAAATAATAATAATAATAATAATTACAGAACAAAAAACTATGGAACCAAACTAAGCTAAACTAAACAAAACTTAAGCTAAAACTACTCCCTGAAAACAAAACAAAAATCAAACAATAATAATTTGCACCAAAAAAAAACAAACAAAAAAAACAAACCAAACTAAGCTAAACTAAACAGAAATAACCTACTCCTTGAAAACAAATCAAACAAAAATAAATTGCAGCAAAAAAGAAAAACAAACCAAACTAAGCTAAACTAAACAAAAATAACCTACTTCTTGAAAACAAAAATCAAACAAAAATAAATTGCTCCAAAAAAACAAAACAAAACTAAGCTAAACTAAACAAAAATAACCTACTTTTTGAAAACAAAACAAAAATCAGCTGCACAAAAAAGCAAGCAAAACACAAACCAAACTAAGCTAAGCCAAGCCAAACTGAACAAAACCAAAACAAAAATTAATTGCATCAAAAAAAAACAAAACAAAACAAAACAAAACCGTTATTAGGTATCCCAGCTGCTCAAATGTGCATTATGATGTCATCAAAAAGAAAATTATTATTGCTAGTCTTCATTGATAATTGTGATCAGTAACACTCGCATTAAAGCTTATATGACAAGAAATTATTTATATATTATTTATATATTCTCTTCCAATGTTGTATCTTATTAAATGTTGGAAGGCATTGTATACATGATATCCTGTCTTCTGGCTTTGGTTACAGATATATAGATATATACACACACAGATACACACACACACAAACACACACAAACGTCTGGTTTATTATCTTTGTGGGGACTCTCCATAGGCACAATGGTTTGTATACTGTCCACACTGTATTTTCTATCCCCTTACCCTAACCCTACCCCTAAACCTAACCCTTACAGAAAACTTTCTGCATTTTTACTTTCTCAAAAAATCTCATTCTGTATGATTTATAAGCTTTTGTACCCAATGTCAAAAATTTCAGGTTTTACTATCCTTGTGGGGACATTTGGTCCCTACAATGTAGCAAAAACAAGCACACACACACACACACACACACACACACACACATACACATACATATATCTATATGTGAATGGGAGGTGACCTTTCACCCCTCACCTTCTGCCACGCCCCAGGGGTACTGCCTGCCCCTTACACGTTTCCCATTGACCTCGATGATGGTGTTACTGCCCACCACAGCCAGCGGCAGACGGTCCTGAGGGAAACAAAAACACACAGAGATGTAACATGCAGACAAGCTTAGAGAATGAGAGGGGCTAGAAATGTCAGATGACTGAGATTGACTCTCAATGTGTGTGTCAGTGGTGTGTAATGACAATAATGCACTCTTTCAGTGTGTGTGTTTCAGTTTGACCCATTTCCCTGTTGGGCAGAAATAGGAAGCCAATATTTGAGCAGTTAGTGCACTCTGAGTAGGGTTATTATTGTTAACTAAAACCCTGAAAATGGCAACAAAACTACTAAAAGTTCAACTAAATTGAAATAAAAAATAAACAAAATTAATTCAAAATATTAGCAAGAACTATAATAATATATCAGTGATACTAAAATAACACTGACTTTTTCCACAAAATTAGTCCATGAGTGCTATGGATATGTCAGTTGATTAGTGAGCTTCACTAGTGAGTATATCTAAATTTTATTTTATTTATTATTTTTTCTCTAGCAGTGGTGCTTTATAATTGAGTCCAGTCCCAGTATTTATTAAAAACTGAAATGGTCTATTAGTGCATATAAACCAGGTGTCACAAAGTTTTTAGTATTATGTACAATTAGAATAAAATATTATATATAGTTTAGTAATATTCTGAATTACCTATCATTTTTGACTTGATTAGTGCTGGGGAATATGGACCAAAAAAACCACGATTATCATCATTTTTTCAGTATCGGTCAATTTAGATAATTATCACGATAAATGTCAATTTTTTTTTTTTTAATTTCTTTCAAGTTTAAAGGCAGATTTTTTCTCCAATGTAAAAGCTGTAAAAACCAGATGGTTAATTGTGATTTTAAACTATTCTTTATGGTCAGAACATGACAAACACTTCATGTTTTTTTAATTCTTTACACTTTTCCAGTCATTTTCCCTTAACAAAATAAATGAAAAAAAATTACAAAATAATTTCTTAGTTCTACATTTTCTAATGAGTAATATTGTTTCAAATCAAGAAACAGGTTTGTGTTGCCTCATAATATTATTAATAATAATTTTTTTGTCATTTGATAATAGCTTGAGTTAGGATGCAGATGTAGATTTATGTTCATTAAAAAAAAAAAAAAAAAAAAAAATCAGTAATATCGGCAAAAAAATGTAGCAACCTCATTTTTCTATGGTGAAATG
Source organism: Labeo catla (assembly GCA_012976165.1). Taxonomy (NCBI): domain Eukaryota; kingdom Metazoa; phylum Chordata; class Actinopteri; order Cypriniformes; family Cyprinidae; genus Labeo; species Labeo catla. The sequence continues at coordinate 355,894 of VONZ01000474.1, read as the reverse complement.
TATTTATTATTTATGACTGTTTGATGTTTTTTGTTTAATAAACAATTAGTCTTTCATAGTAGCATACATTTAGATAATGATAATCACAGTTAAAACCTCAAATATAGCACCTCTACCATGCTAAAAATGTAATGTGGTTTCTATGTATTTGTATGAAAAACAGTAGTCTAAATACTTTTTAATATAAATGCATAAATGCTATAGCTTAATCACAGAAAATACTGTAAATATATTCCATTACTCCTCCTTCAATACGTCTACATTAGTTTAATGTATATAATAAAATTTGACACAAATATGCCCACATTTCTGACACAACACCACTGTGCAGTAAATCTGTGGTAAATAATGGTGATTTGTAGATTAAAAAGCCTTCTGACTGTATCGTTGCGCACAGTGTTTCTCCGGTTTCTCAACGCTGTTTCATCCGGCTTTAAAGCGAGTTATTTGTGTTATTCAATGAATTCAATCGCTTCACACTGAATCTCAGAGCGCCGTTTAGTGTTTATGTGACCGAGACTCATCAGCAAGTGACTGCATCTGCTCTAGTAAACTCGCACCGCTGTTTGAACTTTGATCCGAGCATTTGTCAAACTCTTGTTATCGTTTATTGAGGAAATTCATATTGCGCAATAATTATTTGTTAACAATTTATTGCAAAGTCTCATTGCTACTTCAACATTTCTCATTGTTATTTAAAGGAGAAGTCCACTTCCAGAACAACAATTTACAGATGTACTCACCCTCTTGTCATCCAAGATGTTCATGTCTTTCTTTCTTCAGTTGTAAAGTAATTATGTTTTTTGATGAAAACATTTCAGGATTTTTCTCCATATAACGAACTGATATGGTGCCCTGAGATTGAACTTCCAAAATGCAGTTTAAATGTGGCTTCAAACGATCCCAAATGTGGTTGTAACGATCCCAGCCAAGGAAGCAGGGTCTTATCTAGCGAAATGATTGGATATTTTCATTAAAAAATATAATTTAAATACTTTTTAAATCTCAAACGCTCGTTTTGTCTTTCTCTCCCTGAACTCTGTGTATTCTGGTTCAAGACAGTTAGGGTATGTCGAAAAACTCTGATCATATTTTTTCCCTCAACTTCAAAAATCATTTCAAAATCATCCTACATCGCTGCAGAAGTACAGACACAGTATTTGCAAAGTGAACATGCAAAGAAGATCAAACACCCTTAACAAAAAAGGTAAAACAGCGATATAGGGCGATTTTGAAGTTGAGGGAAAACATGAGATGGGAGTTTTTCGACATACACTAACTGTCATGAACCGGAAAAAAACAGTCCAGGCAGAGTAAGACAAGACAAGCATTTGACATTTAAAAAGTATATAAATTGTATTATTTTTAAGAAAATAAAAAATAATTGTTTTGTTACGCTAGATAAGACCCTTCTTCCTCTGCTGGGATCATTTACAACCGCATTTGGGATCATTTGAAGCCACATTTAAACTGCATTTTGGAAGATCAAAATCAGGCCACTGTATCAGTCCATTATGTGGAGAAAAATGCTGAAATGTTTTCCTCAAAAAAACAATTTCTTCACGACTCAAGAAAGAAAGACAATGACATCTTGGATGACTAGGAGGTGAGTACATTATCTGTAAATTTTTGTTCTGGAAGTGGACTTCTCCTAAACGTTTTTCCATCTAATATTCAAATCCATTTCTGCTTTATTTCAATTAACAAAAATGCATTTTAACAATAACAGCACTGGTCCCATTTATCTAAACTTAACAGTCAGTGTCACCTCATTCATGCTTGTTTCAATACATATGAAGAGCACTTCAGTCCAATGATATGACAAAACGTAGCATAATAGTGGCTTGCAGCTGATAAAACCTGGATCAAATACCTGGTCCCACACAGTGTAAACTAAGATAGTTGTGCAATAATATACTGTTAGCAAACCTTTTGACGCTGACATTGCTCCCAGGAGCAGTGTTTAGTTGAGTATTTACATATATGCTGCATAATATCCTTTCAATAATACAACAAACACTCTCCAACTTGGCACAGTTCATGTTTTTACTTATATCACATCAGATTTCCGCTTCAGAGACAGTAGAGTCCCAGAGGACAGCCAGCTATTACATAATCATCATGGACCAATGGCAATTTGAAGGTTGAACAGCTAGCTGTAAATTCTCCTCATGTTTCATGCTGGTTATTTGATCTGAACCACTGAAACAAACTTCAAAACACCTTCGTTCAAGTCACAACCAATCGATCTTCAGTTTCATTTGAAATCTATTGGGGCCTTAAAGCCATCTAGTCATTCAAACTACTCACCAATTATCCAATTTGAAAATGTACCCTAGTGTCACCACAAAAAGAATCATTCATTAACTATGGTGAACACACAAACCTTAATCTTCTTGACTAGCTTGCTCTCCTCCTCGTCATCAGTCTCTGGGAACTCATAGATTTTGATCTTATGTTCCTGGATCTCTCTCATTATCTGGAAAAAGCAAAACAAAAGGACAAAGTGAAAAATAAAGCATTAAATTGGTGCTGACAAGTAAAAAGACCTGCAACCTCCCTGCAGGCTCTATGGGCTCTCAGTGTCACGGGTTTGGGATTGCTTTTACTCTCAAAAGAGTCAGCATAAAAACCATGTGTGGACAGATTTATCTCTAGTGTTATGATGAGTTCTCACTGCAGCCGCCGTTTGCAACACCCTTAACGCTGCAAAACACACACACCAGTCGCTTCAGCTGGTTTACAGATGTTAAACTGTCTCACATGCATCATTTGAAACACTGGGAACGCTTTCATGATGCTGAGATACGACATAACTCCTGCGTCTCCATGAACGGCTTTTCATCACTGAACGCAGTTAAATATCAAACTGAATGGAAGGTGAATGTTTGCTCACGCCAATAAAACAGCAGCAAGTTTACCTTAGGGATTATACAATGGAAAAAAGATCTTAGCATTTTGAAATAAAGTGCAGTGGACTATGTACACACGGGCTGACAAAAGTTATTAAATTCAATTTTATCTATTCATCCATTATTTAAAATTGGTTATTTTAAAGGGGTCATCGGATGCCCATTTTCCACAAGTTGATATGATTCTTTAGGGTCTTAATGAAAAGTCTCTAATATACTTTGATTAAAAATTCTCAATGGTTTTATAAAACAACACCATTTTTACCTTGCCAAAATCAGCTCTGCAAAAATCATCTCATTCTAAGGAGTTGTTCCTTTAAATGCAAATGAGCTCTGCTTGCCCCGCCCCTCTCTTCTCTCTGTGGAGTGACAACCTTGTTTACTTTAGTCGCATTTAGCCTTACTAACTACCACGTTATAAGAAAAGGCGATCGTAAAGATCCTTAAAAAAACGCTTATACTCACTTCTGTAAGTGAAGCTGGATCATGAATGATTTGCGCAAACATAGACGGATATATGTAGATCATGAGGCGCATTCCCTTCACAAACAAACATAATCTACTGCATCTTCAGCGGCTCAGATGTCGGGAGTAAATGACGACCACTATGTTCATTATTACATCCAGCAACACAACACCTCAATCGCTCAATCAGAGATATTCTTGTCTAACTTACATCCCTGCTCCAGCATCAAAACATGGAAAGTTACTGGACTGTGACAGCTGGTCTGAGGTAAGACGCTCATGTCAATCAACTATGTCAAACACCCACAGCGGCATCTGTGGGTGTGACGGCACACCGACAGGCATCTGAGAACGGCTCGATTTGAAAAAGGGGATATTATTTTTACGGATTAATTAAAAACCACTGCATGGATTTTTATCATTATAGGGTAGATTTGTACATACACTGCCAACACACATTAATGTTCAAACAACATGAAAAAGTGAACTTAGCATCCGATGACCCCTTTAACCAATATTGTAAAAAAAATTAATCTACAGGTACAGAGTTTGGCCTTAGCGTGTAATAACTCTCACCTGCTTCTTGAACTGTTGGCACTCCTCTGGAGTCAGTGTGTCTGCTTTGGCGATGAGTGGGATGATGTTCACTTTTTCATGTAACCGTTTCATGAACTCAATATCCAGTGGTTTCAGTCTGACAGACAGAGAAAGAGAGAGAGAGAGAATGTGAGGGTTTAATGTTTCAAACTAAACACTGAGCATAAGTCCAAAAGCAGGCACAGAGGTCTCCTCTGTAGTGCAGTAGTGAGGGATCACATTCACACCACTGTTTGACAGCCTGGCTGAACTTGTAGCTCGGCTCGTAGTAAAGCCACATGTGCTGCAAGAAGAGCAGGAAAATCATTTGTGCCTGTCCACTCAGGCCATTGTTATGTTCACAGTTTAGCCATTGTACACACACACACACACACACTGGATTCCCATTGGCAGTTGAAATGTATTTTTCTTAATTACAGTGTGCTATGATATTTTATCAGATTGACATTCTGAGGAACTGGGAGGAAGATTTCAGAGGAAGGATTAGTGATTTTTGGCATATCATACTCTAAGAAACGCTTAAATATAAATGTGTGTGAGATTTACATTTTCTGAAAATGTAATTGGTGCTTTCCCATGCAAAATTTATTGTGCTGGGGGCAAACAAGAAGTGCTGTGGGTCTCTGACTGGTTGCCAACACATTGCTATGGAGTTGCTAAAGCGTTTCAAGTGACGCTAAAGGAGTTGCTATGTGGTTTCTAGAGTGTTAAGAGTAATTATTGAGTGTGGTATGGTGGTTTTTAGCATATTGCTATTGTATGTTGTTATGTAATAGTCAAAAGAGTTCACCTGCAAGTCTGTTTAAAATTCCTGTCTCTAGGTTTGGATCAAACACTTCTTTCAAAGCCAAAGCAAAACAATAAAAGCACTAAACAAATTAAAACAAAAAACAAAACCAAACAAACCAAAACACAGCAAACATAAAGCACTTTCAAGTCACTAAACAAAACTCCAGACAAACCAGCAAACAATTAAATAAATCAAACCACCAACTTAAACCAAAACAAACCAAACAATACAAAACATAAAACACTTTAAAAAGCCACCAAACAAATAAATGAAACCAAACAAAAAAAGCACTAAACAAATCAAACCAAACAAAAAAGAAAAACCAAAGCAAAAGACAAACCACCAGACAAATCAACCAAACAAAAACAATAAAAAAAAAAAAAAACTAAAAATAAAACACACCAAACAATACAAAACACAAAACACTTTCAAAAGCCACCAAACAAAACACCAAAGAAATCAACCAAAACAAAAAAGCATCAAACAAATCAAACTAAACAAAAACACCAAACAAAACAAAACAAACAATACAAAACATGAAACACTTTCAAAAGCAAACAAACAAACCCCTAAACAAATCAACCAAACTAAAGAAAAAGCATCAAACAAAACCAAATCAAAACTAAACACCAAACCAAACTAAAGAAACAACCCAAACAAAATAAAAAAATAAACACAAAACCTAAAATACTTTCAAATGCCACCAAACAAATCAACCAAACCAAACAAAACAAAAAAAACAAACCATACAGAAACAAAATACACAAACATTAATCAGTTTAAAAAATTACTAAACAAACCTCCAGACAAACCACCAAACAAAACTAAACACAAACATAAATTAAACTAAACTAAAACAAACACTTCCAAAAGCCACCAAACAAATCAACCAAACCAAAACAAAAAAAACAATACGAAACATAAAAGACTTCCAAAAGCCACCAAACAAAACAGACAAACCACCAAACAAAAAAAGCAAACTGAACAAAAAAATAACACCAAACCAAGCACCAAACAAAAAAGCACTAAACTAATCAAATCAAGCTTAAACACAACCCAAAACACACCAAACAATACAAAACATAACACTTTCAAAAGCCACCAAACAAATCAACTAAACCAAACAAAAAATAAACTAAACCAAATCAAAGCTAAACACACCAAACCATCAAACTAAATAAAACTAAAAAACACCCAAACCAAAACAAAACACACAAAACAATACAAAACACAAAACACTTTCAAAAGCCACCAAAAAAACAGACAAATGATCAAACAAATCAACCAAACCAAACAAAAAAGAAATCAAAACAAAACAATACAAAACATAAGACACTAAAAAGCCACCAAACACCACATAAATCAAACCAAACAAAAAGCCCCAAACAAATCAACCAAACCAAACAAAAAAAGCACCAAACAAATCAAATCAACCAAATCAAAACTAAATACACCAAACCAAACTAAACCAACTAAACCAACACCAAAACAAGCCAAAAACAAAACATACAAACCAATACAAAACATAACAAACTCTCAAAAGCCACCAAACAAAAAACAAAAGCACCAAACAAATTCAAACTAAACAAAAAGGAAACCCCAAACAAACAATACAACACAAAACACTTTCAAAAGCCACCAAACAAAACACCAGACAAATTACCAAACAAACTAAACAAAAAGCACCAATCAAATAAAATAAACCAAATCAAAACTAAACAAACCAAACCATCAAAACACCCAAACAATCCAGCCTAAAATCAAATCAAACCACCAAATAAATCGACCCAAACTAACCAAAACACCAAACCAACCAAACCAAAAACAAAACCAAACAGAAAAAACCAAAATGCACCCTTCCCAAAAATGTCTCATTGTTTGAGGCATCATACAGGGTTAGGGGTTGTTCCACAAATATGGGCAAACTCTGCTATATATACATTTGTGCTTTCCTAACTTCTCAGTGTTCACTGACTTCCTGGCTGTACAGATAAAAACAGTCATAGCATGGCTTTGAGCCACAGAATGAATCGGTGTGAGAGAAAGAGCGAAAGACAGAGATTCACACATGGCAAAGAACTTTGATTTAGTTGGATGCGTGAGATTTAACTTGCAACAATAGAAGTCATCTGACCGAAACATAGACCGAAAGCGCTGACAGTGCAATAAATCCTGATGTACTTGGCATCACTTTAGAGCTTACCTCTAAAAGCACCTCCACAGCAGAAATACAAGCCAAAAATACAAAGGGTTTCTGTGCATTTAATGCTTGAAAAGGAGTGCCTACCCATGACCAGAGGGGGCGATGAAGTACAGACAGCTGTGCACTCGGCTGTCTGGCATCTGGCGTCGATTGACGCGTGACTCTGCGTTGAGGTAATCCTCAAACTTGCTGTCGATGTGATCGATGACGGGCTGCCAGCTACAGGACACATAACCGACATTGGAGAGTCAACAACATGTAAAATGTAATCATATTCCTTCATTTATTAAAACACCAATATAAGGAGACGTCCACACAAAGCATGCAGAAAATAAAGAAATCAAGCTTACCAGTTACTGTTATCCACAGCATCTCCGAACCCTGGCGTGTCAACGATGGTGAGCAGCAGTTGAACTCCACCCTCTTTAATCAGCACCTTAGACTGCTCCACCTAAAAAAAACACGATCATAAAACAAAAATGTATAAATATCTACTAGCCAAACACAAAAACAATCACAAATGTTGCTTTATAATCTGTTGTTTCAGGACTAAAATTAAATCCAAAAAGTAATAATTCTAAGAGGGTCCTCGTACCATTGCTATTGTGTAAAATAAAATAATAAATTATAAAATTAAAAATTCTACAACGAACACTCAAGTCAAAAGAAAATAAATAAATAAATAAATAAATAAATAAATAAATAAGGCCTGTTCACATTAAATCACACCAAATTCACATCAAATGTGACCAAAACACACTCAAATTCTAATGCAATTTATCATTATCATTATTTTCTGCAAAAAGTTTGCATCCATACACGTTCAAATGCAAACTACATCTTCTCATAATACTGATTTCACTTACATACTATTTTCAGTTAAATATATTTAGCAACTGATTGTTAGTTACGATGCATTAAGAGCTGGGGGTGTAAATTTTGGAACGGAATGACGATATGCACATTTTTCTTATTTTACCTAAACATAATATATATTTTTTTTATTTAGTACTGCCCTTCAGAAGCTACAGAAGATAACTGCATGCTTCCCAGAAGACAAAATAAGTAAAATTTACCCTGATCTTCAAATTCAAAAAGTTTTTACCCCCCAGCTCTTAATGCATTGTGTTTCTTTCTGGAGCATCAGTGAACGTTTGAACCTTCTGTAATAGTTGCATATGAGTCCCTCAGTTGTCCTCAGTGTGAAAAGATGGATCTCAAAATCATTCAGTCATTGCTGGAAAGGGTTCAAATACACAAAAATGCTAAAAAAAAACAAAAAAAAAACAAAGAATTTCTGGGACCTGAAGGATTTTTCTAAAGAACAGTGGGCAGTTTAACTGTTCAGGACAAACAAGGGACTCATGAACAACTATCACTTAACAAAAAACACAGCTGTGGATCACTGAAATAACAACACAGTATTATGAGTCATGGGGATGTAAACTTTTGAACAGAGTTGGTTTAAGAAATTATTATTTTCTCTTGTGGACAATATGTAAACGTCTTTTATGTGAAATATCTTATTCAGGTCAGTACCAAATTAAAAATAATTTTGTATGATCCCTCTTATTTTGGTAAAATAACATTTTGCAGATTCTGTAAGGTGTATGTAAACTTTTGACTTCAACTGTATATTAGTTATTTTCACTGCAATTGTATGTAACCAACATGTTCATCTCAATGTCTTTCCTGAATAACAGGTCACCGGTTGTCAAGTTTTGTCCTAGGTAGGCCTGTGTGTTCTTTAAAAATGGACAGAAAATTCAGGTTTGATGTAAACAGACCTTTAGCATACAATCATGATGCTAATGCAAAAGTCCTAAACTGAGCACTATCTGACTGAAATATGACACAAAATAAGAAAAAGCAGAAAACTCCCATTAGATCTACATGAATGAGCTGTTTTCGGAGAACTGTGGGGCGCTAGCAGATATGCAAACAGCATGAGGGCCAGCACTCGTGATCAGCACGTACGCTCAGGTTTCCATTCAATCATGAAGTCGATATCAGGGCCTTGAGGGCCCAAAACAACCATTCAGAGATTTTTCTGTGCACATTTAAGAGCAGCCCAAAAGGGAAAGCAAAGATTTTCTGCTTCTGATCTGATCCAGGAGCACTTTAGGAACATTAGGAAACAGCTGATTAGTGTTTTAAACCCAATGATCTAACCTAAATTGAATAAACTTTGGCACGTGGACATGAATGATACCTCCAGTCACATTGAGAAACTCTTCTATCAATGCCTGAAGCTTTAAATTGACGGATCACAATTTCTAAGCCTTTAAACATATTGTGAAGCAGCCGGCGCTCGACAGATTCAGCCCACATGTGTGCAACCTCAGCTAAAACGAGCTCAAGCCCACACCTTTCCATGTGCAGCATAAACCGGCTGTGGTTTGAAACTGTGGCTTCTGGGTTTGGGTTGTTCAGGGTTGCATTTTATGATTTCCTCCTAAACAGCCCTCAGCATGCCACAGCTCAGATGGACACCACTGAGCCCAGCGTAAGACATTCATTTTATAAAGCACGCCCTCAAAAAAAGAAGCGTAGCCAGCGATGTCTACCAAACAGCTGGGATGGAGGACCTACACACATCCTGAACTGAAGCTGTTTTTAGAGAGTGTGCAAGACTTCTGTCAGTTTGTGGGCCATTATGGTGGTTGTCCAGCATGCTGCATGTTAAAGGGATCATTCGCCCAAAAATGAAAATCCTGTCATTAATTACTCATCATAACATCGTTCCAAACCCGTAAGACCTTTGTTCATCTTCAGAACACAAATTAAGATATTTTTAATGAAATCCGAGAGCTTTCTGACCCTGCATAGACAGCAACGCAACTACTACGGTCAATTAGTGGTGGACGAAATACACAAATCAAGTACTTGAGTAAAACTACAGATACGTATAATAAAATATTACTTCAGTAAAAGTAAAAGCGCTCCTTTTTCATTTTTACTCGAGTTAAAGTACAAAAGTACCCAATTTTTTATGTCCTTAAGTAAAAAAGTACTGATAGAGCACAGTTTTTTTTTATAATCCTACTGCTCAATTACCTGGGATTTTCCCAAAATAACCACTATATGGATTAAAAATACATTTTTGTTGTTGATATAGACTATGTTGACGAGAGTGATGTAGTAATATTCAGTGTGAAGCTTACACTGCGATGTACCTGAGAGAAAACAGATTTGACCATCTCATTTTCACCAGTAAGAAAAAAAGAGTTTTAAAGCTTGTTGTTTTCCATAATGTCACAGAATAAGGCCTGAAGTTAGCAAGAACATTTTAAGAAAAATAAAATTATATTCTAATAATACTTTTTTCCTCTCAAACCTTGTCTGTGGTGTAAAAACACCCCTGGCTAATTACCCCAAACTCCCACTTTGATAATTACTGTAGTTACTATGTTCTGAACATCACATCCTTTCTTTTTCTCTCAGATGTAATCTATCTAGGCGGTTGAATGAAAATATTTGGACTTTATACCTAAAAATTACCTCAACTTAGCACCAGCAAGCTTGTTAGCTAGACAGTTATCATCAGCTAACGATATTTACTTATTTTCAGTATGGTTATGAATACACATTCATATCCGTCTACTTGGCTAGTCGATCCAAACAATATAAATAAATTATACTGTTGATAAACAATATAAAAACAGATGACAGATAGGGCTAAATGCGTAGCATTTTAATACAACTGCTAACGTTACAGTGGCGAGGAATATGAACGTGCATGAGTTATTTTATTTAATCTGTGTTATTTTAATTATTATTATTTATTTATTTTTTTTTAAATTAAAACAGAGGTTGATGTCTGAATTCAAGCATTTCAGTGGCCTTAAACAGACACAGTTTAACAACGGACAGTTTTAACCTAAATATGATTTTCAGTTACAATAACTAATCCAAAAATTCCACATAGTAACTTACTTTTTGCAGCATAAGTCGCGCGCGCTTACAAGATCTCCCGGTTCTTACTAGCGATCAGTGTTGCCAGATCGGGTTGACGATTTCCAGCCCAAAAGCTCACCAAAACCCGCCCACTTCAACAAAAACCAGCCCAAAATTTTTACTGCCAAAATAATGTGATGGAATTTTATTGCCATGTCAATCAAGGTTGATAAGGACCATTTTTATCTCCTTAAAAAAATAAAGATGACAAAATAAAATAAAGATAAATCAGTTTCACATGAATATGGATCAAAACAGGGCAAAGGCATTAAAGGGAGTCAGAAAATATGCTTAAAATGCCCAGAAATATTTTAATAATAATAATAACAATTAACAACAATAATGTGCTTACCGTTGTCTTGTGCTTTATCTTCAGACAGAACTACAGCACGTATTTCATAAAGTACACATTTTAGAACATCATGCAGAACTGTTCAAGTCCAGCAGCTGTCAATGCCAAGTATACCAGAGTAGTCTGGACTGTTTAAAAGATGTTCTGATGCAGGACAGCATCGTATAGTCCCCATATTCAGTTTTGATTTTTATTAAATCATTCAATTGTTCTCTTATTTCAGTTACAATTATACTTAGAAATCTTCTATTCATCTCTCACTACGTGTAATCCACATTGTGAGATTTAAGTCACTCTAAAACTTTTATTGTGTAACTCATATTTAGGCCACTTTGCCATCGCAATCACTCAGATAAAATGAATGAATGAATATACAGCTGCACATTCAAAATCTTGCCCTTTATAGCGCCAAAACCCCGTCACTCACGAGTCATCACATCTCACCAACATAAAATATGGTAAATTGATTGACAGGTCTCTGTTAAATGATGCTGATGACTGCACTACACATTTTTTTACTGTGATACTTTGAGCTCGAACATATTAAAATAACATGACTAAAGATAAAAGCAAAGAAAAAAGCAGCTGATTGGGCGGCTTTTAATTGTTTTAAAGCAGCCCAAATTTTGTCTACCCGCCCAATGCGTTATTCTCCGGTCCAAGCCGATCAAAAGAAGCCCAATTGGGCGACAACCCGCCCAATCTGGCAACACTGTTAGCGATAGGCGGTTCTTGAACGATTCTTTCATTTTGAACGAATTTTTCATGTGACTCGCGGCGAATGAGTCATCTCGGGGAGTGATTCATTCAGTCGTGCATGCGCAACATCCTTTTAGCTTCTGTACTGGAATTAGGTTTTTGGAGTTGTTCGTTCATCTTATGGGGCTGTCACGTGATGAACGAACGACTTGAACATGAAAACTTGTCAGAAAAGAGGTGATAGACTAAAGACCCAGGTAAACAATGAATGAATCTTTTCTGTTTCTTATAGCATTATAGTTTTGTCTTGTTTGTAGTGTGATCAACGTTTGTGTAAGCAGTAGATGTGTTAGGGAAGTAACACATAACATTTTAATTATATTTTGCTAAAATGAACGAAATGACTCGGAAAAGATTCGTTCATTTTGCTGAACGAGACTCAAATGTCCTTATCGGTAAAACTTCCCATGACTAGTTCTTACATTTGAATTCAGTTGACTGGAGACTCGCTCTAAACGGATCATTTGAATCAATGAGTTGTCGACTCGAGAACAGCAGCAATCGGATCATTCCAGTTCGTAAATGAATCGTTTGGTGCGATTTGCGAATCAATTCAACAGGTTCATTGAAAATAATCAGTTTGTTCATGAATCAGACACCGCTTCTGCATGTCGGAGCACGTGATATATTATAATGAGTAAGGATAAAATGTACTTTAAGGGGTCATCGGATGCAAAGTTCACTTGTACATTTTGTTTAAACATTAATGTGTGTTGGCAGTGTATGTACAAATCTACCCTATAATGATCAAAATCTATGCAGTGGTTTTTAATTAATTAATCGGGCTGAAGTAAACAGACGCGTCACTCCACAGAGAGAAGAGAGGGGCGGGGCAAGCAGAGCTCATTAACATTTAAAGAAACCTCAACCAGAACAGGATGATTTTTGCAGAGCTCATTTTGACAAGGTAAAAAGGGTGTTGTTTTACACTACCATTGAGAATTTTTAAACAGAGTATATTAGAGACTTTTCATTAAAACCCTAAAGAATCATATCAGCTTGTGGAAAATGGGCATCCGATGACCCCTTTAAGTACAGTAACGATGTACAACTACTTTGTTACTGTCCACCACTGGGTCAGTATGAGTTTGAAACATCATAAGCGCTGTATCATAAGTAAACACTGAAAGGCAAGTTTAATTTTTGGGTGAATATCCTCCTGCAAAAAATGCTCTTTCCCCCTTGGGCATCACAAAAGCAGCCTACTAAGAAAAAACATGTAACTTGAGAGCAAATTGGCAAATCCTGCTACATTTCTTTTCTTCTAAGTGGAAGTGTTGTTTTCAAAACCATTAGCACTAGCTGAGAGGCCACGGGGATGTTTTGGAAACATGAGCGAGACGATGTGTTAGGGCGTACGTGCGGCCACCGCAGATCTGTCAGTCTGTAAATTACCAACTCCACAGAACCAGGGAAAGAAAAAACAACAGGCAGAAATGAGGCCAAGAATGCAGGAGAAACGGCTCCATCAGGAGGTGGTGGGCTGTGGAATGCAAACAGTCGTTCTGCAGGCGAGCGTGACGATGCCTGCTGCCTCGCACCTGCTGCGGGCGTGTGGAGGATTCCTGCGTGCTTTACTGTCTGCGGCGAGCAGGTGACCTCAGATTCATCACACTCCGCCGCTCTGCTGAGCATTCCACTCATGTCTGACTGCGGCCTCCGTGAGTACTCACCACCATATATCATACTGCTGACCTCTGACCTTAAATGCTCACTACCAGCAAAGGTGCAGAGACCTGGGGCAGACTTAAAGAGATAGTTCACCCAAAAAAGACAATTACCTCCTGATTTACTTCCCCTCAAGCCATGCTAGGTGTATATGACTTTCTTTCAGACTAATGTCCTGGCTCTTCCAGTCTTTATAATGGCAGTGAATGGCTGCTGAGAAGTCCAGTAAAGTGTGTCCATCCATTATGAAAAATGCCCCACACAGCTCCAGGGGATTAATAAAGGGCTTCTAAAGTGATTCAATGCATTCTTGTCAGAAAACATTCATATTTAAAACTTTATAAACTGTAACCTCTAGCTTCTACTAACTTTTGTACGCTCATGCACGAGAGAGTGGCCTTCCAGCGGATGACATAGGACATAGCGTAAGCTCCAGCGAGAAGTGACTAATGTGGAGGCACAGAGGAGAGAGCAAAACAAAACACTGGTATATAAACACTTCTTCCTTGGCTGTGATTGTTTACAACCGCATTTGGGATCGTTTGGAGGCGCATTTAAACTGCATTTTGGAAGTTCAAAATCGGGGCACCATATCAGTCCATTATATGGAGACAAATCCTGAAATGTTTCCCTCAAAAAACACAATTTCCTTCCGGTGAAGAAAGAAAGACATGAACATCTTGGATGACAAGGGGGTGAGTACATTATCTGTAAAGTTTTGTTTTGGAAGTGGACTTCTCCTTTAAGCAAAACATGGTCAGATCAAAGTGTCTGAATAATTTGTGGTCGATTTTGCTGATAGTCCACTTTATTTTGCTATCCTCACTTACATAAATGAACTATAGTGTCCTGCACCCACTACTAAAAAAAAATATCATGGTGTCTGAATAATTTTTGGTTTGACTGTATATGTATACAAATATAATATATTATATTACTAGTACTAGTGTGCGCACAAGTTCTCTGAAGTGATCTCAATGATTAATAATGTAACGAGTGATCGGCCATGATTATGAATCCTATCATTTTCCTCCTAAGAAAAAACAAGATGTTATCTGAGAACTTTTGAATTTTCCAAAGAATTTCACTTATGAACTTCTTTGAATTTATCTTAAGAAATGAATCTAGCCCTTACTTATCTAAAAAGGTCAACAAGGCATTTAAAACATGACGTAGCTTGTGAATAAGTAGTTTGACTTTAAGGACTGATATCGGCTGATTAATCAGATGATTTTTGGCCATTCTGAGATCACCACTAACGCAAGAGAGTTCAAGAGTTCAAGTATCACTATTAATGTTACTTATACTTCTCTTTAGGGAATCTAACAAACCGCTAACTAGACAAACAAACGTTCAAAACCATTAGACAACGAGTCACCTGAACAACTAGCCAAATAAGTGTATTTATAATTTACCAAAGAAAATTAGCATATTTATCATCTTTAAACTTGTGTCTGTATAATCTTTAATCTAAAACAATAAAGTGCAAGCCCCCACACAGTGACATCTCTTCAAAAGATGGTCAGAGATGTTTTTTTTCTGGACAACTAGTCAATTAGTTGACATCTCTTAATGATTTGTATTACAAATCAGTGTGCAACCCATACGGCACCATTAAGGCTGTAGATATTTATGATACTGCAAATCACGTGGCCTGTTGGGGCGAGATGTGCCATTAAGCGTAGTAACCATCCACAACTACTAAGCAACTAGCTAGAACTTGCACAGGCAATCATCACTCATTCTTCTTCGGAAAGTGTACAATTTTTTATTTTGCAAAATAAGCTAATTTCATTTGAGAAAATGTGTACATTTATATGTGTACATCAGATCATTATTATTGAAACTACGTTTTCCTGATAATATTATCAGCCACGGAAAATACACATCTTTTGACTACTAGCATAACTGCTTAAAACAAGAGATGTATTTGGCTTAAACACTGAAAAGACATAAACTGATTCCACTGTTTCGAGGAATAATTTGGTGTGCTAAAACACTCGCAGAGGTGTACCGCAGAACATTTGGGGTAAAGTTTTGGGTTGGCAAGTCAAACGCTGGAGCTTATAATGGCAAGTGCAAAGACAGAAAGCACTTAAAGTGTGATTTATCACCTAGCAAGACACCTTGCTCACCACCTGCCTGTAAAACGGTCCAAACGACACACCTTGCCCCAGTTACAAACCCATAAAGTCTCCCTTAACTTCCTCCGTCTGTACACCAGACCACACTGGTTTCCGTCATACAAATACTACTCATTTCATCACAACTGTTTGTCCCCGATGTGAGAAAAAAGCAATACAAACCACAAAAAAGCAGCTAAAAGTCTGAGAAATTGGCAAAAGTTCTTCACTTTGCACTTCCTTTAAAGAAAATAAATGTGCGAGTCTTCAAAATATGAACTTCAACCAAACTCTACCATAATTCTATATGTAAAAATATTGCATGCAAAAAAGCAAAATGGTGAAAAATGACAAAAAAGTTGAAATCTGGTTAATACTTACAGACATTCTGACTAGTGCACCAATTTATATCGGTTCAGCGTTTACAGGTTTTGGTAGCAGTTAGCAGAGGTAAAAACTAGGCATTGAACTCGGCAAAGCTTGCAAAGTTCATTACCTTGAATGAACTTGAATTTGAAAGGTATTTAAAGAATTGTTTCAAGATTGGTGTGAATTTCCCTGGGCATTGAAGCCAATTTCAAAGCAGAAGCTGTGGTCCTGAATTTGGTTCAAGCCAATCATTTCAAAAAGTGTTCACTTCCCTAAGCATGATCTAATTCCTCTCAATAAAGTGTGCCTACATGACTCATTTCAACAAATGAAGTGTTTTTGGTGAAGTAAAGTGCTCACAACATTGCAAAGGCCCAAGTATACTTTTACACATAGTTGTACACACAGGCTTTCAAAGTATATTTAAGGTCGACACATGCACTAGAGCTTCATCTTGGTCCAGTGTCCGCACTATTTTTCTCCAGAAGTTATGACCGATAAAAATATCTTTGTACTCTTTTGAACTAAAGTTACGGCTCTCTCATAACCCCATCTCACTGTTGTTGTTCCGTCTCTTCAGTTTCATTGTATACTGTGGGGAAAAAACAAAAACAAACAAACAAAAAAGACGCAAGGTTTCAAGATGCACCTTTGACAAGTTAAACCTATTTTAACTGGAGTGCTGTGCTTTTAGGGTGTGTTCACACTTGTGATTTGGTTTGTTGGTTCATTTGATCCAGACCAAAAAGGAAAATGATACATTCGGTCCTGGTCCACTTAGCGTTTATGCTGGCATTTTTGACAGCGAACCTAAAGGCATAGTGACACGTTCACAACCTGATTGGTCCGACTGAATGATGTATATTTTGTGACGGAACTCCCCACATACTCCAAACAAAATGGAAAGGTACATTTGACTTAAAACACGCTCATGTGCATGTATACGGTTTTATTTTCACCACCTGTGAACTCACGAAGAGCTCATAAATGGCACTTTACCTCTTCGTGGCTCCACGTTTGCCCTTTGCTCATTTTGTTTTAGATACACCGCTCGTTCCCTTCGTAAAATCATGTCACATAGCGTCAAATCTTGTCATTACTTCCTATTTTTGGTTCATTTAGAACTATTTGGGCCTTGTTGCATTCAAACTGCACCAGAGTTTATTTGAAAGTGGACTGAGACCCATCTATTTAGCAGTCTCGCTCCGCTTGTTTGGTGTGCACCAGGGTTCAGATGGCAGCGTTCACACTTACTCAAATGAACCGTGCTAACAGAGCAATCACACCAGAGTTTATTTTAATCGAACCAAACATGACAAGTGTGAACACACCGTTAGATGCTGCAAAACACACAAGTGCAATGGTCAAAGATATATGTCCAGTGCATGTTTTTGCTCCCCTAGTTCATTGACAAAGTTTGAATTGTAATTATACTCAACTATTTAAGGTGGGATGTTGTTTTTTTTTGCTAATGTGTGAGCGCTTTTTTTATCTTTGTGATTTAAAAATAATTGAAAAAGTCACATTTTATGTTTAATGTAGAAAGCAAGATTCCTAAAAACAAAAGAAAAAACTTGCATTTTTTGCAAACAAAATAAATGAATACTGTCATGTGTAAAGGAGAAAATAACCAGTATCTATTGCAAACAAAATAACTTTTAAATATTGTCATGTGAAAAATAGAAAATAGCTTGCATCCTGTCTGCTCTTAGACTTAGAGATTTAAATCTGACTCATAATCACTGTTACTGTGATCTTCGCCTCATCTTGTCTTGTCACTATACTGCAAGTATTTAACTATACATAAGTATTTACTCTAGGTTCTTCCTGGCCATTCACACAGAACATGTCTTTGCATCTAAAATGTGAGATGCAGTGCTCAGGAATGTTTTTTAAAAAAAAGTGCAGCACAGAATGCATATTCCACCATGTTGCCATCAAATACAAAAGTAGCCATGCTAACTTGCCACTGTAAACAAAAGCTCGAAACGCTTGCCCTGCCTCTGTGGTCTTCTGATTGGTCCACTCCTTTGGAACTGACATTGATATGTGACACTGTGTGTAAAAATTTGAATTCTGTTAACTTGACACTTAAACGTGCCACTCACATGTGAGCATTGCAAAAGACACAAATGTAACGGTCATACAAGACCGTATAACGCCGACAACAAACGTGGTAGTACGTTTTTATTCTGGGACTTTGGGACACGGACACTACAGTAGATTCAAATATTAGTACATTTATTTTAAGCAAGTGCAAGCAGCTCTTAAAAAAATATTAACGCATATACAGTTGTTTTTTTCTCTGGTGATTTGTGTTTGTTGTCATTGTACTAGTGTTGTCACGATACCGAAATTTTGACTTCGATACCATACTTGACTAAAATATCACGATACTACTACTGAACTGTTACTATTTTAAAGGTTACATTAAAAAATATTTATCAAAAAGCCTGTCTAATTAATTGAAATAATGAAACTTGCAGAATTTAATAACAGTTTATTAAAAGTTTAACAGAAATTACATGCATTTAAGGCCCTATGAAATACATTTTATTATTTTTCTCAAAGTCAGTTTTGTTCGTGAATCTCTGTTTTCCATTAATTTTCTGGATTCTATTTTAATCGTTTCATTACATTGTAATAATCAAAAGCATGTCTAATGAATTTATAAAGGATAATATTTATCTATTTATCAAAATCTGTTTATCAAATCTATTTATTAATAGATTTGATAAAGAATTAATTTATTATAGGCTATTTATTTCTTTTTTTTTTCAGAAATACTATGTTGTGTATATACAATTTTCTGGTAAATAAATTCTGGTAAATATTTTTTTTCTGGTAAATATTCCTTAAACATTGTTTTGATAATATTTTTATTATTAGTAGTAGTGCTATCTTTATGGTAAGTAATATATTAATATATTTCTAGCTGTCAAGTTAAACCAAACTTTTATTTTGACGTGTTGCATTCATACAACGATAGTTTTTCTCAAAAGAAATTGTAAAATGCTCATGAAGTGACTCTCAGAGCAGTTCTAGAGATCATGTTCATGTACTCATATATTGAGGCAGCAGAGGCTGAAAACTCCGCGAGCGTCACACGTATGTGTGTAGTAAACAAAAATGCACGTCAGTGTTATTCACTAACACAGACATGCAGAAATACGGATCTTATTAAAATGCATTCTTACAGTACCGGTACTAGTAAAATGCAGAATCGTACCATTTTTTAAAGCAGGGTATTGCGATACTTTTTAAGTAACGGTATATCATGCAACACTAGGGATGTAACGATATGAAAATTTCTTATCATGATTATAGTGACCTAAATTATCACGGTTATCGGTATTACCACGGTATTGTTAAAATGTGCTGGAGATGTTCAAAAATTACTGACACATGAAACATTTCACCAACGTTTGTATTTAAATTCAACAAAAATTAAATAAAATTACTTTTTGTTTGCATAAACACTAAAACAATAACTTTACCTATGATGTCTGGATTTTAAATGAAAACATGACTGACAACAGTTTATCTCATACGAAATGTTTAAATAAAACTTCAAAAAGCTTTCATAAAATGTAAACCTCACATTTTAGCCTTTAAATAAAGAAAAGAGTTAAGTCAAAATGATATTTAATTAACAAATGTTTATATGTATTTTATCTGATTCATAAATATTTCTAGACACCTATCTGAATTGTTTAAATGTATATAACCCACATAAGCTTGTTTTTCATCAACCAGTCAAAATTTACAGCAGGGCATGCAAATTCTGTCCAATTTTTTGGCCAGACAAAAACTGCACACAGGCTGAATGTACATGTAACTCTGTAAATCCACTCTCTGACACTAGATGGCACTTACGGAAAAGCTGAATTGCAGCTGTTTCCCGTAAAAGAATCAAGTATTACAGGGAGCAAAGATGAAAACAAAGTGCCATCGAACCTTTTCTAAAAACAGTCAGAATTTTCAGAGGTACATTCTTCATTCATATATTAATTTGTAATAATCCCTTAGCACTCTTTTAAAACCTTGCATCTTTCCACAACGTTTTCACACAAAACAAAACTACACTGCGTGCTGTGCGCATGTGAGACTGTTACCTAAAACTCTGCTTTATGCTGGACAGTATTTATTTATCCTCAGTTGTGCAAATCACGGTAATCGGATACGGTTTTAATGACAATTAAATATGAAACGGTAATACTAACCGTGGAGGGTTTTTAATCACGATTTATCATTAAACCGGTAATCGTTCCATCCCTATGCAACACTACATTGCACAATATTTAGCATGTCCTAAAACATGCCGACGACTACCCAGAATGCAATGCGCAGTGACGCAAATTCCCATTCTTTATTAACAGGATTAAAAAAACGAAATAACCACCACAAGAAAATTACATCGGTTAGAGGTTCTGAATTTCAGTTTTAATTACTTTTCGATTAATCGTCAAGCCCTAGTTCTTAGCATTGAACCTCTGAAAGAAACTGCAGGCGAAAGTGGTTTCTTTTTTTCAAATGAACCAGTAAACACAAGGGGCCTCCTTGTTTACTTCCATATGACAGCATGTTGCGTGCTGTATTTATTATTGTTTATCTGCACATGCAGGTCAGTTCAGGACTGTGATCAGTTCACACTTAAATCTGACATTCTAATAGCCAAACAAAACATTTTTTTTTTTATCTGAGCAATAGAGAAAAATAGAGCACTAAGGCTTGCAGTGTAAACACAGCCTAATTTTTCCAGGGCTCAAGCTAGTTTGTAAGGCGTCACAAACAGAGTGACCAAAAGCTCTGCTGCAATGCAGTCTGGCATTTGTTGACCATCGAGACTGTCAGACAGGCGGGTCCAGTTGTGCTTCTGGAAATCCAGTTTGCTCTATTCTCACTTTCCTTCCACACCCTTTAGAAGAATCGCACACATTCCTGTGCTCAGTCTGTAGACATAACATTTTGGTAATATGTAGGAAGGCTTCAGATGAATTTGAAAGCTTTAGTGTTAATCATGGAGTCAAACGGGTCCTATATGATATGGAAGCGTGCAGTGACATGCAGGTGATGGAGCAGCGCTGTTATCCAGCTATGCTGAGAAACCAGAATGACAGTGTTTCCTCTCCGGCCCCCTGTTCCTTTGCATATAGACACACGCTGTAGGCAACAACTGAAAAACATTCAGCTGGGTTTGACGCTGAGGAACGTCTGACAGAAAAACTCTGCCGCTGTGTTGTCTATTCAAGCATGAGCTGCTGTTTCAATGATCCATCTGTGAAGCATTCAACCATTTATTCACGAGACTGTGACAATGTTTGGAAAGGGAAAAAGAACATAAATTACTACACGAGCTCAGTGTTCACCTTGTCATAACCTGCCTTTGCTAAGGAAACCGCAAGACTAGCACAGTCAATGGTACCTTTAAATAACACTTCCTGTGTGCGATTTTTATCACCCCTCTGAGAGTCGACCGTCTACACACTTGCCAGCCCGAAACAACACTTCAAATACACCTTCAAAAACCCAACCTCTTTGACCAAAGATTTCCACAATTTTCACACTACTTTTCCAGTTTAGATTAAGATAAAGATTCTTGATCATTTCATATCAACTGGACAACTATTATTGACAAAAGTCACTAAAAATGTATAGTTACCTACATTTCGTGACTTAAAGGAGAAGTCCACTTCCAAAACAAAGATTTACATATAATGTACTCACCCCCTTGTCATCCAAGATGTTCATGTCTTTCTTCAGTCGTAAAGAAGTTACGTTTTTTGAGGGAAACATTTCAGCATTTTTCTCCATATAATGGTGCCCTGAGTTTGAACTTCCAAAATGCAGTTTAAATGAGGCTTCAAACGATCCCAAATGCGGTTGTAAACGATCCCAGCCAAGAAAAAAGGGTCTTATCTAGCGTAACAGTCGGTTATTTTCTTAAAATAATACAATTTATATACTTTTTAATGTCAAATGCTCGTCTTGTCTTACTCTGCCTGGACTGTTTTTGTTCCGGTTCATGACAGTTAGGGTATGTCAAAAAACTCCCATCTGTTTTCCCATGTTTTCAATCACCTTCAAAATCGTTCTATATCGCTGTTTTACCTTTTTTGTTAAGGGTGTTTGATCTTCTTTGCATGTTCACTTTGCAAAGACTGGGTCAGTACTTCTGCAGCGATGTAGGATGATTTTGAAATTATTTTTGAAGTTGAGGGAGAAAATACGATTAGAGTTTTTCGACATACCCTAACTAAGCCAGAATACACAGAGTTCAGGGAGAGCAAGACAAGATAAGCGTTTGACATTAAAATATATTTAAATTGTATTTTTTTTAATGAAAATAACCGATCGTTACGCTAGATAAGACCCTTCTTTCTTGGCTGGAATCATTTACAACCACATTTGGGATCGTTTAAAGCTGCATTTAAACTGTATTTTGGAAGTTCAAACTCAGGGCACCATATCAGTCCATTATATGGAGAAAAATGCTGGAATGTTTTCCTCAAAAAACATAATTTCTTTACGACTGAAGAAAGAAAGACATGAATATCTTGGATGACAAGGGGGTGAGTACATTATATGTGAATCTTTGTTTTCGAAGTGAACAACTCTCTTTAAAAGGCCTGGAAATCACAATGTTACATGACACTTCCAAACTGAAATACCAGAAACAATAATTCAACAAAATGTCAGGCAATTATTAAGACTGTGACTGTGCAGATGACTCAACAAACAACTGCTGCAATGAGCATGTGATTGTTTCTTCAGATTAAAAGTTTTGCAAACACACCTCTTCATGTGTATACTACTGACGTGGCACATGAAGGAATAAAAACTAAAACCAAGTGTGGACTGAGATAAAAACAGCAGGAACTTGATAGAATTTCTAATTTGTTACTTTTGACATTTGAAATGAGGAATTCCAAAATTATGAATTTTCTCTTTCTTTAAATCTACTAAAATGACTAAAGAAAGAACCAGAATGGTTGGAATTGGAACTAGGATTGTGAAATTTGCCTTTGCAAACATCGCTAGTGAACACAAGCACAGTGCTATTAAGCAACACGTTTACTTTATAAAAAAACAATGAAGTTATGGATTAATGGATGAATCATTCACAATGAAACTACAGAGAACATGAATTTAGAAAATAGGCTGGGTGAAATTTAATGTAGTGATGCATGATATTATCGGGCCGATAACAGAATCGGCTGATAATGGCTTTCAATGTGAATAAGCGGCTTCAGCCCAATATGAAAAATTATGCTGATATGTCTTGCAGATAAGAGGAATAACTCACATGTGTTCAGGGCGTGCTAGCGATTAGATCACGTCGGCAGTGTGGCTCATTCTTATAGCAAAGTTTTGCCTGAATGGTGATTACATTCACTGTTTTGGATCACTGCATTTATTCTGAGAATGCACGTACAGAATGACACATTCGTTGTGTGACAAAGTAAACAATAACAGCACATGCAGCAGCAGCCTCGCCGGAGTCCCTATGCCAGTTCGGTAAGGAGTGTGTTTCTGATTAAATAAAGTAGTAATTGATGTTATAAAATCATGGTTATGTTTTGATTTGATAATAGAGCTTACATGAATTAAAAAAAAAACAAAAAAAACAAACAAACATGACACTTGTAAATTAAATAATTTATACTGATTTATTCACTCATGCGTACTATGTTATTTTTTTAAACAAATTAGAAGCTCTAAAAGAATATCAGTATTTTTACAACTCATTTGCTTTTGACCATCTACAGCAGCTTTCAACTTTCACTTTCAAATTAGCGCAATTCAGTGTTAAGCAGTTATTTGTTTTTAGTTTGTTTGAGTTTTCCCTCTTTTCCTCACTTTCCTTCACTTTTAAAGGAGAAGTCCACTTCCAAAACAAAGACTTAAGTATAATGTACTCAACCCATTGTCATCCAAGATGTTCATGTCTGTCTTTCTTCAATCATAAAGAAATTAGGGTTTTGGGGGAAAACATTTCAGCATTTTTCTCCATATCATGAACTGATATGCTGCCCCGATTTTGAACTTCCAAAATAGAGTTTAAATGTGGCTTCAAACGATCCCAAATGCGGTTGTAAACGATCCCAGCCGAGGAAGAAGGGACTTATCTAGCGTAACAATTGGTTATTTTCATTAAAAAAATACAATTTAAATATTTTTTATTCTCCAACGCTCATCTTGTTTTTCTTTCCCTGAACTTTGTGTATTCTGGTTCAAGACAGTTAGGGTATGTCGAAAAACTTTTTTTTGTCATCTTGGATGACAAAGGCATTAGCGGCATTAATATAATGTAACAAAATATTATTATTAACAAAATATTAACAAAACAAACTTTTATTGAAAAAACAATTACACTGTTTAAATATATGAAATCAGCAAACACTGTGGAACCAAGTAAATATGAAACTTCCACCATCATCTTAGATAAATGGCAGAAGTCAACAGGCTTTTCAAAATCCAAAATATTTTTTAAAACAAGCGCTTTTGCGTTTTGTTTTGAAACTCTTCCGTCATCGTCTTGTCTTTGTCACCTCTCTCTTTTTGTCAGTCAGCTCGACTCACTCTCTTCAGGCGATAAATGAAATCCGTTCTGTGATGCGACTGTCGTTCGGCACACTGCATTGAGCAGCCGTGTTCAGTTTTAATTGTATTGTCCGATCTCTAACTGAACTAAATGATTTTTATTACTATAAAAAAACAAAACAAAAAGATGGTCAGGATGGTGCCACAGTGGGCAAGTGACGAAACCGGTGCAAGCCTAATCGGATATCAAATATTGTGCATCCCCAATTCAATGTCATGCCAAATTTAGGTTTTAACTTTGGCTTAACTTTTAGCCATAAAATATTAAAACCATTCTTGATGATACAGATTTACTAGCTTATGAAAAACCTGGAAAAAAAATGCACCAAAAAAATATTTACACATTATTGTTGTTAACTCATATTCATGACTTTAAGGCCTAGAAATCAAAATGCTACCTGTTATTCCCAAACAGAAATACCAGAAATAATAATTCAGCCAAATTAGTCAATTATCAATAACGTGACTGTGCACATGACTCAACAAACAATTAGTAAGTTTGTTACTGTCTCTTAAGATTAAAATACTGTGCAAACACCCCTCTTCATGTGTACATGTAGTTTCACATACATGGGAAAAAACTAATCCAAAGTGTGATTAAAGACCAAGCCAGTTACATGTAAACATAAATCTATAGTTACTTTTGAAATCTGAAATTGAATTGTCCAAAATTAACATTTTTCCCCTCTTTAAAATGACTAATAAGGATAAAAACCCAGAATAGGTGAAACTGGAACCAAGAATTCCAAGAATTAAGAAAAGTTTGTTAAAGGAAAAAAAACTCCACTTATTTATTAAAGCAACAAACTACACAGTTTGACATATTATTATTTAGGATATTTATGACATCTCAATGTTTATGTTGCACACACATGTTGTGATGATAACGGTTGTTTTATCATCATTTCAGGCTGTTGTTTCAGGCAGTTACTACAACAGTGCTGGAACAACAAATGCTGAAAGAATGATCTGAGGTAATGTGGGGGGTGTGAGCACCCATCCCGTATCTACTGTCTTACCAAACAATACCACATCAATGACATCATCCAGATAATTACACCACACCAGTGTAATCTCTCAGCAAATGTCTACAAACCATGAGAACATCTTGACTGGCTTTATAAGCGTCTGAAATACTTTCTGTCAGCTACACTGAACAGGTGGAGCTGAAAAACCAACCGCTGCTTTTGATTGGTCTTTGTGTTTCCTGTGTTGATGGAAAAAGTGACAGCATTCGGCCAGCCACAAACAGTCAGCAGCTGTCGTGGGCCGTTGTCTTCTCACCTGACCTGATGCAGATTTAAAGTCAAAACCAGGGCTCTACAGTGCAACCATTTCAGTCGCATTTGCGACTTAAAACTACTGTGCGCAACCACTGAAAAAAAATGTAGGAGCACCATGTGCGAGTGACCCGATCAGGATATTTGTGTTTGCACTTTCTAGGTTTCTACATGTTTTTGCAACGTTGAGTAATGCATCGCAGACATATCTCATGAATCTGTTCATAAAGTGTAGAGAAAGTGTAAATAAGAGATTGATTGTGCAGTGTAGAGAGCTTCATTGATTATAATGGAACTTTGTGAGACTGCGATGAACTAAGATGAGTGACAGCTTTTAATAATTTTTAAGGGAGTTTGTAAATGAGATATTGATTTAATACAACAGGTAAATAAACAAGAAGTTAATATTAAGAGACTTACATTGTCTGACTATAACACTATTGCCTGATTTTGCTCTGTTTCGTCATCAAAAATAGTCTGAAACAAGTCACAACTGAGCCGCTGCACATCTCCATTCAAACACAGCGTTGTTTAGTTTATAAATAAACGTGTTTTTACAAATCTAGTGAATCAATGATTCAATTTCCCATTCATAAAGACAGTCACTTGCTTTATTCCTGAATGAATCAACCGTTTGAAGGAATCAAATGAATGAATGATTCAGTAATTAAATCAACGACTTGCTGCCACCTACTGGCAGATTTAGTTTAATTTTTAAAGTATCTTTTCAGTTATTTAAATGATTTAATATTTCTGTATTCAAAATTTTATGTTTAAAACATTAATCTCAACATAACTTCATGAATTTCATTGCACTCATGCCACCTCTGAACCTCATTAAACATGAAAATACACCTACAAGCCACTGTTGTGTTCTTCTGTGCCGCCTCTGTAGTACAAATGAATTTTGTTAATGTTGATTTCATTTGATTGGTAACTTATTCTTATTCTGTCATTTAATTAGAAATTTTAAAAAGCTTAATATATATATATATATATATATATATATATATATATTTAAATTTGACATAAAAGATGACATACTTTTAAAATAAAAGTTAGAAAAATGCCATTAGAAAGGTAAATCACTTTAAGGAGTCAAATATCACCTCATAATGGAAAGGCAAATTTTTCATCAGATTTTTTGATTATTGAGTGCTCCTAAAAAGGAAAGTAAGTGTAGAGCCCTGAAAACTAAATATTTGCAATGCATTTCACAACTCGATAATAAAAAAAACGTTGTTTTTTTTCAGACTGAGATGGTTATCCATGGATGCTCCACTGAAAATCTCAGAAAAGCTGGAGCAGAATGGATGATAAAGACGTGATGATGAGCTTCACTGCTCCTTCAAGCATCTTTCCTCAGAGTCTGATATCAGCAGGGGTTGTCGGTTCAATGTCCACAGGTCTGGACAGATCACCGCTCAGCTTTCAACACACTGATACATCTGACCACACAAGTCTGCGCTACTTTATTTAATACTAGTGTTTCATTCCAAGCGCTGCCAAAGACATGTTCACTCACTGGCGATTAGCCGTATTGACAGACTACTTGAGTTTAATACAAACAGACAAATTGTTGTATTGAGGGACTGAACAGACACACTCACACTCCTATTTCAACCTGTCACAACAGATTCATGTTTCAATGGCACACATATCCATTTACAGCGCTGCCAACATTTTACATAAACAACATAACTACTCTCAATGAGCACTTCCCAACACACACAAACACATAGGCCTGAAATAGTCAGGACACTGGTGCCAGACCACAGAGTGGGTGGTTAGCGTGTGCCGTGCCCCGTATCATAATCACAGCTATTACACACACACAAACACACAGACAGATCCTGAGCTCTTCGGTTTGACAAGACTGAAGCAACACAGTGAGAAACGTCAGCGATGAAGCTTCTCATACTCCTCCTCATGCACGAATCACATTGTAACATACTGATTCTCTGACTCACTTTCCAGAATTCTCTGAGGCAACAACCGCACACAAGTTCATTGTTGCTGTGCAGGACAGAACAGAGACCAGCGATACAATCAGACTGATCTGACAGCAGAGGCTTCAGTTTCTTACACTGGTATTTCGTCAGTACGTAAACTCATTTCACACGCTCTTAATATACAGTTAACTGCAGAGATATGAATACTGACTCATTTATAAATATTTATAAATATTCACGTTTATATATTGCATGCTATTCTGGAAATAAACTTCAAGCAAATATTAAGCAACATGTATATAAAAGTGTTTTAAAATATCTTTAGAACCATTAAGTGTACTAAGGAATGTGGATCAGGAATGTGCTGATTTGATAATAAATGTTTCTTAAGCAGCAATCTTGAAAACAATTGTTCTGCTTCATATTTTTACAGAAATAGTGACACTTTTATTAGGGTTTTTGATAAATGTGACCCTGGACCACAAATCCAGTCATAAAGGTAATTTTATTGAAACTGAGATTTATACATCATCTGAAAGCTGAATAAATAAGCTTTCCATTGATGTATGGTTTGTTAGGACAATATTTGGCCGAGATACAACTATCTGTAAAATCTGGATAAAAATCAAAATATTGAGAAAAATCGCCTTTAAAGTTGTCCAAATGAAGTTCTTAGCAATGCATATTACTAATCAAAAATTAGGTTTTGATACATTTACGGTAGGAAATTTACAAAATATCTTCATAGAACATGATCTTTACTTCATATCCTAATGATTTTTGGCATAAAAGAAAAATCGATCATTTTGACCCATACAGTGTATTTTTGGATATTGCTACAAATATACCCATGCTACTTAAGACTGGTTTTGTGGTCCAGGGTCACAAATAGTCAAGTGTATAGTTTTTGAATATTTATTTGAAATAGAAATCTTTTATAATATGACACATCTCTGTCAATAATAAGTTTGAATGGCATTCGCCGAAAAAAGGTTAATTTAAAAAAATTATATATATATATATATATATATATATATATATATATATATATATATACTACTATATATCAATTTATAATTACCTACCTAATAATTATGTGCCTGTGTAGGTAAATATACAGTTTTTTTTGTTACGTTTTTGTATATTTCGTATTGCATGGAGGTATTTCATATTGCATGGAGAGAAAGTATTTCCTCCCATGGAAAAGCATTAAAACTGCTGGACCTGCTTACTTTTGTTTCTTTTCGGAGAAAACAAACACACCCCAAGTATTTATTCAACATAGTGGCTAAATTATCGAAAAAAATAAAGCAGTGTCATCTTAGATGAAAATAAAAATTGAGAATTCCTAGTCAACAATACCACCATCTTGCAACAGTTACCATTTGAAGATCATACAATTTTTTTTTTGCTTATATATGCAATACTTAATCCATTATGAATAGATTTATAAATAAACATTTAGTGTAATTTTTGCTGGTGTTTTAATTATCAAAATAAAATAAAAAAAAAATACTTTAAACTGGGCCAGCATTGAAAATAATTATTGTGCAAATGGTTTCTGTTACTTATTGCAGTGCGTTACATGTTTTTTTTTTCTTTAGAGTGGTATGTTAAAATCAAGGCTGCATTATTCTCCATTAGTCTGCATATTTAGTAATCAGACCGTAAGATGGTTGCCATGGTTACCACTTTTATAAGGGGGTGTTAGTTAGAGAACTCAGATAATGTGTGTTAATAACAAACTGCATCTGTCAATTTGCTTGTATGCGTTTATGGGCCGATTTTGACCTTTCCAATATGGCAGACGCACTGATGTGTGACAGTAATTATCAACAGTTTCTAATGCAGCATCTCGCTGTTCACATCTACTGTATAACAGCATGTCCTGTTATTCAGTCAGTACGTTCAGCTTGTTAGATGTGTTCTAGACTGAAGGGCATCTCATCACTGGAAACCATGTTTCTCTGAGATTAATCCACATATAGACCTAATCCTTCACCAGATATGAGCCAACAGCAATATGATATCAAAACTGACCTGCTTCGGCTAAACTATCACTGAAAGATCTATCAGATCTATCAGCACAGACATTATCAAGCTCAACAGAAACATTATGATTAGAAATGACTGTTTAGCCAAAGGCTGCATGATTAATAGAAATAAAACTGAAACCGCAATGTGGCTCAGTGTAATTAATAAATCAAAAAGGCGATTAGGAGATTAGATTAAAAATATATAAGTGATGTGTGTTTTAGTCTGGTACTATGTTCATTTAAATGTGAGAAGATCAGGTTTTCCATCAGAATAAAAGACTGATTTTTTAATATCTGAAAATAAGTAATTAAGACAAGAATAAATATAAGTATTGTTATTTCAGAAGTAATGTAAAATAAAATAATAATTATTTTAATTTTATTATAAATTGCATATAATTAATTGTTATTGTAAAAAAAATCTCAAACACTTGACTTTTTATTTTATAGTGAAATATTACAATAGTAACGTACATATTTATTTACTTACTATATACACACAACAACACCGTACAGCCTTACAAAAAAGTAGTTATATAGTTATATATATAGTTCAAATACTTCATTCCTTTTTTTTTTACAGTGAAATATTACAAAATAAATATTTATTTTATTTTATTTTATATTTTAATTTAATTTAATTTGATTTTATTGTAATATTTTATTTTATTTTAGCCATATTGATACATAATCACAAAACTGCACCCAAATTGTGTATCCTTACAAAAAAAAAAAAAAAAAACACAACAAACCTGAGTATTTAAAAAAAAATCATTTTAAAAATTGCAATTGCAATTCTTAATCTGAAAAAAACAAAAGCAATAATAAAAAAAAAACAATTAGGCTTTTTCCTCAAATTGTGCAGCCCTAGTTTATCCCCATGCAGGGCTCGAAATTGCGATCGGTTTGGTCGCATATGCTCCCAAAATTTAATCTGCGCGACCTCAAAATATATTTGGAAGCATTTGTGCGAGTGCGAGAAATTGTTGTGGTGCGACTTGTTTTCATTCTTTTACAAAACTTTCGCTAGCGTAACTACTGCCCAGACTGCTGTGAGTTGATATAGTGACAGGATCGCCGTTCTCTCCAACATTACATAACCAATTAAACTTGATCTTTACATTCTTAACTTTAATGCAGATTTTAGATATTAGCCGTCAGTCACTCCCTGTCACTGACACTGCGCTCCGCTGAAACTCGGAACCGGCCATTTTTTCTCTCTCTCAACCAACCTCTGTTCCGGATTTGCACAAACTACATTGAAATCAGAGGTGTGTGATATGACGATTTTTGATCGTGGACAATTAAAATATCTCCACAATCTGCTTTTGAAGAAATATACTATTCGTGCTACAGCGCACATTCTGTCAGACGCAATTCTGGCGCCACCGTCTCAATATACTGTACAACGCGGCATACATTCACATCAAATGATAACTCAGCTTCAGAGTTCCACTCACGCAGGAGCGTAATTTGCACTGGGGACACTTTTCAAATCCCGATTGTGTCCCCCCACTTTCAAATTATTTTGTTAAATTAATGTCTTCTATTGTAGAATGGACGCTCAGCACCGCCGAGAGTTTAGCGCCATCGTTAAAACGAAACCGAAAGTAAAACGCGCACGCGCCTTCAAAAGCAATTTTGATACCCCACGTTTAGAAAGCGACTCCACAGTGTGGGCAAATTAGGCTACATAACATAACTTGTAGCTGTAGGCTATAATAGTTTGTGTAGTTGTCTATAGCTCTGTATCATGCTTGAAAAATTCGGTCTCTATTTGCACTTTGAATATTGAAAGAGTAGCCTACTTTGATTATGGCTGCATTTATTGTTTGCACTTCATACGACTAAAAAAGAACTGTGCCGTTTATTTTTGTTATTTATACTGTAGATTGTTTAAAAATACAGGGGTTGCCTCTAATTTAAATTGCTCTACATGTAATAGAGAAAATAAACATCTTTTTCATGTACTCATATTTTCATTCATTCTTGTCCCTGCTTAAGGCTTAAAATAAATATTAAACAAAGACTTTCAGAATCAGCCTAGTTGCTTGTAAAAACATCGGCAATCAGAATCGGCCATGAAGAATCAAGATCAGTGCATTACTACAAAGGAATGCCGGCTGAGTGCTGGCTGTTCTGCTCAATTGGCAGTTGTGGTGCTCCTTAATATTCATTTGGTGCTCCTAACTTTTTGAAGTTGGGAGCACCAGTGCAACCAAGTAAAAAAGTTAATTTCGAGCCCTGCCATGGCATTTGGGACCGTTAGCTACCTAAACATCACAAACTAGATGAATTGATTTCTGTGAGATTACAAAGGATTTCAATACATCATGTGCAAACACATCTCTGCCCATGACAGTCATATGATTGCACACTTACATAACGTATCACACTCATCTCAATCAAGATAACTTCTGTATAGGGTTTCACACAGCTGTACCAATCTACAGACTAAGATAAGATAAGATAAGATAAGAAAGTGGCCCGCACGACCCCTAAGACCTGGATCACGTCTTACTGACTACAAAAACACCTATAATATGTGTTTCTGGAGAACAGTGTAGCATTGTAATCACTGCATTCTTTACAATAGCTGAAAAACTGCATACCACAAAAGCCATTGAGTCATGATGGGTCACA
The DNA here is from genome assembly GCA_012976165.1 of Labeo catla. NCBI lineage: Eukaryota > Metazoa > Chordata > Actinopteri > Cypriniformes > Cyprinidae > Labeo > Labeo catla. The sequence goes on along the minus strand of VONZ01000474.1, from coordinate 323,184 downwards.
CCTGTGTGTTTGACAGTGATTGACACTGCCTGCCAATCCAGTTCTAATGCTCACTTGATTGACACCTGCAGGCCACATCACTGGTTCCTTCCTTTAGTAAAACAGGAAGCCATCTTCAACATGAGCTCCTAAGTAAAAGTCTGATATTAGGCAGATGCCAGAATACTGCTGATCTGGCAAGAAATTCAACCCTACACAAGGCAGACTGAGCCATATGTGATCCAGCTGCGAGAAACATAGTTCCTCTATAGAGCGCTGCAGGAATGATGTGCTTTTGTGGGTCAAAACCAATAAACGAGTTGCATTTTAGCAATTTCAGTTCCAAACCCAAGGTCAATGGGTTTTTAAATGTGTTTATAGTTAAATGCCTGCTTATCTGCTTACTAGTTCTAATTATCAGACTGATGCTGTGCTGTCTGAAGCTTAATGTTGGTGATGTCAAAGTCATGTGACCATGGTGTAGTTCATTTATAGCCTACTATTAGCTTTTTACTTCTGGTGACTGGATTTAGACTTCAAAATGTATAAAGTTGTGTTCATTTGTGAAGATTATCATGAACATAATGTGTAAGAATCATAAACTTCTGTTGGTCACAGAGCATAGTCTACAATGATTGTAAAAACCAATGGAAAATCCTATTAGGTTTTTGTTGAGGGAATCAGAGTGATGTCATGGTAAAGGCAGGAGAGATACATCCATATGCCGAGCGGATCGTACCTGAACGGTTTTCTTGATTCTGTGAGAGGGTCCGGGATACTCTGGAGAATACAAGTCTGTCAGGAACAGGGAGTTGATGAGTGTAGACTTCCCCAAACCTGATTCTCCTGCAGGACAGAGAATGAGAGATTACGTCACAGATTTGAGAACGTGGCTCATTCATCACTTGGCGAATAGTGCCTGTGTGGAATCTGAGTCTGCCGATTTCCACAGAACCTGAACAGCCATCACTCAAACCATCTCTACTCGCATGCCTGTTCATTAAATATTTTCGGTAACTTGTGGTGCTTCCTAAGACTTTCTAAGAGTTTTAATCATTGAAAAGCATTTTATCAGATTTACAGAACAGTAAGAGGCCCTTTTTTCTTCTCCAAATATGCTTTAAAAGGATTAGTTCACTTCCAGAACAAACATTTACAGATAATTTACTCACGCTCTTGTCATCCAAGATGTTGATGTCTTTCTTTCTTTAGTCGTAAAGAAATTATGTTTTTTGAGGAAAACATGTCAGGATTTTTCTCCATATAGTGGACTTCTATAGTGTTCGCGAGTTTGAACTTGCATTTTCAATGCAGCTTCAAAGGGCTCTAAACGATCCCAGCCAAGGAAAAAGGGTCTTATCTACCGAAACAATTGGTTATTTTGTAAAAAATGCACAATTTATATACTTTTTAAATCACAAATGCTTGTCTTGTCTAGCTCTGTGATGCACATGCGTAGTCTGTGTATTCCGGTTCAAGACAGTTAGGGTATGTTGAAAAACTCCCATCTCATTTTCTCCTCTAATTTCAAAATCATCCTACATCTGTTTTTTGTTAATAATGGACTGAAATGGTGCCCTGAGTTTGAACTTCCAAAATGCGGCTTCAAACAATCCCAAATGCGGTTGTAAACCAGCCAAAGAAGGGTCTTATTTATCAAAACAATCGGTTATTTTCATAAAAATAATACAATTTATATGCTTTTTGATGTCAACTGCTCATCTTGTCTTGCTCTTCCCGACCTCTGTTTTTGTTTCTGTTCATGACAGTTAAGGCATGTCGAAAAACTCGTCCTATATCACTGTTTTACCTTTTTTGTTAAGGGTGTTTGATCTTTGCATGTTCAATTTGCAAATACTGTGTCGGTACTTCTGCAGTGATGTAGGATGATTTTGAAATGATTTTTGAAGCTGAGGGAGAAAATACGATTGGAGTTTTTCATCATACCCTGACTGTCTTGAGCCAAAATACACAGAGTTCAGGCAGAGCAAGACAAGACGAGCATTTGACATTAAAAAGTATTTAAATTGTATTTTTTTTTTAAATTAAAATAATCAATCGTTTCACTAGATAAGACCCTTCTTCTTCTGCCGGGATTGTTTACAACCACATTTAGGATCATTTGAAGCTGCATTTGAACTGCATTTTGGAAGTTCAAAATCGGGGCACCATATCAGTCCATTACATGGAGAAAAATGCTAAAATGTCTTCCTCAAAAAACACAAATTCTTTTCAACTGAAGAAAGAAAGACATGAACATCTTGGATGACAAGGGGGTGAGTACATTATCTGTAAATTGTTGTTCTGGAAGTGGACTAATCCTTTAAAGGTGTTTGATCTTCTTTGCATGTTCACTTTGTAAACACTGGGTCAGTACTTCTGCAGCGATGTAGGATGATTTCGAAGTTGAAGGAGAAAATGAGATGGGAATTTTGAGACATACCCTAACTATATTGAACAGAGTATGCATGTGCATCACAGAGCTAGACAAGACGAGCATTGGAGGTTAAAAAGCATGTAAATTTCTTTAGAAAATAACCAATTGTTTCGCTAGATAAGATCCTTTTTCCTTGGCTGGGATCGTTTAGAGCCCTTTGAAGCTGCATTTAAACTACATTTTGGAAGTTCAAACCCATCGGCATCATAGAAGTTCAATATATGAAGAAAATTACATCATCTGTACATTTTTGTTCAGAAAGTGCACCAATTCTTTTTAGTTCTATATAACCTTCAATTCTTTTTAGGCCATTTCATACAAATTTATCAAAAAAACAAACAAAAACAACAACTGATAATCAAATGAATTCATAAAACAATTAAATTATCTTTTAAAATGTTAAAAAAAAAAAAAAAAAAACTTTTAATAAACCATTGTACTTGATTTGTTAATCCAATTTGACAAAATCTGCATTATACAACACTTCTAATAACTGGATTTCACTGTTCACTGAAATAGTAGGCAAATCCACCAAACTCAGCACTTGTAATGCCAGAGATGCTGCAGTTTTTCAACTTAACTCTGAAAACAGGAAACCAAGTCTGGAGGAATGGCATAATGCCATCAACTCTGACATGAACTTATATGGGGTCGTTCCCTCGCTGCGAGTCTGGGAAAATGCAGACGGCATCAGAAATTTGTGGAATTCCATGAACCACAAGAGAATACAACTATTTAGCTGGATAGATGGAGGGAAATCTAAACAGTCTGAAACTCAGACTATATGATAAAGTATAAACCAAGAGAAGAAGCAGAGGGTGTGATGAGAACCAAGATAAACAAAGAGGATGTTCACAAGACATTACAAACTTTATTAGCGGTGTTTGCCAAGACAAGCATCAGTATCACCACTGCTCATACTTAACCTTTAACCCTTGACTCGAAGTCTTCAACTTTAGTAGGCAACTCGTCCGGCATGATTTATGCTACAGACATAAGCAATAGCTCATATTACCTGCTTTCTAACCAATTAGATCTACTATTTTTCATCTAACAGAGATTTAGGATGATTTCTTTTGATTTGCACTACTGTTCAAAAGTTTGGGGTCAGTAATATTTTCTTTTTTTCCTCTTTTGCTCAACAAGCCTGCATTTATATTTGATCAAAAAAACTACAGTAAAAATCTGAAAATTTATTACAATTTAAAACAACTGTTTTCTATGCGAACATATTGTAAAATTTAATTTATTCCTGTGGTGCAAAGCTGAATTTTCAGCATCATTTCAATCTTCAGTGTCACATGATCCTTCAGAAATCATTCTAATATGCTGATTTGCCCAAGAAACATTTCTTCTTATTACCTATGTTGAAAACATTTGTTCCGCTTCATATTTTTGCGAAAACACTGATACATTTTTTGATGGATCTCTGAATACAAGTCGAAAGCAACAGCATTTATTTAAAATAAAAATCTTCACTGACACTTCTGATCAATTTAATGCATTCTCTTGTTGAATACAAGTACTAATTTCCTTTTTAAAAAATGCTGAAGCCAACCTTTTAAATACTAGTACACTGTAAACACTTTCTCCAGTTTCAACTTAAGTTCAGCAGCTGCTGAAGTTTTAAGTTAAATCAACTTAAAAGTACAAGTCATTTCAACTCACTACAATAAAATAAGTTTAAATGAACTTTTTACAGTGTATATGTAAGCAAGCAACCACACAGAACACCTTAGCATTCACCTAGAAATGCATTAGCAACACTGATTACTTTTACAACATTTTCTTCCGAAACCATATAAATCTACTTAGTAATGTGCTACAAAAAAGTAACTCCTCCTACACCGTTAAACAAATATAATCGCTGACATTTGATTTCCACTAGTGCATCCCCACACTGCATAGGTTTCCAACAACAAGCGACTTTTTAACAGAACAATTCCTCCAAGCATCTGAGAGCGATCCATCAGCTGGATGCGTGGCAACGTGGTTCCTGTAAGGCCTGGAAACAAAGAGGACAGTGTGAAGGAAACTGGGTGCATGTTGGCACAGAGCAGCGCTGGGCTTCTCTCCTAACCTTTAACAAGTGCCCAGCCCTGCGCCACTTCCACAGCACGTAAAACACGGGGAGAACCTTCAAACAAAGAAAAGCTTCTTTCAAAGCCTAAATGTTTTCCAGAAGGCCCCAACAACAGTGACTTCACCATCGCAACAGATACATCTTCCACTCATCGCCTGGAGAGATGCAAAAGCAATTGCTATCTTTGAGCAGAATGAAGAAAAGCCCTAAAGGATTTATTTTGCTTGTTGAATGTGGGTTTTGAAACATGGCCGTGGTCTTGTGAAAACAGCGAGTGAAATACGGTCTTCTTTAAAATGTCATTATGAATTAGGGAAACAATAAAAGCGGGCGGCGAGTGCCGGAGCGAAGCAGGCAACGGGATGCACGTCTGCCGTCCTCTGGAGTAAAACCAGTGCGGCGGAGAGACCAGAAAAACAGCCACGATCGTGGAGTTACTGCTGGGAGACATATGATACTGAATACAGGCCTGCCAGAGTGAAAAATTTCCCTGCTGGAAGAAATTCTCATAAGAAGCAGAAGATCTTGTGGAATTGTAGCTTGCAGGAGATTTTATGATATCGTAACTTGCAGCTGTTTGAGGAAACTCATTTAGTATGAACTCTTTACAGGAATGAATGTCATTCCAAGCATGTATGGTTTTTTTCTACAGTGGAACACAAAGTAGATGTTATTTCCATACAGTGATAGTGAATGAGCTCAAGTGCAGCCAATCTCTAAAAAATAATAATAAGCCATCAAAATGAAAATATGAGAAACAACATGACAATGCAATTATGAAAGGTGCGGTTTCACTTTTTGTGACTGAAACAATTATGGCCCTATGAAAGTTTTCTTTTTTCCCCAAATTCTATTTGATTTTGTTTTTTTAAATTCCATTTTGTCCATTTTAAATTTTTCTGGATTACGATTTTTCTCCATTTCAATTTCAGTAGATTTAGGCCCTTTTAATGGTTAAATCTAAAAACTATTAATCAAAAAGCATGTTTTATGAATTGAAATCATGGAACTTACACAACTGTACAATTTATTAAAAGTTAAACAAAAATTACATTTTAAGACCCTATGAAATGTGTTGTATTTTATTTATTTATGGTCAAATTCTGTATACATACATATATACACACACACACACACACACACACACACATACACATACATATACATATACATATACATATATATATATATATATATATATATATATATTTTTTTTAACCAAATTCTGTATTTTCCATTATTATCTGGATTTCATATTAACAGTTTCATTACATTTTCTCTGATTAACTGATTTAAAATATATATATATATATATATATATATTATTATGTCATTCATTCATGTCAAAATTTCCTTTAAAAACAATGTTTTTTTTAATAGCAATTTAATAATATATATATATATTTTTTTTTTCAAAAAATACTGTGTTGTTTTTTAGATTTGTCTGGTAAATTAATTCTGGTAAATATTCCTTCAAAAACAATGTTTTAAAAATAATTTAATAACTATCATTAGGCCTACATTAAGTAATATATTTCTGTCACAGTTTCTTCAAGTTCAGCCAACTTTTATATTGACAGGTTGCTGTGAAGACCTTTAGGTTTCTGTTTGTAAATGATATGACCATAGCTCTTCTCAAAAGAAACAGTAAAATGCTCATAAAGTGACTCTCAAAGCAGTTCTAGAGATTATGTTTATGTGTTAATTTACTCATATATTGAGGTGTAGGGCTGGGCGATATGGCCAAAAAAATTATCACAATAATTTTTTTCATATCAGTCGATATCGATAATTATCACGATGAATGTCAATTTATTTATTTATTTTTTAGTTTAAAGTCAAATTTTTGCTCCAATATGAAAGCTGTAAACACCAGATGGCTAATTATGGCTTTAAACTATTCTTTATGGTCAGAACATGACAAACACTTCACGTTTTTGAATTCTGTACACTTTTCCAGTCATTTTTCCTTAAAATAAATGAAAAATAATAAGAAAAAAATAATTTCTTAGTTCTACATTTTCTAATGAGTAATATTGTTTCAAGTCAAGAAACAGGTTTATGTTGCCTCATAATATTAATAATAATATAAAAACAAATTCTCTTAGAAATACACATTTGATAGTAGCTTGAGTTAGGATGCAGATGTAGATTTATGTTCATTATCAAAATCAGTAATATCTGTAAAAATTAAATGGAAAAAAACAGATTTGGAAAAAAAGGTAAATTCTGGAAACCAGTTTTATGTAGAAAGAAACTTATACAGGTTTGGAACAACATGAGTGTAAGTAAATGATGACACATTTTTGGGTGAACTTTACCTTTTCCCATGCAAAGAGATCTGAGCGTGTGTGCATTGAGGAAAGAGGGAAAGACACTGATAAACAGAAACGTGACTATGGGCAGAAGGCTTACCATTTTAACACCGGAGCTAATTACAGAGTCCTTCATTGAACTCTGTGCCAAGAATGATGACAGATCAGGGCTTTCCTGTCAGCCGCCCAAAAATGCAAAACTGCGGTATCTGTAACCCGCCCTGTCTCTGTGCATTACGAAACTCGCTGTTTGTGCTTTGTCAAATCCTTGCAGGCCTGCCCTGAGCAGATGAAAAACAACACGTATCCATCTAACCGCCTGTATTTCACAACATTACCCATTACTGTACACTTCTCAAACACTACACCAAATCCAAACTACTGCAATCGGGGAAATCTAAACAAGAGGCGTTGAGTGTTATAGAAAGCTGGAGCAGAGCAAGGTGAAAGTCCTGCCACTGGAGCAGTTCAATCCAAGCCCACCAGGCGGACCGGTGAGGGTCCGGCTCGCTTCCTTTAAAGGAAATATCCCACAGCTGTGTAAACCAGGGGGGCTTATTCCAGAGGAACTCCCTATCGCATGACAGGGGCGGGGGAGCTGGAAGCAGGAAAAGCTTGGGACCGCGCTGGGAGGGACAGAGTTTACTACGAATGTCCAAAGAACTTTCACAGGCACGGATAAAACCAGAATGCAGGAAAGATGACCCGTTTATGTGTGTTGGCAGAAAGAGCAATTTAAAGGGATAGTTCACCTAAAAAAAATTCTGAAGAGTTTCAGAGATCTACTGTATGCATAGGTGAAGAGATTTTGTGAATAAAGACTTACATGGCTCCATAAAAATTGGATTAAACCGCTGGAGTCACATGGTTTTTTTTTACGATGTCTATTTTTAGCTCGAAAATTTTGATTTCCCAGACTTTCACACTTTTTTTAATGTGACCTTGTAACAGTGTAATTATACATTTAAGTACTGAGTAATATTAGTTAGGAACAGGGTTTTGGTTTAGGGTTATTTGTATGTAATTATACATAATTTCTGTTATTACAACATTAACTACATGTAACGAAGACACTGCAAAACGTATGAAGTAAAATCTCTTGTTTTATTAAACACCATTTGTGTTCCAAATATGAATGCATTTATGGGTTATTGAATGATATGCAAGTAAGTGATGACGGAAACTTTTGGTCTCTTTTAAAATCACTTTTATAAGGTGTTTGAACACAGCTGTGTGGCCAGTGGCCAGTGTGTGAGAAAACAACCAGCCTATAATGGTTAAAGTCCACCCACTCATTTTTTTTATAATCCCAATAAATCAAACAGTCTCTCTGAACAAGCAATTTCAGATTCCCCCTTTGTACATGTTGTCGTAGGGAAAAAGTCCCACCCATTAGTGACGATCTCTGCCCTATTAGCATACACACAGCCCTGAGTGAAAAGCAGCTGTCTGCCATTACTGGAGATATACGATATCAGCACTAAAGAGGCATTACAAGTGTTGTGTTTTGGGATGCACCAATGAACACAGGAGTCTCCATAGACTCCCTCCATCTGAGCTGCTGAGGACACTGTGGTTAAATTTCATTTTCAAAGGAAATATCCCAGAATTTTTTTTTTTTAAGTCTTACGTTTGTGCCAATCACTTTACACTGGACTGCTTCACAAACGAGGGTCAGTTCAACACTAGATTTCCACAAAGTTTGATTCTGAAAGAGCGATCAATACTAACACTTTGTTTGCGAACGTCAGCTCTAGACAAAGTAAGTATCACAGCACTCTGTAAGGCTAATTTTGATAAAGCTATCACTGTCTCTGTCTGTTTTCACTGATGCTGCCTTCACGTTCTACCAGAATGATCGTAAATAGGATTGTGGTAGTGAAAAACTGCATATGAAAGAAATGTGAAGTCAACCACTTGAATTTGTCAGGTTCATAATCACAAGTGGGACTTATAAAGTTTGTGATTGCATGCGATGGCACCATAAACCCAGGTATGTTGTCGTTTTTAACTGCGCCATGCTCCCCATCTGTGTAATTTATAAACGTGCATTTATTATGCACAGTACAATCAGATGACTGACTTTTAAAAAGGTTTCCGGTTGGAGGATATAAGGCTGAACACCGCTACTGAGAGTTTCTGACATTTTCAGTGCATGAGATTGTCCTGTTTTGTTGTTACTGGTTCTTAAAGCGCCACCCTCTTCTGAAAAGGGGGTCGGGATCACCAGCTCATGTGCATTTAAAAGGGACAAACACAAAAACACCATGTTTTTGTGGTGACCATTTTAACAAGTCATAAAAAAGAATTATCTGTAGGGCATTTTGAGTTAAAACTTCACATACACACAACAGGGACAGCAGAAACTTATGTTACATCTTGTAAAACGGGGCACAATAGGTCACCTTTAACAGAAACAGGCTTACCCATTTATTTTAGGAATGCACGATAATGTCAGATCAATATCGGATAATGGCTGATAATGGCTTATATGAAAAATTATGCCAATATGTCTTGCTGATAAGAGGAATAATTCACATGTGTTTAGGGTGTGTTCAGAAGATTCAGAATTCAGAAGACCAATTATAGTTCGGTATGCAAATAGATGCATCACAGAAGACCAATCATAATTCTGTATGCATATAGATGTCAAATATTGCAGTCTATTTACTGATTCAGTGCAATAAAAGGTCAATAGGTGTTTTTTTTTATACTTCCTTAAAATATTAAAGATATAGTTGTATAAAAAAGAAAATTCTGTTATTAATTACTCCCCCTCATGTTGTTCCTTTGTTCATCATCAGAACACAAATTTAGATATTTTCAATAAAATCCGAGAGCTTTCTGACCCTGCACAGACAGTAACGAATTTAAATATCTTAATTTGTCTTCTGAAGTTGAACAAAGGTCTTAAGAGTTTGGAACAACATGGCCCACTCAAAGCTCAGAAAGGACATCGATAAAATAGTCCATGTGACATCAGTGGTTTAACTGTAATGTTATGAAGCTATGAGAATACTTTTCGTGCATAACGAAAACAAAAAGAACAACTTCATTTCAACAATTTACAGATAATGTACTCACCCCCTTGTCATGCAAGATATTTATGTCTTTCTTTCTTCAGTCGTAAAGAAATTGTGTTTTTTGAGGAAAACATTTCAGGATTTTTCTTCATATAATGGACTGCTATGGTGCCCAGAGTTTGAACATCTTGGATGACAAAGGGGTGAGTACATTACCTGTTGTTCTGGAAGTGGACGTCTAATATGTCTAGCACACCTAAATGTGAAATGACATTCAAAATATTTAAAAGGTTCCTATTATCAGGCATGTGATTGGCTAAGGAAAAAAAGCAGGAAAATATACTAAGACAACCCCCCCAGACAACTTATTTGGTGGATGTGTAACAGTGGGAATCAAAAGCAAGTGTCTTGTCCACTGCTCCATCACCACCTCTCTCTATAACAACAACCATGACAAAAAAATATATTTTAACTTATTTTTGTACACATCTGTGGGTAGTAACTACAGTACTGGTACAACAGTATTTTCTTTAGCGGCTATAGAAAACCATTCCCTTCCGTTCCCTTTAGTTACTGTTGCGACTGTTCCGACAAGCGACGCATAATATAATAAAATATTGAATGGGAATATACGTTGCACTTGACCTATCACTACAAGACGACTCGACAGATTCAGCAGCATTCATTCGCGGAAAAATCATTAGGCCTACATAGTCTACATGTAGATTCCTTTAAATGTTAAGGGGAAGATTAAAAAAGAGAAACTGGGTCTGTGAATTCAATTCTCACAGAATCACAATTGAATTCACAATTGAATTCATATCTTGCTACTCAGTCAGAATCTCATTAACCTGGAGTCCCAGTCTCTGTCACAATAATCATATAGGCTATGTGATGTTTTAGGCCTATTTTGCAGACATCCATTTAAAATGTAGGCAATGGCTTATAAAGAACCTTTTTTCCATATCCACTTAGGTTTCTCAGCTTGCACTCTAGCATTTGTGTGGTCCAGGTAACGTTAGCTTTGCATAAAAAAATGGTTATCATTCGCATGGCTACTTTTACTTGAGTAAAGAAGTTAAATCAGTACTTCTACTTTTACCAGAGTATTTTTTAACACAAGTATCTGTACTTCTACTTGAGTACGAGAAGTGAGACGGACTATTTTCTTTAGCGGAAGCAATATAAATCGTTTTTAAATCAATAAACTCCTTTTAAAATCAATATTTTGTGTCAAATTATTGATTTATTTTGTAGGTAGCCATGTAATAAGCGGGATAATGTAGAATTTGTCTTACATGTGCTTCATGAGGCACACACGCGCGGTCTCTTGCTCTCCCTCTGTCATGCACGCGCTACGCGGTTTGGAGCACAGTCTCTGTCTCGCGGGCGCACTCACTCCCTCGCTCTAGATTCCGGGAGAAACTATTTGCGGCCATCAGATTCAGTGAGCTATATATTTAATATAATAATAAATAATTAAATATAATATATTATTTAATTATATTATTAATATAATAATAATTAAAATATAATTATTGATTTTTCATTAGACTATTTTTTGGTGCCCCCTCAGCACTCGGTACCCTACGCACAGTGCGTGATGCGCGTGGTGGGAGCGGCAGCGCTGAATGAACCTTATTGAAAAGTGTTAACTTACCATCTTATCAGTTAACGGTTAATAATCGGATAATGATTTGCGGTTGTCGGCTGGGAAAAGTAACCGAAATGAGCGACTGAGGTAACTTACACTGCTTGATTGACAGGTGATCTGACCAATCATACTTCGCCAGCCGCCATTTGCGAACGGTCGCAAATACGTCCTTGTTGATACTTGGGAAGGAAGGAAAAATGCATCTCTTTGCCATCTGACGTGTCGCCCGGTGTGGCCCTGTTGCTCGGGGACGGCGATTGTGGTTCCGTCCCGGGTTACCATGGTGACGGCTGTGAGATGCCCCTTTTACTTTTACAGATCTGCATGATTCACATAGGTCACATTTTCAGGTAGAAAAATCCGGAATTCTGGATTAATCCGGAAAAATCACATCCCTGTATTATGCTCTTTTTCAAAGTCTTGATTTTGTTTTGGGGGTGTACTAGAACATGCTTTCATGTTTGGTGGTTCAAAAAACGCATTCTTTTTCAAATAATTTACATTATTACAATACAATTTTCCCAGCCTGGCACAAATAGCTCGATTAGTTCCGGGTTTAATGAAGGCCCGCCTTTCGAAAAAAGGAAATGTGTTGTGATTGGTTAGCTGTCCCACTGCGTAGCGATTGGCGAACAGCTTAGACGGTGTTTCAGTACTGCCACGCCCCTTGTCAAAGCAGTTAGTGCAAGCTAGATTAATAGTGAATCTTATGTTTTAAATATGGATATTTTTCTCACAAAACGCATCGATTCGTTACAAGAGACCCCCGGGAGCTTTTTATTATGGATGGATGCACTTTATTAGAATCCGATTGCATTCATCTGAAAGAAGGAGGTCATATACACCTAGGATGCATGGAGGGTGAGTAAATAATACGCTACGGTAGTGTTGGGACCTAACGTCAGCCTGCGAGATCGCAGTTACATGATATTATCATGCTAATTTATTTTATTATTTTACATACTTAGTTTCATTGCCCGAAACCAGCTCCAGCATAAGACTAAAAGCAGCCTAACGTTATCAAAGAACATCATCACTGATTAGCTCAGCCTATTCTAGTGCAAGTTTATGCATTTTAAAAAACACTTGTGTTATAAGTGAAGCTATCTACACTGTATGATGAATAAATCTCTTACCACACACTGCACACATCCGCTGCACATTACGGCTCCGACACGGCAACCTGAGTAGATCACGGCTTCGGCATGTGTTTTGACCCCCTGTACTGCCCACGTCTTTGGCATGTTACAGCTCTGAAGCGGCCACTCTAGTCAATGCTCGTGTTTATACCCGCTGCGCTGCAGCTTGTTGGAGTGGCTCTCCGTGCTGCATGGCTAAAGTTAGGCTAATCCTCCACCTCGTCCCTACACACCCCCCAACAATTCGAATTTCCATAGGTAGGATTCATTTAATGATATTCTAATAGACCGCGTAGTGACATCATTGCATGCAGAAAACAAACGTTGTAGTCCAAAGGAGCCGTTCATTGTAGTTCTTGAAAAGAGATTTTTTTAAAAACGAAATATCTCCCATTGCAGTGGACTTTGAGATTTGTAACTTTGTAAATCTTTTTTATGCCCAAACATACACTGATTAAAATTCAAAAAGTGAAAAAGCTTAATAGCAACCCTTTAAGGATTATAAGTACATTGTTGCTGTACAACTACTGTAAACACTTAAAATGTGGAAGACAAATAATCATTTTTCAGCAATCATAAGCAAGTAAAGCTTAAAAAATCCTTAACACTGATAATAAACAAATCTAAAAAAAAGGAACAAGAAAGAAGAACAGACTTAAATGCCTCCACATCAGCCAAGATCAAGGCCAATCATTACAAGCAGCTGGTTAATCACTGGTAAATACTGACTTTAACCAGACTCATGACTCTATCCTACTGTCATTCAACAGACAGGTCTGAAACCATAGACAACCCAGCATACATTCCACTGAGAACAGATGAACAGTCTTAAACAACAACATCTGGGTCTTTATCATTCAAAGAGAGCGCGAGAGAGAGCTGGAAGTGTTTGACAACACTGGGCTTCTTCAATTACCCCACAATTCTAATTACATGCTGTACACCAAATTGCCATCTAAAAGCTTGTTTCCTGCCCTGCGTGCAGCAGAGGGGGAAACTCCAGGGCGTAGCTGCTCCAACACTCATCCCAAAATCCCATGGAGATGAAATCCTGGAACACTGACATGTCAGAAACGCAGATTGTGAGCAGGATGTGAGGAGACCCCAGGTGGGCGTCAGGGCCAGTTTCAGGTTGTGTTGTATTTGGAGTCTAAAGAGCTGAAGGTGGAGGTAGACATAAGTCCTCAGGCCAAGCTGAATGAATGGGATTACAGGAAACTTCCCACCCATTAGGCCACGCTCACACACACATTCACACACATTCCAAAGGAGGGGAAAAACCCCAGGACCATGGGAGAATGGGAAGCACATTTGTTTTGAATGCTCATTTCTTCAAGCCCTGCTCTCTCAGTCTGTTCTGCCATGTGAAATCCATCACTGATGCATTTCAGCGCACAGCTGCCAGCGCCTGGCATGAAGCGGCCCGCGTGAAACCGTATACTGCTAGACACATGAGTGCATATAATCCACATAGCGCTGCATGCTGGGTCAACAGCCCTCTATTTTTGACCCAGTTTTCATTAACGTTACACTGAAGCTTTTTTCCACATGTTACAAACCACAAAAAGACATGCAATCTGTGTTACAAAGGGACAGTTTACAAAAAACTGACAATTCAGGCATTTATTTGGCTCATTACAACTTTTTATCTCACACCTCTGACTTTTTTTCTCCCACCTGTAAGTTTCCATCTCACAATTCTGACTTCTCAAAACTGTGTGATATAAACTCACAATTGCATGAAATAAAGTCAGGATTGCATGATATAAACTCGCAATTCTCACTTTTTTTGCAATTGTGGGTTTATATCTCACAATTCTGATTTTTCTCAGAACTGTGATATAAACTTGCAAATGCATGAAATAAAGTCGGAATTGTAAGACATGGTGCAGTTGCGCTTCGGGCGTCCCGAGATCGAGTCCCGCCTTGTGGACCTTTCCCGATCCCACCCCTCTCTCGCTCACTTCCGGTCTCATCTCCACTGTCCTTTAAAAAAAAAAATGGAAATATGGCCCAAAAAAGAATTGCAAGACATAAACTCGTAATTCTGACTTTTTTCAGAATTTTGTGATATAAACTTGCAATTGCATGAAATAAAGTCAGGATTGTAAGATATAAACTCGTAATTCTCACTTTTTTTTTGCAATTAAAGGTTTGTCTTGCAATTCTGACTTTTCTCAGAACTGTGTGACATAAATTCACAATTCCATTAAATAAAGTCAGAATTGAAAATATAAATCGTAATTCTGATTTTTATTATTTTTTTTTTTTGCAATTGTGGGTTTATATTTTGCAATTCTGACTTTTCTCAAAATTGTGAGATATAAACTCACAATTACGAGTTATAAAGTCAAATTCTGAGAAAAAAAAAACTATTTTCTTACAATTTTAAGTTTATATCATGCAATTCTAAAAAAAAAAGTCAGAATTGTGAGATAAAAGGTCACAATTACTGAAAACAAGCTTTCATACTTTCCTGCTTTTGTGGAACATTAAAGAAGAAAGTAAGCAGATTGTTCATGCTGTTTCTTTATATGCAATGAATGAAAACTGTCCAGCTATTACATTTTATCATGTGTACCACAAAAGAAGTCATACTGGTTTGAGTGAGTAAAATGATGACTACTTTGTTTTTTGGGTGAACTACTCCTTTTGAACCTCTGTAAAATGTTCAATACACTCAAAATGCTAGGTTAAATACAACCCAGCACTGCACTGTAAAAAAATAAAAAACACAATTTGTTGAGTCAGCTAAAAATAATTTGTTACCCTGCTGCCTTAAAATTTTAAGTTCAGTCAACTAAAATAAGTTTAGTCAACTTGAAATGTTAAGTAACAACTTAGATATTTGTGTTTGCTAAACTTAAGAGATGGGTAAGTAACCCAGCTGCCTTAAAATTTTAAGTTGATTCAACTCAAATATCTAAGTTGTCACTTAGTATAATTTAACATTTCAAGTTGAATAAAATTTTAAGGCAGTCAGGTTACAAATTATTTTAAGTTGACTCAACAAATTGTTTTTTACAGTGTGGGTGAAATATGGACAAACCCAGCAATTGGGCTGTTTTGACCAAGCGGTTGGGTTAAATGTTTAACCCAACCTTCCGGGTAGTTTTATTTAATTCAACTAGTTTAAAAATGACTATGGCTGGCTTAAAATTAACCAAAATAGGTTGTAAATCAGATCAGATCATGTGTCTAAATCAGACACATAATTACTAGAGGCACTTGCAATAATCAAAAGGTGGACATTTATTAATTAATAAGCAGTTTAAAAAATGTTTATTATTTAATTATTATTATTAATTCAACTTCAACTTCATTTATTGAACATATTAATAAATATTAATTTCCAACCTTATTTAGGTTCATTTTAAGCAAGAAATGTAGTATTTTTAAAACAATATTGAGTTATATAAAACGACCCAGAAAGTTGGGTTAAACATTTAACCGCTGAGTCAAAACAAGCCAGTCACTAGGTTTGTCCATATTTCACCCAGGTTGTTTTCAACCCAGCATTTTTTAGAGTGTAAAGAAAAGGTCTAATAGATATTGCAAAAAGGTAAAAGTGAAAAATTAGCTTTCATTTAAGAAAAAAAGAAGAGGAATTCAATGGCCAGCTGTGGGATAAACAAGACAGAATTTACTCACCGACGACCATGAGAGTGAACTCAAAGCCCCGCTTCACAGACTTTCTGTACACTTGGTTGGGGAGATTTGCAAATCCCACGTACCCCTCAAGGTTCTTCTGTTGCTGTAGACCAAAATCAAACACAGGCAATGGCTTTAGCAGGCAAGACTGACAAAACACTACAAATGAGAAAAACGTAGGCGGCCATCCATCATGACTGCACATGGTTACTGTTAACATCCTCATGAATCTTCACAAACAGAAACATTCGATTTGACACTCAAATAATGGCATAGAAACTTGGCTATAAGGATGCATGTGCTTTTTCAAGACAAATAATCATTTAAGGACTATATTTTTACATTTTCCCAAAAACAAAACAAGTTTACCCCTATGCGTCAATGATAATCAGAATTCTAGAATGGACTCAGGTCCCTTTAGCAACATAAAGACCTTTTCACACCAAGACAAATGCTTATTGCACCAAATATTTTGATTTTAATTAAAGGGACAGTTCACCCAAAAATGAAAATTACTCACTCTCAAGCCATCTTAGGTGTATATGACTTGCTTCTTTCAGACAAATACAATTGGACTTATATTTAAAAATGTCCTGGATCTTCCAAGCTTTATAATGGCAGTGAATGGGTGTTGAGATTTTGAAGCCCAATACAGTGCATCTATCTATCATAAAAAGTGCTCCACACAGCTCTGGTGGGTTAATAAAGGCCTTCTGAAGTGAATTGATGCATTTGTGTAAGAAAAATGGCCGTATTTACAACTAGCTTCCGCTAACCGTCGTACACACGTTCATAGAAGAGAGTGGCGTTCCAGTGATTGACATAGGATGTAGGCGTAGCATAAGCTTCAGTGAGAATATGCTAGTCTCACAAGAACTACGTTTTGTTTATAGCAAATGAAAACCAGTCTCCTCTTGGCTTATATGGAAATCCTCTGACATTTTTCTTTACACATCCCTGTTTTGTACTCCTGAATTGCGATTAGTGTTTTGTTTTGGTCTCTCCTTTGTGCTTCTGCGTTTATCACCACGTTCACCTACGTCCTTTGAAATGCATCAATTCACTTCAGAAGAGCCATGTGGAGCACTTTTATGAGGGACAAAAGGAATTTAATTTTGCTTCAAAATCTAAACACCCATTCACTGCCATTATAAAGCTTGGAAGAGCCCGGAATTTTTTTTAAATATAACTCCGACTGTATTCATCTGAAAGAACAACGTCATATACACCTAGGATGGTTTGAGAGTTGGGTGACCTGTCCCTTTTATTCAAACAGCTATTCATGTAGATGTTCAGACTGACACAAACATTCAAATTCTGTGAAAATGCTAAAACTTTTTTACGGAGGTGTTCAAAATCTTTTCTATGGCACTTAGAAAAAAAACTAGCAAACCAATAGGACTGGCACTTTTGGTCACATGCCCAAAACTGCTGTTGCTGTTAAATAAAACTACAACTTGGTGGCATTTTGCTAAGTGATAGTAAACAGGAGAGGAAGAATGCTGTGAATGCAAAAGAGGTACCGCTCCTAAATCTGTAAACTTGTATTCGGTTTTATACAGTATGATTGAATCATTCTCTGACGCAAATTTGCACACTGCTGTTCTTCTGCACCAGTGCATTTCTGTTTTCCATAAGCGCCACCATTTATTAGCATATTGAATCTGCACACAAATTGCTTGCATAAATCAGACCAAATGTCGCCAAAGTTATATTTTGGGGATTTTTTCATGCCTTTACTTAGACAGAACACTGGAGAACAGACAGAAAAGTATTGGGCACAGAGAAAGGGGAGTGGGATCGGCACAGGACCACGAGACGGGATTCGAACTCGGGTCGCTGCAAGCGCAGTTGAGCTGTACATCGGTCACCAATTTTTTGTGCTGAAAATTTAAATTGGTGTGACCAGGCCTTTGGTTTTTCCTTCATAAATTTCATTGGCCATCAGGCGGAAAATGTTTACATTATTTAACAGGCTACCACACAAACCACACAATCTGAGGTATTAGTCATGTTTGTAGCATAAATAATGTGGGACACAGTGTGGAACACTAAAGTTTAATACTTAGAATTAGTGATTTAAACAAACCACTGATCTTAACTATGAGTGTAATAGCCTTAAAGGAACACTCCACTTTTTTTGAAAATAGGCTCATTTTCCAACTCCCCAACTCCTAATCAGATTCAATGATCTATGCTAAGCTATGCTAAAAGTGCAACCGCCAGACCCGGAGATCGGCTGAATGGATTCAAAAACGGTAAAACTCAACTGTTTAACTCTAGGGGAGTTGGACAATGAGCCTATTTTCAAAAAAAGTGGAGTGTTCCTTTAATGGCAGCTAATTAGCAGTACAGGCTCCAGCTTTTACAGATCTTTTGGGAGCTGAACAACATATCCACTTGTGGTCTGGGGAGGTGTTTGAAATGACTGTTTGCATACTTACTGCTACTTTGGAGAGCATTCAGATCATGTTGTTCCACAGATGAAGAAGAGATGATAAGATTCCACCAGGCAGCGAGACAGGCATCCACATACACAAAATAGAACACAAAGAGACAGAATGAGAAAAAGAAAGATAACAGCTGAAGTACATTAAGAGGTTTTCATCTGTGTCTGCCGGTCTGTGATGCACCAAGAGCTTCAACAAAACCACTGGCTCTGGCTGCCTATAAATATATCAAAACTTAATTTTTAATTAGTAACATGCATTGCTAAGAACTTCATTTGGACAACTTTAAAGGCGATTTTTGATTTTTTTGCACCCTCAAATTCCAGATTTTCAAATAATTGTGTCTCGGCGAAATACTATCCTATCCTAACAAACCATACATCAATGGAAAGTGTCATTCAGATGACGCATAAATCTCAATTTTCAAAAAATTGACCGTTATGACTGGTTTTGTAGTCCAAGGTCACATATGGAGACTACTTTAGTTTAAGAAATAAACACATCTGAGGAAGTTTATGTAAATATCAGTCTATTTTAGTCCTAATAACCAAAAAATGTACAGCCTGTAGTGCTTTCCTAATGCTACACAGCCAAACCACTTCTCTAAACACACAGAATTACAGGAAGGCCAGAAATGGGGCTTTAGCGTTAGACTTCCACAGTGCTTAGGCTGCCAGTAAAACTGACTTAATTGAAGAAGAGAAGAAAAAAAAAAAAAAAAATCACCTCCCTGAATGAACCAGACTTTCCCTGAATAGCATTTTCTTTTTGCTGAAACAGCAAATCATCAAAGGCACTGATCTGTGATTGCAGCACATTAACAAACCCAACTCATTTGACTATCAAAACCTTGATGTCATTCTGCTAAGACCACAAAAGGAAACATCCCGGAGGAACACGTGCAGCTTGACAGATGCAAGTCTGTGATGATGATTCAGAAAGCACGCAGCTCAGACGACTCATGCGTTTTACTCAAGGTCTTCTGAAGTCACAAGCTTTGTGTGTGGAAACACAAAATTATTCATATACATTTAAAAAAAAAAAATAAAAAAAAATAAAAAAATCATTACATAACATTAAAAGACTCGATTTAAGGATCAGCCACCCAAAAACTAGTTAATTATCATTCTACAACTTTACCAATCCACTTTACTTGCATTTTATATGCTTTCTGTGTACATAAAATCACTTTTGTACATTTAACTTGATGCAGACACCAAAATAGGATGTCTCTGATTCAAATACAAACTCTTTGCAAGGAACATACAAACATTTCTAATAAAATAAGTAATCATTCAGTGACAATCACGTTTACTCAATTAAAACAAATTGGTGCATTGTGATTATTTTCACAACCAATTCCATTCAACATCAAGTGCATTTAAATGCACTTCAAATGATCATTTTCACTGGGAAAAAAAGCAAAAAAATTCAATTTTTAATTCATCATGTAAATGCTTTAGTCCAGACTAATTTTACCAGTCTGATTTGTCATCCCTTTGAATGCAGATTAATTATTACTGCATTCATTCTGCGTGTCTCAGAGATTTTGTCCTCTCTTCTTCTGTTTTCACCACCCACACAATGAATAAGCAATGTTCTCTCTTAAAACTACAAATGAAAGTCTGTTACGAATATCCTGCACCACTTCCTGCTGATGTTATCGTTGGGTGTTCTTCTAGAGGGCAGGTGCGAGGTGTGAACACACGAGTACACGTAGAGGAAGTCTGATCTCACAGGGGGAAACTGAGGACGTAAATGTTCCTTCTTCCAGGCTAAAAGCCTGTCAAAGATGAGACACTCAGCATATTTGAAGGGGAACATTTCAATGAACGTATACAGTAAATGCTCTGATGCAAATTTGGATGGTCTCAACAACACAGCAGCAAAAACTACCTCAGATCGGCATGAGGAACTAGCTAATGACCCAAAAAAGCACAAATGGATTTACCAGCGCTGAAGCATTGACAGAAATAGTCCACAAGCAAAAATAAAAACATGGCAGGTCTTTCACATATATGATATACTTGACGACTGCATCGGAAGGTCACACTCTGGGTCAGTGATGTGGGTTATTATGGGATATATGAATGCCTTCATTCAGTATATGACCAAGACTTCAGACATGCCAAGTTTCACTGCATGTCAAGAATCTTACACATACTGCAAAATACTTCTTGTTCCTTTCAAAGAGTATATAAAGCTAACAGGTTTGAAACATCATGAGAGTGAGTAAATGATGACAGAACTTTCATTTTTGGGTCATCTATCCCTTTAAGGGATTTTTCAGATGACACTTAACCACAACCATTACCTTGCATACTGAGCGGCACTGAGATCTAAAGGGAAGATGAGAGCAAGAGAGAGACTGCTGTCCTAAAACAATGACATGTTTTTGTATGTGGCTTAACTGCCGGAAGACATGTGGTAGCCTAAACCTAAAGCAGTAAGAAAGACAGGCAGAAAGGCGAAGCAACGAAAAGGAGCAAATGAGATACAACGATATCCATTTTTTTTACATGACACATCTTTGACTAGTATTTCACAGGATGTGACAGACACACAAGTGTCAAAAGGGTCTAAAAATTAACTGCAAATCATACGATTCATACAGATGGGTAAAAAAGTGATTCAGATGCAAAAGGGATAATCACCCTAAATTATGTATTGATGTGTAAAAAAAAAAAAAAGAAAAACACAAGTTTCCCTCCTGATTACAAAAGCAGAGCCCTTGTATGTTAATCGCAGTTAATTGCGATCACATCCAAAATAAATATTTTTGTTTACATAATATATGTGTGTGTGCTGTGTATATTTACTATGTATATATAAATACACACACATGCATGGATATATTTAAGAAAAATATGTTGTTTATATATTAAATATATTTATATATAACATTAATTATATCAATAAAAAATATACATGTAAATATTGTCAAAATATATACATGCATGTGTGCATATTTATATATACATAATAAATATACACGGTACACAAACATATTATGTAAACAAAAATACGATACGATTATCGCAATTAACGGTTGCACAGCACTATTTATTTGTTTATTTACATATGATGTGTTTTCCATTTAAAATGTTCTGTGTTTAATGTTAATGGTTTAATTAAATTTTAATAATTAAACAATGTCTAATGAACTCAATTCTAAAAGTTTTATTTTATTTTTTTTATTTAATGTTTTAAAATTAAACTATTCCTTTTTTGGCAAAGAGCTACACAGAACTGTACTGTTTAAATTAAAATGTTGACAAAAAAAAGTATGACATTTCTTTAATAAAAAATGGCTACATAATTTTTGTATTATTATTTATTTTAATATTACTACTATTTTGAGAAATACATAGTGCACTATAATAGTAATATATTTCTGTCATAATTTCTTCAAGTAAACCAAAATTTATTTTGAGGGGTTTAGTGAAGACCTGGTGTATCTGATGATAGTTTTCTCAAATGAAATGGTGAAATGCTGGTGACTCTCAGAGCAGCTCTCGAGATGAAGTTTATGTGTTCATGTCCTCATATGGTTACACGGCAGACACACAAAACCACACTTATCTTGCATGCAGTATACCACGCTTTAAGATACAGACAAGTCTGTATCACACTTTTGATTTATTTATCCAAAACTACACATTATACAATAAATTCCATTTTTATGACTCGATTCTGCGATTCCATCCGCATTTTCCGTATCATGAAAATCATATGGTGCTACTAGGATCTTGTCGACTCATCGCAATAGCATGTGAGCAAAGCAAGCCGTCTCTGTCTGGTTTTCTCATCACACACTCAATGAAAGCAGTCAGACAATACGGCCCATAAAGGCTATTCTGACCACCCACAGTTCAGACGCATACTCTCTCTCAAAATTTCAGCTGTAAACTATTCACTTAACATCCTACTCAAGGCTGGAAAGTCACAATCACAATCTGCATCCAGATTTCTTAAAATCTTAAAATCTTGATTTCTTCCCTTTTGACGTAGAATGAAATCCATGGAATTCAGAATTCAAATTGTATTTGTTTTTTATAAATAAATCCTCAGGGCTACCAATGGAAAAACACACAGTCACATGTGAACCGATTCAAGCAGTAGCCATGTGATCCAAACATGATGGGAATAAATAAAAAAGGGGAATTCTTCTCACCAAACAAGAGTCCAACAAAGTCTTCAGCCACAGCAGAGATCTCATGAGATCTAACTCCTAGATGATCATGCGGCATGTTGCTATAAAATAAATTTCTTTTTGTACGACTTCTGTAGGCTAAAGCTTCATACAAGATGTTATGTTGCTTGAAAGTAAAGGTAAATCAGGTAATTTACATGCAACATCTTAAATCTGAACTTTAAAATGAAGTCTGCTTGTGTACTTTGTTAGCACACATTACTAGCCTTGTAATGAATCAATAATCCATGCAACTTAATCCAGAGAGAAAAAAAAGGGCTCTTCTGTCTAGATGATGTCAGTCTGACGGCTTGGGCAGAACATCCTCAACCCTCCAACAGTCAGTCTGCTGCCAGCTAGATAGTGTTGAGGAGTGCTAAAAATCAAGCCCAGCCTTCTAGCCAACATGGTGTTTCACCCAAAAACACGTCACAAAAAGTTGGTTACACCTTCCGGTTTATGCAGACTTTAACTGTCACCAAACGACTTGAGGGGAAAAAAAACAAGCTGGTCATGCAATTTACACTTAAAAAGGAAAAACTAATCATTTAATGATTATCTGTATAATGCACCTGTGCATTTCTTGTGATGTGTACAAGATGGATCATTTGGGTATAGAGGGCTTTCACAACACATCATCAATCGGCCATATTGGTGGCACTGAATGTAAACAATGCCAGTGAGACAAATAAAACTTGCATATTTTGCTGATTATTGCTGCTGAAAATGGTCAATTATTGTCATGTCTGTACTAATCGGTCGGAACGGGAAAAACTATAAAACTAACTAAAAAGTTAAAAACAAATCAAGGAGAAGAGTGCAAAAACTGTCTGAGACACAAGAGGTGTTTGTGGTTGGCCAAACTGAACCGGGATTTCCAAGGCAAGAATCCTGACAACATTCATGTTTGTTCTTATAATTTCCGGTCAGGTAGGTGAAATAGTAGGCTAATACTGCTTGTATCACCTATTAACTTATTAACGAAATATTGTGCCCTTTCATGCTTACCGAGTCCTTCTCAATATGATTTAGCAGCTTCCACATGTTTTTTTCCATGGTTTAGACAACATAAACTAGCAAAACAACTTATTCAGTAGTACAATAACCATCCAATCCATGCTGTTGTTTACATCCGAGTATCACCAGTATGGCCGTGCATCCAAACCGTGACGTATGTGCAAACCCTCTTTAATCAAATCGATCTGTTTACAGATCTAACCAACTCTATTCATCAACAAAACCATCAACCATCTATTTCTAAGTGCCCAATCCATTAATTTGTCCGCCCCTCTATCCAACCATATCACTATCTGCCTGTCTGTTTATCTACCAATCTGTCCATCCCTCATGCATATTTTCATCCATCCAATGGTAAATAATTACTTCTTAAATAGCTCCTGGAGGGCCGCTTTCAGGTGTTTAGCTCCAACGCACCTGCTTGGAAGTTTCTAGTACTGTGAAACAGCTCGATTAGAGGGCTCATGAGTGAAAATATAATATCATGTGTGTTTAATTAGTGCTTAAGCGAAGCTCTGCTGGAAGGCGGCCTCTAGGAGCAGGATCCGACACCCCTGACCCACTGCAACACACATATTTGAATATTTCTACAAAGCTGAGAGTGACAGACACAAGGAGGTGTTTCTCCAAACGGACAGACTACAGCACTGCCATTCACTGCTTAAACACATCCTACTGGTATTTTCATAGTTTTCCGAACAAAATATCGTGTTAATGCCATATTTTGTTAATTATCGCATTCTTTAAAGTACGATGAAAATACCACAGCACTATGATTGGCATTACTATCTGATACTATCATTATACCACCCACAGTACATATTTGTAAGCGTAACCATTAAAATAAAACACTTATACTAGAAAACAGACAGTAATTGTCACGATAATGGCACACAGAGTGAAGATTAGACTGAAACAGGAGGTTGAGCAGATCTGTTTGTCTTTTAACACGCTCAGGAAACGCATCTGCACCGCGTAACAAAACACGCGTATTCAAAACAAACTGCACAAACAAAACTATAAATCTGCTTAGAGAAGAGTTTGACAAACCGCAAGTTTAACAAAGCGAAAGAGACTAAATACTCACCCATTCTGTTGACGCTCCCGGCCGCCTCTGTAACCGATCTCTCACCGATCGACATTCCCTTTCTCCAACTCACGGTCCAGCCCACAGGCGTACGTCACATTTCTTGCGTAGTCTCCCTTGACAACCACGGGGGCGACGGCCGTGGCGTATCTTTGGTGAATAGCGACCGCACAAATCTCGCGAGAATTCGTGCAAGGCACAAGAGGGAAAAGATTTGTATTCAAATACAGGTTGGAAATAAGTTTGTCTTGGCATTATAGGGGGTAATACATCTGCACGTTGCTGTTTGTAAACGTTTCGGAAGATTTGGTAAGGTTTATATTTAAGTTTACTAAATAATTACAAAAAAACAAAAAACAAATGTCAAATAAATAAAAACAAACCCTAGATTTCAAACAAGAACACTGACAAAGAAGAATGTTTCTTTAACAAATATCTAAATAGTATTAAATACATAAGTACATACAGTACACTTTAAAAATAAAGATATGATATCTTTAGGATGCTGTTCCATACTCGAAGTGGCCTTACTGAAAAGCATTGGTTTCTTTTTCTTTAATATCTAATAATAAAATGCAAAAATCCATAATAAATTTCGTTCTTTATGATGGTTTGGCTGAAGACCCACATCTGACTCCGGTTCCGTTGATTTAATTACCTTGATTATTTACTGCAATGGAAGAGAGAAACAATGCTGCCGCCTGCTGGCTAAGAGTATAACAATTTGACTCGTTGTTAACAGTGCTGGGTAGATCAGTTACTAATTTAGTCCGTTATTGATTTAGTTACATTTACTGTCTATTACAAATTGCATGACGAAAATTGTAGTTAGTGTAACATTATCTGGATTACACATATTTAGTAATGTACTATTAACACAAATTGGATTATTGTGTACTATATTGTGTACAAAAAAGGCAAGAGAGAGAGAGAGGAAATAAATGTAATTCTTTGTTATCAATATCATGAAATGCTTTAAACATTAAAATTACATTAGCAGGGTTTCTCAAACTGGGGTTTGTGAAAAAACTAGCGTTTTGATGAAAAGCTCATAGAAAGATGTCAAATTAAAATGACAAGTAATAAAAAAAAAAGTCAAATTGTAATAAATTAAAATTTATGAACATGCAAATATGTTGTTAAATTAATAAAATCTTAGGGGGATGAATTCAGAGGGATTGTTATATTACATGAACAAACATTGATGAACATGAAAACATGACATTACATGGATAAAGTCTTCCAGGTTTGAAATATTTTTGTCCAGACTTCAAATATTAATAATTAGTTAAGGTCACTGGATATGAAGAAGACATACTGTTGAAGTCAAAAGTTTTCATACACCTAGCATAATCTGCAAAATATTTGTTATTTTACCAAAAATAAGAGGGGTCATACAAAATGCATGGCATTGTTTAAATAGTACTGACCTGAATAAGATATTTCACATAAAAGATGTTTACATCTAGTCCACAAGAGAAAATAATAACTGAATTTATAAAAATGACCCCGTTCAAAAGTTTATATATGCTTGATTCTTAATACTGCGTTGCTACCTAAATGATCCACAGCTGTGATTTTTGTTTGTTTGTTTGTTTGTTTAGTGATAGTTGTTCAAGAGTCCCTTGTTTGTCCTGAACAGTTAAACTGCCATCTGTTCTTCAGAAAAATCCTTCAGGCCCCACAAATTATTTTCTTTTAGCATTTTGTGTATTTGAACCCTTTCCAACAATGACTGTATGACTTTGAGATCCACCTTTTCACACTGAGGACAACTGAGGGACTCATATGCAACTATTACAGAAGGTTCAAACACTCACTGATGCTCCAGAAGGAAACACGATTAAGCAAGTGGGTGAAAACTTTTAAACAGAATGACATTTTTTTTTCCTATCATATTTTTTCATTTAATACTGCTCTTCAGAAGCTACTGAAGATTACATGTTCCTCAGAAGACAAAATAAGTTAAATTTACCCTGATCTTCAAATTCAAAAAGTTTTCAAAAATGCTGAAAAACCAAATAATTTCCGGGACCTGAAGGATTTTTCTGAAGAACAGCAGGCAGTTTACCTGTTCAGGACAAACAAGGGACTCATGAACAACTATCACTAAACAAAAAAACAGCTGTAGATCATTCAGGTAACAACACCGTATTAAGAATCAAACTTTTGAACAGGGTCATTTTATAAATTCAACTATTTTCTCTTGTGGACTATATGTAAGCGTATTTATCTTATTCAGGTCAGTACTAAATAAAAAAAAAATAACATGCATTTTGTATGATCCCTTTTATTCTGGTAAAATAATTAACATTTTGCAGATTCTGCAAGGTGTATGTAAACTTTTGACTTCAGCTGTATTTCACTGCTATGCATTGACAGTGTTTAGTAACTTCCATAATTAGTAGCATAAAAACAAGAACTTGGGTGAATTGATAAATTCTGAATAATTTACTTCCATTATGTGAATAATATGTAATCTGATCCCGAGCAATTTGAAACGTAATATAATCTAATCACAAGTACTTTACAAGTAATTTTTGGAATCTGATTATGTAATCCAAATTACACGTAACCACTAAACCACACCGTTTAATGTGAAAAACTATAATACTCTAGTTCTACTAAATTAAATATTTAAATTATAGTATACAAATGTTCATTTAGGGCCTGCCAACATCAGTTAATGTTGCACCATGGTGTAGTGTTGCATAATGATTAATTCTGAACAAACCCCTTCCTACGTAATAAACACTATGTCAGTGCTAAGTGCAAAATCTAACAAAATCAAGCAAAATGAAAGCAAAAATCAATAGTTATTCCCCTATGTTCAGTTATCTGTTATGTTTAAAAAGGGACCAGTGTTGTCTTTTTAGTCCAATGCACCAATGCATAGTTTTATGACAGATTTTTGTATTTTCAAAAGAAAGCTGTCAGTTAGAGGCACTTAATATTATTAATGTGTTACATGTTTTCATTGTTGTTTATTAATATTGCATTGTATTCTAGAAAGATTTAACACAAAAAGCTAAACAAGTTAATTTATTGCTTTAGGTACAAGATATCGATCATATATACAAATCTAAATCAAATAGGAATTAAGGCACCTGTGAATGATACATGCATAGATTAATACACAAATATTCTGTAGATTTCAAGCTTCTCCGACTTTTCTGCTCAATGCTTTGGCCAGTTTGGTCTCTCTTCGAAGCCACTGTGCAAAAAACAAAACAAAAATATTATAATTGTATCATTATTTATTGTTTAAAATGTCGCCCATTATTGACCAAACTTTAATTTGGAGACTGAATAAAATATATGCACTTGCTTTGATTTATAATGATCCTCAGCTCCTGCTTGTGTCATGAGGTCAGCGACGTTCTTCTCCAGGTCATCGATACGTGTGCCCATCTCATCCAGTTCAGGCATTAAGGAAAACCCTCAGTTCTTTGTGTCTCAAAACTTGCTCCCCGTCCTGTAGTTTCAGCTCCAACCCCAGTCAAACACACCTGAACCAGCTTATCAAAATGTTCAGGATTACTGGTGTGTTGGAGCAGGACGGTAGTACAGAGTTTAGATCCAACCCTGCTCCAACACACATACCTGACAGTTTCAAATAATCCTGAAGGACTTGATAGCTGGATCGTTTTGTTTGATTCGGGTTGAAGCTAAACTCTGCAGGGCTATGGCCCTCCACAAACTGAGTTTTACACCCCTGTAATAAATGGTTACACACAGAATGAAGTGTGCACACTCTCATATGTCTCAATATGAGACTCCAAACAGATTCTGGACTTTTGAAACATGCTATCAAGATAAATAAAACTAAATGCATTGAAGTGTATAAACCTGATACTCTAATGTTAGGAATGTTTTTGGAATGACTACATGTACAATACTGTTCACAAGTGTGGGTATGATTTTTAAGGATTTGGCTGCATTTATCTAATCAAAAAATCCAGTAAAACAATAATATTGTGAAATATTATTACCATTTAAAATCTATTGTAATATACTTTTAAAATTTCTGTGATCAAAGCTGAATTTTCAGCATCATTACTCCAGTCTTCAGTGTCACATGATCCTTCAGAAATCATTCTGATTTGTTGCTGGAGAAACATTTCTGAATATTATGATTTTATGATTAAGTTGTGCTGCTTAATATTTTTTGGAAACTGTAAAACTGACCAGTTTTTCTTGAATAAAAGTATATATTTCATATAACGAGGGCTGTGGTGACACCATAATACAGTGCCAGTCAAAAGTTTTTAAGATTATACGATTTTATTATGTTTTTTAAAGAAGTCTTTTCTGCTCACCAAGACTGTATAACCTCCAAAGTACAGTAAAAGCGGTAAAAATGTGAAATATTGTTACTATTTAAAACAACTGTTTTCTATTTTAATATATTTTTAAATGTAATTTAACCCTGTGATTTCAAAACTGAATTTTTAGAATCATTATTCCAGTCATGATTCTTCAAAAATCATTCTAGCATTCTGATCTGCTGCTAAAAACATTTATTAGTATTAATATTATGTTGAAAACAACTGAGTAGATTTTTTCAGGTTTCTTTGATGCTTAGAAAGTTCAGAAGAACAGCATTTATCTGAAATAGAAATCCTTTGTAACATTAAAAATGTCTTTATCATAACTTCAATTCAAAGCATCCTTACTAAATAAAAGTATTCATTTGTATATATATATATATAAATTATACTGACTTCAAGCTTATGAATAGTAAAGTGTATAATGTTACAAAAGCGTTTTATGCCAGATAAATTCTGATCTTCGGATCTTTCTATTCCTCAAAAAATCCTGAAATAAAATGTACTCAACTGTTTTAAACATTGATAACAATACTACTAATAATAAACGTTTCTTGAACAGCAAATCATTATATTAGAATGATTACTGAAGGATCATGTGACACTGAAGACTGGATGCTGAAAATGTAGCTTTGATCACAGGCTTGGTGAGCAGAAGAGACTTGTTTAAAAAAATCTTACTGTTCAACTGTACAGTTTGACTGGTAATGTAAAAGCAAATAATAATACACAGTACTGAATGATTTTCATAGGGTGTTTACATAGTACTCCAAAGTACTTAAAAGAATACCATGCTCAAAAGTATGCAATATTGCTATTGTGTTGTGTCTGAAATATAGTAGCAATTCAAATACATTTTATGCTAGTGCTACAGTAAACAAGCTTTAATCTAAACACATCGTGCTTCTACAAAACGAGATTATGTTTCTGAAAAGATATTTTTGGAGATGATTTGGTCAGATAAGTTCTGAAACCTGCTCTGGAGTTGTTGCATAGTCGTCTCCAACTGTTAAAAGAAATGAATTGAGCAGATTTGTCAAACTTTAAAATAATATCCCGCATCTGCAATTATAAAATCTATAATAATTGTCAAAATAAAACATTATTCACTTACCACTGCAGTCAAGTCTTTGGCGGCTTTTGACTCGGATCCTGCCATGAGGTTTGTTTGAGCTGGTTTATGTTGAGTTAGTTGTTAGTTTCAGCACTAGGCAACGTTATCTGGACTAAACCAAACGTGTGTGAAAATAATAGACGTGTGCTTTAAATCTCTGAGATATATTAGAATAAAAGGATTCTATAACTTTTCAACTTTTCACTATGATTCATTGTTTATGCTGTAAAAACTTCCTCTTTCGTACGTAGAGGGCATCTGTGTCTACATTTAACCCTTTTAGTATCAGAAAAGCTATTTTTGTCATTTCTAGTGCACTGATGTGTATTTTTTTTAAATTACGCTGTGCTGATAATATTTAATTTGGATTTCATCAATTATGCAACATCGAGTTGGCAGGATAACTTCATCTGGATTTCGAGGTGATTAAACGACACAAATGTTCCCTCACAAATACAAAACAGTCCGAGATCAAGTCAGGTCATGTCTCTGTCTAATATGTGATGGTAAATGTAATCCTCACATTCATAAATGCTGAAATACTGGCGTTAACTGATAATAAATTGTTGTGTATTTCGTTTTTTTTGTCATACGCGCCTCAGGAAACTCGACTGGCGATAGGACCGCGCGTCTCATGAATATGTAATGAGCGTGCTGTGACGTAGCGCAACACGGAAGTACTGAGATGAGCTTTAGCCAGCAGTAGCAGAGAGGATCACAGTGGCATTAAAATGTTTTACAGCACTCTGTTTTTCTTTGTACGGACCGCTAGACACGTCATCTAACATGGACCCACGCTGAGGATCCGTTATCAACGATTTAGCAAGTATTTCTTTGCTGGAAAGAGGAATCACTTGAATGAATTAGATCTAATGAATCAGTGGATGTTGACTGGGACAATGAAAGTAAATGTACTGCCTTTGTTTAGAATCCAGTAATCGCCAAGAAATTATATTTTAATATGTAAACAAAATAGCAAATATAGTAATTATTTATGTTTTGTTATTAGTGAGATAAGTTAGTTGTTGCATTCAGTTGATTTTAATTATAAAGGACAGCTACTTCACTCAAAGATGGATGAAGTGATTATGGATCAGATCATGTATGTTGCTCATCAAATGGTGTCTTGGATCGCATCTGTTGCCATCATATTTGGAGGAGTTGTGCCATACATCCCTCAGTACAGGGACATCCGCAGGACTCAGAATGCTGAAGGATTCTCCACTTATGTGTGCCTGGTGCTGCTGGTAGCCAACATATTAAGAATACTGTTTAGGTGAGTTATTATATCTCAAACATCATGTATGGAGACACATTATTTGCCTGTATGAGGGAGTGATATAAAATCGTGGCACTTAATCCACTGATCTGCCATAATCCAATTTAATGTGTGTTTATAAAGAGGCATTTATATGACACCAGTCTTTGTATGAAACATGCCTTATTATTAATGTCATATTGTATGGCAAACCTGAGAATATTTAAACTGAGTTTTCCAGGCCTGGAAAAGTAATATATATCTTCAGCTGCGTTTAAAAACAATGTTTAGGTTTGGACAATATGATGGTGGACAACCTGAAAATCTTTAAATTGACATTTCCAGACTGGGACAATTGAATAAAATATAATGTAATATAAAATATATTATTTTATTTCATTTTGAGCCATTCTCCCATTTAGCAACTTTATTATTATTATTATTATTATTATTTTAATATCTGAAACTTAATATGGGAAATACATCTGCAAGATATTTAATGACAAAGATTAAATGTCGAAGGATACTTATATTTTTTCTGTTGTCTTATTTGTTTTAAAGTACATTTCAATTATACATTGACAAATATACAATGTATACAAATATACACTGGTCTGGTGATAAATGGAAATCTCTGTAAAATGATAAATTTTTAACAAACATTTATATATAAGATTCTTACTAGATTCTTACTGATATGCATAAAAGAATAAAAATACTGGTTTAAATTGACTTTGAGGCTAGGAAATATATATAATATAATATAATATAATATATTATTTAATTGGGCACTTCATTATTATTTATTTATTTATTTATTTATTTTTAAATATCTAAAACTTTTTTTAAATATCTGAAATATATCTGCAAGATATTTAATAAAATAAGTATTAAATATTGAAGGATACTATGCTGTTGTCTTATTTTATGTCTTATTTTATATTAAGTATGCATTTCAGAGACTGGTTATGAATGGAGATCTCTGTAAAATGATTTTTAAAAAATCCTTATCCATGTATAACAAACATTTATATAAAAAATGTCTTAGAAGTTACACTAGTGGTAAGTACAAACGTACTGATATGCATAAAATAATAAAAATACTGGTTTAAATTGACTTTTCAAGGCTGGGAAAATTAAATATAATATAATATAATTTCATTGGGCTCTTTGAGCTGTTCACCCATTTAGCCACTACATTTTTATTTTCATTAATTTCATTTAACATTATCATCATTATATCTAATATTTCCCTCATATAGCTGTTTGCAAGATATTTAATAAAATAAGGATTACAGATTAAAGGATACTTTTCTGTTGTCTTATTTTGTATTAAGTGTTAATTTCAAGGGCTGTTGTCAAATTGACAAAAACCCTCATCCATTTATAACAAACATTTATAATTTATAATGTAACTTACTGATATGCATAAAATAATAAAAAATATTGGCAGCTTACCGTTTGGCGAAATTAAACAGAGCGAGACAAGAAAAAGGAGGTCATACACATACGCATACACACTGTAAGAAATGTGCTGTGCGTGACACAAAAATTAAGGAAATTCACTAGTCAAAATTTGTGTCAGCATCATAGCATAGTTTTTGGTGCTTTTTTCTGAGCAGTATATATGTGTGTTGTTATTATTTTTCAGGTTTGGACGTTACTTTGAGACTCCGCTGCTTTGGCAGAGTATAATCATGATCATCACGATGTTAATCATGCTGAACTTGTGCACCAACGTCCGCGTGGCCACTGAACTCAACACCAAACGCCGCTCCTTCACAGGTGCCAAACTTTATGACTCTTTACAGCCTCGCTGTGCACTTGAGTGTGTGTACAGCTGCAGCACTCACAGCTTTTTTCTCAGATCAAACGCATTTTACTTGGTTACTTTCTTTTTTTTTGGTTTTTAAATATGAAAATCTCTTCCCAGTCAATCTGTATAGTTGAGTTTCGTTCTTTAGTTTACAGACTATTGAATTACAGTAAATTATACGGTCACATAATCAGGGTCTTTCTTTGAGCGTGTCTCATGAGATTATCATACAAGAAGGGCCTCTGAAGTGAATGAACTTTGTTCGGCTGGCTGCTTGGTGAACATCAGTCTCAGCTTTATTTATACTTTGGGTGTGTTTCAAAGTTAAAAAAAGATGAATTTGTTCTCACAAACTGAGCCAGAGCAATTAGAATAATATGTGATCCAGTATGTAGTATGTGATGCTTTAAAAGTTTAAAAAACTGGTGTTAAGTATACATAGTGCTGAATTTAGAACCGCTCCTTGGACAAATTAGTTTGAGATAACTCCTCTGTTTGTTTGAGCTAACTCTTCTGTTGGCACAGGACATCCTGTTTAATAATTTTCTGTCTTGTGGTGTGAATGTAAAGACAACAGTATGACGTTACACAAATATGTCAGCCTGAGCTGTTTTAATTATTACATCCAAGAGAGTTAAATGGCTAACTTCACACTGTGCCAGTTTGCAAACTCTACAGTGGCTTTTCAACAGATGGAGAATGTTCAAAATTATCAGATGAATCAAGGAAACAGCTGTAAAATTAATTGAATCAAGATACAACCCAACATTGAAATTCAGGCTCCCATGATCTCATTTCGAACAAACCCATTTGGTACACATAAAAATTAATGACCCTCAAATGTAAATCTCACAAAATCTGTCAAGAATATACACTACCAGTCACGTTTTTGACCGGTAAGATTTTGTCTTTTCTCTTTTGCTCACCAAGCAAAATTTATTTAATCCAAAGCACAGCAAAAACAGTAAAACTGAAATATTTTTGCTATTTCTATTTGAATGTCTTTTAAAATGTAATTTATTCCTTTGATTTCAAAGCTGAATTTTTGGCATCATTATTCCAGTTACATGATCCTTCTGAAATCATTATAATATTCTGATTTGCTGCTCAAAAACCAATTATTATTATTATTATTATTATTATTATGTTGAAAACAAAAGAGTATAATTTTTTCAGGTTTCTTTGATGAATTGAAAGTTTAGAAAAACAGCATTTATCTGAAATTAAAATATTTTGTGACATTATAAATGTCTTTATCATCACTTTTGATCAATTTAACGCATCCTTGCTAAATAAAAGTATTGTCATTTCTATCCCATTTCTAACATTTCTATCTATGCTGACTCTAAGCTTTTTAATGGTTTAGTGTATAATGTTACAAAAGCTTTTTTATTTCAGATAAATGCTGATCTTTGCATCTTTCTATTCATCAAAGAATCCTGAAAAATAATAATAATAATAAGAGAAAATGTTTCTTGAACAGTATATCAGCATACTAGAATGATTTCTGAAAGATCGTGTGACACTGAAAACTGGAGTAATGATGCTAAAAATTCAGGTTTAATCACAGGAGTAAATTCCGTTTTAAAATATATTCAAACAGAAAACTGTTATTTTACATAGTAAAAATATTTCACAATATTACTGCTTTTGTTGTATTTTGGATCAAATATATGCAGGCTTGGTGAGCAGAAGAGACTTGTTTAAAAAAAAAAAAAAAAGTGTTCAAAAACTTTTGACTGGTAATGTATGCAAGTGCTCACATGACCAGTGTGACAGAAGTCTTTAATACTTCCCAAGTCTCCATTTATTTGATCAAAAAATACAATAAAAACAGTAATATTGTGAAATATTATTATTATTTAAAATATCTGTTTTCTGTTTGAATATGTTTTGAGATGTAATTTATTCCTGTGATCAAAGCTGAATTTTCAGCATCATTACTCCAGTCTCCAGTGTCACATGAACCAAACATCATTATTGGAGTAATGATGCTGAAAATTCAGTTTTGCATCACAGGATTGCATTTGAAAATATATTGAAATAGAAAACAGTTATTTTAAATTGTAATAATAATTTTTACTGTTTTTTTAACAAACAAAATGGCATAAGAGACTTCTTTCAAAAACTGGTGTAGTGTATCTGGATCATATTTCAACCCAAAATCAGATAAAATGTCATAATATTTTGCTTAAGAAAAATTAAACTAATTATTCTATAAATAATGTCAAAAGGTGTATCATGATTGTTCTAAAAACATGTTTTTTCTTTATAAAAATGAGTTTCTTAACAGATGATTTTAGGGTGAAATATGACTTGGCCGTGTTTTCATGAGTTTCATTCCTTCAGGGCTTTTTTTTATGTCCTCGAGAAGACAGAGCGATGCAATCTATTTTCTCTCTCTCTCCCTGTTCTTATTTTTTGTTTATTTGTCTTATTTGTCTGAAGCAACAGACAGTAAGGATGAAGAAATCAAAGTTCCTAAGAGGCTCTTTCTGGGTATGTACTGATGTGTTGCCCACAAAACAGTGTGATATTATTGATTTTTTTTTTCCCCCATCATCCACCCCTCTCATTTCATCCCAGTATGACCTGGACAAAACCATATACTCCTCTAATCCTGTCATTAATTCAACATCTCTTAACTCCAAAGTTTGTGTTTTATTAGTGATAGATGCATGTATTCAGTAGTTTTGGATGCTGAAATTGCAGTGTTGCATGCAAACGGATAAGCATGAGTTGCTTTTTTGTTAATCACATTAACTATTCTGTCAAAGATATTTTGAAATAATTCAGTTTTCATGGTTCTAACATCTCTTTGAATACTGAATAATATTGATACCACTGCATACTGTACTATTTTATACTTCTGTATTCTTCCTAGTGGCATTATGATTTAACCCTGTAACACTCAGAAGAGCTTCACATGGATTTGGCTACTGAACTGATAACAACTGCATTATGACATGTCACAGGCATGTTTTCACTGAAAGCATCTCTGCACTTTTGACTTTTGTTGCTCTACATGAACAGCAGGTGGCGTCAGTGGTTTATGCATGAGATCTGCTGTCTTACAATCTGATTGATGCACACTTTTGCTTTACCTCCCTCATCTGCTGACTTCCTGCACATATGTGCACTGATTTTTTTTTTTCTGCTGCCATCCATCTGAGACTATTTGCTGGTTTTCGTGTTTTTGGAGAGAATTCAAAAGGATTTTTGAAGAAAGAATCTTATTATTGACTGCAGACGTTGCCAGATGTCAGGTGTTAGCAGCACATGTGCTGGAGTTGTTATTTAAGATGCGCTCGTCTCTGATTGAGGTCCTGTGGTTGTCGGGCAGCTGTTGTGAATGACGTCTCCTCTCACTGGAGCGAATGTGAAGGTCTTCAGTCCAGTATTAGGATCTGTTGTTTAACCTTGAACTGCATACTTGAATAGAGTCTGTTAGAATTTAAAAATGAAAATACTTTTCTGTTTGCATCGCTCTTTTCCATACAGTCTTGCTCCAGCCTGAGCAGTTGTGAGATTTGGGTGAACTTTTCTTTTAGGGCTAATGTCTATTTATCAGTTTCATGTTAATTCAGTTTTGTACTGTGGCCAGTTGAAATGCATTTAAATGCAATATATTTGTATGTTCAAAATTAATATAGAAATCAAAGCTGTTTTTACAGCTGCTGGTTTTTATCCAGTTTAGACCAGTGGTTTTCAACTTTTTTGACTTTTTTTTTTATTTTTCTTCTCTTTATTATATTATATATATATTATTTATTATATATTTCTATAACTCTTTATTTATTTTTTTTTTTTTTAACTATTGACAGAAACCTGAAACACTGATTTATTACATTAGCATGATTTGTTTTGTGATTCTAAATTTCTTGATTTTATTCCTTTCTTAGCATTTTAATCTAAATTAGATGTAGAAGATTTTAATATTTTAATAGAAATTAATTCATTTAAATGCTTTTAAATTATACACCCAAAAATGAAAATTCAGTCATTATTTGCTTACCCTGCTGTTTGAGTGTTGGATAAACATGTCTTTTTGGACCACAAAAGAAGAATTTTGAGAAATGTCTTGTTTGCACTCATCCATTTAATTGCAGTCAATAGCAAACAGCATCCAGCTTAAAAAAAAAAACAAAAACATTATAACCGTTTGCCAGCGCAAGCAGATTAATTTTTATTTCATTTTATTTTTTTATTTTATTTTATTTCATTTATTTGTGGTCTGAAAAAGAAAGAAGAGGGTATGACATTAGAACAACAGCAGAGCAAGTAAGTGATAACTATTTATTTATTCATTCATTCATTTTGGGGTGGACTATCCCTTTAAGTCATCCTGCCCTTGGAATTTGCTAAACGTCCCCCCTGAATGAGTACCACTGGTTTAGACTTAAGACTAGTTTAGTCACTTGTCACTTAAGACTTAGTGGTGTAGAGGTTAAAGTTCTGGGCTAGTAGCCAAAATGTTATTGGTTTGAATCCTGTGAGGGGTGATCCCTTAACTTACCATTTGTTCAAGACCCTGAACCTAAGGTTACTCCAGGAGGGATTTTCCATGTAATAAGTGTACTGCAAATCAATACTAAATCCAATTACTGAATTAGACTGACCACAGTTTTATATTGTTAATAATCTGATTTAGCATTAATTTTTATATTTTCAGCTTTCATTTTAACTATTTTTTTTTATACGTTTTGTTTATGGCCCCCCTTATTACTTTAATTATTTTTTACTTAGTTTTAGTAATTTTAGAACTTCAACTTTTTCCAGCTTTAGTTCAGTTAGTTGCAATATTTCCATTTAAGTTTAAAGGGATTGTTCACCAAAAAATGAAAATTGTCATTAATTACTCATTGTACTCATTGGGTTAAATACAACCCAGCGCTGGGTAAAATATGGACAAACTACAAAATATGGTTGTTTTGACCCGGCAGTTGGGTTACTACCCAGAACATTGGGTTAAACCAGGGGTCACCAAACTTGTTCCTGGAGGGCTGGTGTCCTGCAGAGTTTACCTCCAACTTTCCTCAACACACCTGCCTGGAAGTTTCAAGTATACCTAGTAAGACCTTGATTAGCTGGTTCAGGTGTGTTTGCTTAGGGTTGGAGCTAAACTCTGCAGGGACACCGGCCCTCCAGGACCACGTCTGGTGACCCCTGGGTTAAACATTTAACCCAACAGCTGGGTCAAAACAACCCAATCGCTGGTATGTCCATATTTTACCCAGCGCTAGGTTGTTTTTAACCCAGCAGTTTTTAGAGTGTACTCTCCCTCATGTCGTTCCAATCCTGTAAGACCTTCGTTCATCTTCAGAACACAAATTAAGATATTATTTATAAAGTCCGAGAGCTTTCTGACCCTGCATAGACAGTAATGCAGCTGACACGTTCAAGACCCAGAAAAGTAGTAAGACTAGAGGGCAACCGATGTATCGGTTTTGCCGATTTATCGGCACCGATAGTTGATTGGCAGAACTATCGGTTACTGGCAAAAATCCATTCCGATAGTTTTTTCTGGGTTGGGTCCGTTGCTGGAGCGGCTGAGAAGGTCGTCATTATACAACAAAGTCCCTATAGTCTTTGTTATACAGCAGGAGAGTGGCCTCTAGTGACGGAAATCACTAGACACGTGATACTGCGCACTGCACAGAGCGGGACACTTCAAAGGCGGATTTAAAACATTGACAACAAAACGGTGTGTACAGTATACTGTAGTGCATGTTTTCATGTCATTTACTAAGCGATGAATTTGTTGACTAAATGCTGCATTAGTGGAGAAAGGACAGTAGTATACTTCTGCCCTTTTGGTAATCAAATAATATCTTGTAGACCGCCGCTTGAATTGAGCGCTTGAATAGAAGTATTGTTTCTTGCTAGAGTGTGTTAATTTCAGCATTTACTGATACATTTTACAAATTTGAGTTGGTTTTGTTAACATCAATGAACAATAAACTAATGATCAATATGTAATTAATATGAATATTTTTTATTCATTTACAAAGTGTGGTTCAGTAGGCTACCTTTGTTTTTTTTTTTGTTTTTGTTTTTTTAAATAGTAGAGCGCTATTTATTTTCCGTTCAGTATCCATTTTAAAAGCTATCGGTTGAGTAATCGGTATCAGCCAGTGTGGTCCAACCTAGTTATCGGTATCTGTAAAATCCAATATCGGTCGACCTCTAGTAAGGAAATCGTTAAAATTTAAAAAAAGGAGAAAGTCACTTGAAAGTGTTAGTTTTGTTTTCTTTGTGGACAAAAAGTATTCTCATAGCTTTATAGTTGAACCACTGATGTAACGTGGACTATTTTAATGATGTCCTTACTACCTTTCTGGACCTTGAATGCGGAAGGATCCTTGCTGTCTATGGAGGGTCAAAAAGCTCTCGGATTATCAAAAATATCTTAATTCATGTTCTGAAGATGAACGAAGGTCTTACAGGTTTGGAATGACATGAGGGTAAACTAACCCTTTAAGTATTTTATGTAATTTATTTCAGCTTACGATAACAATTTCTAATAGTTTTTGTTTAAGTTCACAATAACAGCACTGCATGGTAGTTTACCTAGAATTTGTTCCAATAGTATTTATGCCTAGTGGTAAGTTTAAATCAGCAAGAGGACTGATGCTATAGGATTTTTTTTTTCATCTAGCTGTAACTCGCAGTTGATGGAAAAGCAGATTTGTTGTTTTCTCTCTCTGTCACATGGCTGGCTCTATTGATCACGTTTGCCCCGCGGCCCCTCACACACCTCATTAGAAGTGTGTTCAGCACTCGGGCTGAGAGGTGTTTGCTAATTGCTGCTTTGCTTG
Organism: Labeo catla; assembly: GCA_012976165.1. Lineage (NCBI taxonomy): Eukaryota > Metazoa > Chordata > Actinopteri > Cypriniformes > Cyprinidae > Labeo > Labeo catla. Next base: position 282,823 of record VONZ01000474.1, on the reverse strand, counting down.
TGAGCTCATTGATCCAGTGGAGCTGAATAATGGAGGTGAGCTCCAGTCCATGCAGGGGTCAAAGGTCAAGCAGGAATGGGCAGTTTGCTTGTTGAGGGCAGAACTGATACAAGTCAGAGTTTTTATCGCAATCGCGTTCCGATCGCAATTTATCTGTCAGCATTTGTCATCCCGGCAACCTCCATCGTTCAGGCTTGAAGCAGGTGGCGGTTGTTCACTGCTGATTGCCTGTAATTCAGTCCGGGTGCTGGCAGAGATTTATAAATGTGTTTGATGTAGGGCAGACTGCTGGGGTCCTTGTGGTTGTGCAGTAATGGATGTAAATGGGCGGCACTCCCACTTGCAGTCTTACTCTGATACATTATCCCTACAGGACACCGCAACCGCTTCAATTAGCATCCAATCATTACTATCAGAGAACAGGGTGTTTCAAATAAATATGTATTTTTCCTTAAACTTCCCAAAAACTTCTCTCTCTGTCTCTCTTTCTCTCTCTCTTTAGATAGATGGATAGATAGATAGATAGATGGATGGATGGATAATAAATATATAATGTTACAAAAAATATAATTTGGATAAGTTTTGCTAAATTATATTAAGGAAACATTAAGATATGAATATGGCGCATTTTCTTCATGATAAAAATAAATAAACAAACAAAAAATAAATAAATGATGTTATAAAATATAATTTAGGAAGAAGTTGTGCTAAATTAGGTTAAACATTAAGATATCCATATGATGTCTTATTTTCTTCATGGTAAAAATAAATAAATAAACAAACAAAAAATAAATAAATGATGTTATAAAATATAATTTAGGAAGAAGTTAGAAGAAATTAGGTTAATAAATAAAAAAATAAAGTTATAAAACATAATTTTGTATGAAGATGTGCTAAATTATATTATGGAAACATTAAGATATACATATGACTTATTTTCTTCATGGTAAAAATAAATCAACTAAATAAAAAAAATAAAGTTATAAAATATAATTTAGTATAATTTAGGATGAAGTTGTGCTAAATTATGTTATGGAAACATTAAGATATGCAAATGACTTCTTAGTTTTTACATGGTATAAATAAATAAATAATGTTAAAATATAATTTAGGATGAAGTTGTGCTAAATTATTTTATGGAAACATTAAGATATCCATATGACTTCTTATTTTCTTCATGGTAAAAATGAAATAATGTTGTAAAGTACAACTTTGTGCTAAATTATATTATGAAAACATTAAGATATGCATATGACGACTTGTTTTCTACACAGTACAAAATAAATAAATAACATAAAGCAAAACAAAAAATGAACTGCTAAATTTATGTCACTGTCCAGTCATTTTATGGCCATTTAAATTGAAGAAGCCATGGTTTACAGTGAATTTATAACAGCTACAGGGTGTTGTTAGGCATGGCGCGAAATGGAGCTGTTATAAATTCACTGTAAACCAAGGCTTCACAGGGCTTATTGCTTTTATAAAATGGGTATTCCATATACGTAGTAAGGTTTCACAAAATAAAACACAGCAAATAAAGTATAATGATATTAATAAAAACAGTACTTTTTCCGCCAAACAAGGTAGTTCACACAGGGCGTCAGTGTTAACGCTTCACGGAGGGCTTGTCTGATGCTTCGCGCTGATTGGCCAGCGTCTGCACCGAACAGGATTGGCTAGCGTCTGCACTAGTATATTTGCATAAGGCGATCTGATTGGCTAACGCCTTCATTGGCGCTTGAAAAGTTGAAAAAATTTTAACTTCTGCCACGAGCAACGCCAGTGACGTGACGCAACAGAGCCATAATTCAGTTCGGCATCGCTTGACGTCACTCCATTCAAAGTAAATAGTGCTGCGTCCGAAATCGCATACTGCTTAAGTAGGTACTACATTTAAATATGAACGTACTACCCAACCGTTAAAAAGTACGTTCTATATAGTATGAACATGGGTAGTATGAATGGAATTCGGACGTACTACATCCACCATATTGATGTTGTCACGTGTCATGCGTCGTCACAACAGCGCGAAAATTTAAAGAGACTGCTCCACTGCACGAACACCGGCACCGGCAATGTTCGGCGTTTTAACGTTGATTGGACAGACAGCTCAGAGAAGGCGTCGGTCAGCTGCTCGCAGATCACGCCTTCGTAGACAGCTTCTAGAGTATTTATCAAATAACCTAAGTATAATTACTTATTTAGCTAGCAAATTTTACCTCAGAATAAAAAAAACACCTCTGTGAACACCACGACAGAGGCTGACTTGAAGCAACAATAAAGTAATTTATTGTTATGAATGAATACACAGGACAAAAAACAAGAATGAATAAATTTGAATGAATATATACACACTTTATTTATTTATATATATATATATATATATATGTGTGTGTGTGTGTGTGTGTGTGTATTTATATAAATGGATAAATACAATATATACATAGTTAAAATGAATATATTATGCATAGATACACAAATAATATATACATATTCTAAAAATAAAAAAAAACTATATACATATTTACAGATGGTGAGCTATGTGTGTGTGTGTGTATATATATAAATATATATATGTATGTGTATATATATATATATATATATATATATATATATATATATATATATATATGTATGTGTGTATAAATAAATAAATGGATAAATACAATATATACATATTCTCTCCACTCTCCACTGGATAAGGAGCCGAGTGTGTTCATCAGTCCCTGTAATGTCAAAACAGTAATCATTAGTCATGATCAATCCATTAATGCTAACTTACATTGACAAGCTGAAGCATAACGTTACTTATTACTAGCTTGATATGTAGCCAACAAAATATCAACTAAAAATTAACACTAGTAAAAGAGGAAACAAATCGTTTTAATTTCGTTTAATTTTCTAATCTAATTAAACTGCTTAACAACGCATGTCTCCGTTAAAAAAAAAAAAAGCTGTGTTAACAAGCTGATGTACAAAACAACTTCTTACAGCCGATTCATGAACTCACCTCATCGATTTACAATGTTTAAACTTTCAATAAGTCATCCGTTTATTTAGATTGTGTTAAACAAGTGTAATTTAATCACAATAAACAACGTTTTTTTCCTGAGGTACTTACACTTGAAATGAGCCGCGTCTCCACTTTCCGCCACTTTTCGAATATGACGCCTCCTCTCCCGGAGCCTCATGGGATAGGAAAGTGTCCATGGTATGCGTACTACAGAATTCGGGCGGAAGCAGTAGGTCATCCGGGTACTTCTCGCCTACTGAATTTCGAATACTATGAATTCGAACATACTAGTCGCCTCGCATACTGTTTTTCGCGTACTATATAGTAGGGAAGTATGCGATTTCGGACGCAGCATAGGTGTGTTCGACTTCATCTACGGCTACAGATGGCGATCAACGAGAGTAGCCGAGAGCAGTCGCGGGCGGAGTTGAAAACGGAGCTGTCAAGTCGGACACTTTTTACTCTCGTTAGTGAAGCTCTCGCGGTGTTTGCATGCTCTATCACAGATGAAGTGAATTAAATGCAATATTTATCAAATACACAGACTTTTCAAAAGCGTTTTCACGAGCAACAGAAACACGTTTCATATACTGCTTAATACAGCGCCATCTGAACAAGAATAATGATCAACATAAACATATACTGTTTAAATATTAATAAAGTGGGGTTATATATGCTTTTATCATTGTTTTATGATAAATCTGACTCAGTAACATTGCGACTACAGTAAACACACTTTTATTGTTCTAAAAACACAGATTTGTGAGTATTATCGGACAAAGCACCTGCAGCCGCTCTGAAGAAACTGCGCCGGCTAAGTCAGTCGGCAGTAGTGATGGGTCGTTCTTGAACGATTCGTTTATTTTGAACGAATCTTTAATGTGACTCGGGACGAACGAGTCGTCTCGGCGAGTGATTCGTTCAGTCGCGCATGCGCAACATCCTATTAGGTCCTGTACTGGAATTAGTTCAACTGTTTTAGAGTCGTTCGTTCATCTTATGGGGCTGTCACGTGATGAACGAACGACTCAAACCCGAGGACTCGAGAGATGAACTAATCAATTCTCTTTCCGGCTCAGACTGCATAGGTTAATTACGGGGCTGTCACGTGATGAATGAACGACTCAAACCCGAAGACTCGAGAGATGAACTAATCAATTCTCTTTCCGGCTCAGACTGCGTTGGTTAAGCTAATTGGGCTGTCAGGTGATGAACGAACGACTCAAACCCGAAAACTTGTCAGATAAGAGGCGAGGTGAGCGAATCATAGACTAAAGACACAGGTAAACAATGAATTAATATTTTCTGTTTCTTATAGCATTATAGTTTTGTTTTGTTTGTAGTGTGATCACGTTTGTGTAAGCAGCAGATGTGTTAGGGAAGTAAAACGTAACATTTTAATTATATTTTGCTAAAATGAACAAAATGAACGAAATGACTCGAAAAAAGATTCGTTCATTTTGCTGAACGAGACTCAAAGGACCGAGTCGGTAAAATGATCCGAACTTCCCATCACTAGTCGGCAGCTCTCGAGTCGCTATCGCGGTACTTTGATGCCACATGTGACAGTCACGAGGCGTCGGCGCCACCTCAAGTCGGACAAAATTTCTAACCAGCATGCACTGCTTCAAGTCAGAATTTGAACACACCTATTGAGAAGCGTTAACGCTGAAGCCCCGTGTCAATTGCCTGAATTATGGGTCCATTGCATCACGTCACTGCCATTGCTCGGGACAGAAATTAAACAATTTTCAACGTTTCAAGCGCCAACACATGAGTCAGCCAATCAGATCGCCTTATGCAAATATACTAGTGCAGATGCTGGCCAATTCAGACACGCCCTCCGTGAAGCGTTAACGTTGACGCCCCCGTGTGAATGGGACGTAATTGTGTGCAGTTGTTGACGCTCGCAAAAGCTTGCGATCGATTTCTTATGCGCGCTGTTTTTTCCGTTTTACTTTTGAAATCGTTCCTGTTCAGCAAGGGGTGGAGAGGATGGAAAAGGGGGGCACAGTAACTCGTTTTGGGGGGGAACGGCGCCCCTTCGCACGGCAGACATGTGCAGTGTAAATAAGGGGTAAGAAATTCATTCATCATACAGTGATGTAACTATTGTATTTACTTATGGTACCGGGAGGGTTTTTTAAAGTGCATAAACTCAGGCTAGGCTAGGCTAGTAAGTGATGATGTTCTTTGATAACGCAAATGTTCTTGGCTCGTTTTCTGTAGCTGCTTTTTGAATAACTAAGGAAATGAAAGCATTAGTAACTGACAATGTCTCTATTAAATTGTTATCATGTTAAACACAATTTAAGTTATATTAAATACATTAGGCTGCTTTTAGCCTTATGCTGCCGTTGGTTCATTTGCTGGCAATGAAACTAAGTAAGCAAATAATTAAATAAATGAGCACGATAATATCGTGTATCGGCGATCTCGCAGGCTGACAATAGGACAATATGATTATGTATTGCCCAACACTCAACCCTACTTCAAACGCTCAACCAATCAGAATCAGTGACAGAAACTATTCGTTTTATAAAATCCATTTTAGAATACTTTCTATTATAAATAGCAATAATATTTTAACTAATGTTGTACACTCATCAAATAAATAGAGAAAACTATTAGAGGTATTATTAATGCTGAAAATTATCAAAACATATTCAGAGTGCAAAGCATGGGTAAATCACTATATCGAACTGTGCTTGTTTCCTGATTTGCTGTGAATTTAGTGTGGCGTTTACAGGCCGATAGCATCTTAATCCAGCGTCTGACAGCAACTGCCTTTCGCTACAGTCAGCCGACAGCTCTGCAGATTGAGCGGCAGTCCGTACTGGAGAGAGCTGCGATCGAACAGATTGTGTGGATCTGGATGAAGCCCAGTTTCAGAGCCTTCAGATCCGAACTGTCATTCATTTAAGCGTGCAAAGGCCTCTTTGACACGTCTTTCCATTTCACTTAGCTGTAATTAGAGTAAGGGACTGATGGATATCTCTTGGCATGTGGGCTGAAGCTTTGCTGAAAGAAGGAACGGACAACTAATAGTGCCACTCTGTTTCACGTCAATCATTCCTGGGGCTGAATGCTGTCTATTTATAAATGGACAGAGTAAAACTTCACAAAGTGGTCCTGAGGGAGGGCAAAATGAAAAAGAGGGACAGACCCTGAGGAAAATAGAGCTTTTAGAGGAAAAGAGGTTATTTGTTCTGTTTGTGTATCGCTGTGGTGTATTTTGTGTGCGTGTGTATGGTTTATGAAGTTGAATATTCCTGTGGTGATTGGTGAACAATATACAGTGTTCTGATTAAAATTTTCTGACTTTTTTGATTAAAGAAGTCCACTTCCAGAATAAAAAATTACAGATAGTGTATGTAGGATGATTTTGAAATGATTTTTGAAGTTGAGGGAGAAAATACAATTGGAGTTTGTTTTTTGTTTTTTTTAAAGAAAATAACCAATCATTTCGCTAGATAAGACCCTTCTTTCTCAGCTGGGATAGTTTGCAGCCGCATTTGGGATCGTTTGAAGCAGCATTTAAACTGCATTTTGGAAGTTCAAACTTGGGGCACCATATCAGTCCATTATATGGAGAAAAGTCCTGAAATGTTTTCCTCAAAAAACATAATTTCTTTACGACTGAAGAAAGAAAGACATAAACGTCTTTGATGACAAGGGGGTGAGTGCATTATCTGTCAATTATTGTTCTGGAAGTGGACTTCTCCTTTGAAGGGGTCATCGGATGCACAGTTCACTTTTGCATTCTGTTTGAACATTAATGTGTGTTGGCAGTGTATGTACAAATCTACCCTATAATGATAAAAATCCGTGCAGTGGTTTTTAATTAATCTGTAAAAATAATATCCCCTTTTTCAAATCAAGCCGTTTTCAGATGCCTGTCAGTGTGGCGTCACACCCACAGAGGCCGCTCCCACGATAGTTGATTGACATGAGCGTCTTAACTCAGACCCACTTTAAATCAGCGGGAACAGTCCAACCTCCATTGTTTTGATGCCAGAGCAGGGATGTAAGTTGGACAAGAATATCTCTGATTGAGTGATTGAGGTGTTGTGTTGCTGGATGTAACGTTAATAATGAGCACAGTGGTCGTCATTTACTCCCGACATCTGAGCAGCTGAAGATGCAGTAGATTATGTTTGTTTGTGAAAGGAATGCAGCTCCTGATCTACATAAAGGCGTCTATGTTAGCACAAATTATTCGTGATCCAGCTTCACTTACAGCAGAAGTGAGTAAAAGGTTTTTTTTTATGAATCTTTGCGATTTGATTTCTCCTAATAATGTGCTAGTTAGCAAGTTTAGCGGCTAAACGTGGCTAAATGCGGCTAAAGCAAACAGGCTCGTCACTCCACAGAGAGAAGAGAGGGGCGGGGCGAGCAGAGCTCATTAACATTTAAAGCAACCTCGACCAGAACAGGATGATTTTTGCAGAGCTGATTTTGGCAAGGTAAAAAAAGGTGTTGTTTTACACAACCATTGAGAATTTTTAACCAAACTATATTAGAGACTTTTCATTAAGACCCTAAAGAATCATATCAACTTGTGGAAAATACAGAGGTGCACTGATCGGTCGGCCAGGGATCAGAATTTTAGCTGGTTTTGCACATGATCGGCCCAGTAACAGGCCGGTCAGGCCATGTCCACACTAATACCTTTTCGTTTGAAAACACATCTTTTTCTCTCCGTTTTGGTCTTCCGTCCACACTGAGACAACTTTTGGAAAACGTTCTCCAAAAAGTTGATACATTTGACACGACTGCAATGTGACACTGATTTTATACAACCGTAGTTCAATAAACAAGAAATTTAAATTAAGCGACTTACATTTTAGACACAATAGTGACTGTTTTTGCTCATTTCGTATCAGAAAATAGTTCCAATCAAAGCCACAGCAGAACTGCTGCATGTCTCCAAGAAACACAGCGGTGTTTTTTGAATGATTCAGAAACCCATTCATAAAGACTAAATGACCCACTCATTAAAACAGCCTTTTGCCGCCACCTACTGGTGGTTTGGTTTCACATTTAAAAGTGTCATTGCATTTTTCACAACATTTCTTATTTGTATGTTTAAAAAATATTTAAAACATTAATTTTATAAAATTATTTGTGCATTTAAAATTTTGCAGTGTAAATGCATTTATAGAGATTATTTGTAATCTGGTCCAGATTGGGGGAATTGTAATGTTTAATAAGTTTTTATTATGTAAATGTTTTGGGATTGGGGGGAAAAAGAAGTGTATATTTTTGTTTGCATATGCTGTCAGTTACGCTTCTTAGAAAGAAAATCGGAATTGGCAAAATCGGTATCGGCAGGTCACACTTACAAAAAAATCTGAAATCAAAATCGGCAAAGAAAATTGCAATCGGTGCATCTCTAGTAAAAACAGTATTATTATTTCAATTTAAAATAACTCTTTTCTGTTTTCATATATTGTGAAATGTAATTTATTCCTGTGATCAAAGCTGAATTTTCAGCATCATTACTCCAGTCTTCAGTGTCACATGATCCTTCAGACATCATAAATGGGTGTTTAGTTGTGCTAAAGCTTTGTATATTTGGTCAGCTTATCCAAAAACACACTAAAATCCTGTTTCTACACTGTTACAGTATATTTTCAGCGTTTGTGTTGTAGTATCTGTGTTTTGCAGTTGTGCTTGTGCGTGTAGGATTGTGGGTGTGAGCTGAAAAAGAGGACGAGCTTGGTGGGGTTGCTGTTTAAAAGCCGTGGCAGTCTGTTCCCACACACTGCCCCGCTGGCAGCAGCGATACGCACATGCACAGCAGGGTAAAGCAGTGCCACCACACTCAATACACACCATACAGTGTGACACACGCACTGCTGCCGCTTTGATCCAGCCCTTTCCACACGCACAGCCTCCAGCACTACACAGCGCTTTACCTGAGCCCTCTGCACACACACACACGCATGCACGCATCGCTCTGTGTGTGTGTGTGTGTGTGGCTTTACTGCATTCAGAGAATTTTATTATTTACAATATAACACCTTTTTTTCTTGATCTTTTTTGTTTAAATACATTCAAATGCAATTAATGCATCCATTGATTTGAATACATTACTTCTATGATGAAGAAAGAAGAAGATGAGCATCATGACTGTGTGTCAAGGTCAATAAATCTCTTAAAATATCAGATAATTTGACCTTTTTATGGCAAGGCAAAGTTGGTTCACATTGTAAAATGTCAACGTGAAATAGTAATTCATGACATTTGTAAAAATTAAATGCTGATATTAGCTCAGGTAAAGTTACTAAAATGTCATGTATTTCAGTTCCCCAAAAATGTAGCATTTCTGAAATAATAATACATGATTATGCACAGGGTTCACATAAGTTGTTCAGCCTGGTTCGCATAAGAGCACCTGGAGATTTGGTTTGGTCCTCATACTGCACATAGTGTGACACATTCAATATAACTATTACAAAAAAAAATTATAATAATAGTGATGAAAATATTATTGCACTTTATTTAGTTAGTTTAAAAAAATGATAATAAAGTGTGATTATACTATTATATTTTAAAATAAAATATTAAATAAAAATACAATTATTTTATAGTAAACTTAAAAACAAAATGCTAATATTTACTTTTTTATATACATTTTTGTCATTTTTAAACTTAAAATCAGCAGGCTTATATTTTGCCAGGTTGCCGGCAACTAAGAATATGTGCTGTCGATTGAAGCGCGTCAGTAAATGAAATGTCAGTTTTGCATTGTGGCAGCAGATAGCCTAAATTGGTTTCAATTTGAATAGAAATCTTATACACTGTCACAGTAAATGGTAAATGTGCATTAACATCTGTCATGCATGTCAGTTTGCAAATGAGCGCTCTGAACTTATTTACACAGCGAATTTTGCTTGCGCACCTACGTAACACTTACGTGCACCCCTGATTATACATGATTGTAATACATGATGACACAGAAAAACATACTGTTGGCGTCACACCAACAGAGGCCACTCCCACAATAGTTGATTGACATGAGCGTCTTACCTCAGATCAGCTGTAACAGTCCACCTCTATTGTTTCGATGCCGGAGCAGGGATGTAAGTTAGACAAGAACTGAGCGATTGAGGTCTTGTGTTGCTGGATGTAATAATGAACATAGTGGTCGTCATTTACTCCCGACATCTGAGCAGCTGAAGATGCAGTGGATTACGTTTGTTTGTGAAGGGAATGCGCCTCCTGATCTACATATATCCGTCTATGTTCGCGCAAATCATTCGTGATCCAGCTTCACTTACAGCAGAAGTGAGTATAAGGTTTTTTTATGAATCTTTACAATCGCCTTTCCTAATAATGTGCTAGTTAGCAAGTTTAGTGGCTAAATGCGGCTAAAGTAAACAGGCTCGTCACTCCACAGAGAGAAGAGAGGGGCGGGGCGAGCAGAGCTCATTAACATTTAAAGCAGCCTCGACCAGAATGGGATGATTTTTGCAGAGCTGATTTTGACAAGGTAAAAAGGGTGTTGTTTTACACAACCACTGAGAATTTTTAACCAAAGTATATTATAGACTATTCATTAAGACCCTAAAGAATCATATCAACTTGTGGAAAATGGGCATCCGATGACCCCTTTAAGAGTCTTCATTTTCTCCTGACATCAATGGATTAGTTCATTTAGTTCAGGACAGAAGAGAGGGGGCGGAGTCAGCAGTAGCTCATTATCATTTAAAGAGACATGCACCAAAACAGATCGCTGTGAACAGAGCTGTTTTTGACAAGGTAAAAAGCGTTGTTTTACACGACCATTAAGGAATTTTAACCAAAGTACGTTGCAGACATTTCATGAAAACTTTAAAGAATCCAATCCGACGTCCCCTTTAAAAGAGCTTGTGGCCTCAACATGAAATAGACCCTATTTATATTTATATACGCGCTGCTTTGATCCCCATGGATAAAATCAAGTTTCCACTCAACATCAGCTGTCCAGTTTCATGTTGAATATCCCACAGTGCGTCACGTCACAGTAGTTTGTGTGAGTTGAGTTGCAGATTGGCGTCTGGCGTGTGCTGGTGTCTGTAGTATCGTGGCCGTCCCGTCGCGTCTGAGCCCGGCTGTAGGTGTTGTTGCTTTCTTCCAGGTTGCTGCCGTTATCAGTGTGTTCCAGACGATCCTGTTCCCTTCACTGATGCTGCCATATGGAAAGCTATTTACAGGCTCATAATTCACATACACAAGTACTGTATAGTCAGCGATGGCTGGGAGACAGTGATGTTCTCTTTATGTTGCGGCATGGGACTGGAGAAGCTATAGCATGACAGACATGATACAGACACAGAAAACTTGGCATTTTTTGAAGGAAGACTATAAATATCCTGCCAAAGGCTTCTCTTTGTAAAGACGAGCAGCTTCCTGTGAAAGGACAGTGTGAAGCGGGCAGCGTGAGACTGTGTGCGGTTTTCTTTCGGCAGGTTTTCCTCCAGGGTGTGAATGCTCCTTGCAGAGACCACATGTAGGGCATCAATAAATAATCATGTTGATGCAAAGCAGTGGAAAAACTGTAGGAACTGAGAAAGTCTGAAGTTTTTATATCATGTATAACTGAAATGAGGGAACTTAGTCAACATGACATCCAAATTGACCCCATTTGTTTTCTAAATAAACTGATCTTATATCAGCGCACATTATTTCAAAGACAAATTATGTTTGTCATCAAAAAGTAATGACTTGTAAACATAGAAACATTTTTCTTTTTTCAACTGATGTCACCTAAACTTGCAGAAAAAATAATGCAAACTAAAAACCGAGTAGCTTATTTTATTTCATTATTTTTTTTAAAAATGTAATTATTAAATATATTTCAAATGCAAGTCATTTAATTTATAATTATTAGTTTGTAAATGTAATTAAATTAATAATTTAAATAATGAAATTAAGTTATAAATGTAACGTTTAATCATTTAATTTAGTTTAAGTTTAGTTTATTCAATCAATTTAATTATTAAATGTAATTACAAATGTTTTAAATTTCATTTAAAATGTATTAATTTAATTTATAATTATTTGTTTTTAAATGTAATTATTTCATTTAAAAAGTAACCTTTTAATTGAATTCTTAAGTATTTATATTTAAATTATTACGTTCAAATTACATCATAATTTAATTTAATTTTCTTTATATAATTTGTTTAATTTCATTCAGAATTATTAGTTTTTAAATTAAATTAAATAATGAAATGATTAAATTTTAAAATGTAGTAATTTAATTTCTTTTATCTAGTTTATAAGTTTGATTTAATTTATAATTATTAGTTTTTAGATTAAGTTATTAATTTAATTCAAAATGCAATTTTATTTAATAAAAAATTATTAGTTTTTAAATTAAATTAGTAATTACATTCAAAATGCAACAATTTTATTTAATTTTAAATAAAATGTCATTTAAACGGTATTTCGTTACATTAAAAATCAGTTAAAATAACTTATTATTATATTGATTTTATTTAATTATTAATAATTAATAATTGTTGTGTAAATTTAATTACATTAATAAATTAAATGAAATAATTAAATGTATATTTTTATACTTATTTATTTTTATTGTGTGTGTTTGATTGATTTTATTTAATAATTAATACTTGTTGTGTAAATTTAATTACATTTAATAAATTAAATGAAATAATTAAATGTATATTTTTATACTTATTTATTTTAATTGTGTGTGTGTGTATATGTTATTCATTTTTAAATGTAATTATTAAACAAATTTAAAATGTAAGTTGTTTAATTTATAATAATTAGTTTGTACGTTTGATTACATGTATAAATTAAATAGTGAAATTAAATTATTCAATTTAACGTTTGATAAATTCATTTATATAGTTTAGAAATTTAATTTAGAACTATTTCATTTTAAATGGAATTATTAAATGTAATTTAATTTAAAATGGAATTTAATTTAGAATTATTCGTTTTTAAGTTTAATTAAATTTAATTGAATGCATACGTATTCATTCATAAATGCAAATAAATTATTACGTTTAAAATTTAGTAAATTAATTTTCTTTCTATAGTTATGTTTAATTTCATTCATAATTATTCCTTTTTAAAATAAATGAAACAATGAAATGATTACATTTCAGAATATAATAATTTAATTTCTTTTATATAATTTGTTTAATTTCATTTATATTTATGCATTTTTAAATTAAAGTGTTAACTTAATTCAGTGTAATCATTTGATTTAATTGTAATTTTAAATGAAATAAAATAAATAAACTAATTTAATGTATTAATTTAATACGTATATTTTATTTTATTTTACTAGTTAGGCTTCCTGAAAAAAAGCCTATTGCACTTTTCCACATAGCTGTTCATACAGAGCCATATTTTCTCTTCAGTTTACCAGTGAATTCCTCATAGTTTTCTGCACATTAAACTAGTAAAAGAGGAAGTGCTGATACAGGAGGAGGTATTTTAAAATCAAAGATGCATTGGGCAGACAGTTTTGTTGACCCTGTAGTTACTCATAACTCCATTCATGTACTATATTTGAAACACTGACTGAAGTCTCGAGCCGTCTTCAATTAAAATATCACACGATCTCACGTTCTTGAGATCTCTGTTTTCTGTTGGGAAATGTCTTCTGCTCTTTCATAATCTTTCTGTCGAACTGGAATATGTTGAGTCACACACAGACTCCCCCCGCACCTGTCCTCTCCGTCAGGCCGCAGACAAAAGCACAGTAATTGATCTGGTTGTAAAATGTCATCTGAAATGCCAGTGTCGTTAATTATCAATACTTCAATAAATCCATTTGAAATGTCGTAAACCGGCCCTGGTTCTCCTCCGACGCTGCGTTAGATAACGTCTGCCGCTCTCAGATCACCGGCTCTCATGTTGTCGAACTGATTTCACCGGTGCGATAACATTTTACCACTCGGATAAAAGCTGGTTTCATCACAGCTCCATCTCAGACTGTTACAGGTGAATCTCATGAAACCTGTCAAGACCAAATTCAAGTGTTCAAAAATAAAGACTTTAAAAAAATTTTTTTAGCACCATAAGTATTTTTTGACGGAATTTAAATAATTTAAATAATAAAATAAAATAAAACTATCAACTAAAATAAAAATTAAAATATAATAAAGATTTTAATCAATTAATTGTAATAAAATAATCATAGAAATATGATTATCAGTCAGACAAACATTTATTCTTTCAATCATCATTGTATTGCATTGTATTCTTTTGCCAAAAAATAAAATAAAATAAATTAAATTAAATTAAATTAAAAAAAAAAAACATTTACATATCATTATGTTTTGCCCAATAAAATAAAATAAAATTCAATTCAATTCAGTTTCTAAAAATTAAGCATTTACGTTTTGCCCCGATAAAATAAAATTAAATAAATTTAATTTAATTTAATTAAAAAAAAAACATTTAAGCATCATTGTTTTGCCCAATAAAATAAAATCAAATAAAAAAGCATTTAAACTTTAAGCATTTACTTTTTGTCCCAATAAAGTAAAATTAAATAAAAAAAAATGTAATTAAATTTAATTTAAAAAAACATTTAAATATCATTATGTTTTGCCCAATAAAATAAAATTACATTAAATAAAATTAAATTAAAATAAAATGTATTTAAAGGTCGTGAGGCATTTGTTTTTCCTCAATAAAATGAAATGAAAAGAAATAATAATATTAAAAAGAAAACATTACAATTTTCATGTAAACATTTGTTTTTTCCCAATAAAATAAAATAAAAATGATGTTAAAATGTGAGTTCGAAATATGATTGTCAGTCTTTTGATAAACGTTTAGTTGTTCATCTCTCAATCATCATTGTATTACAGTTGCATTGTATTATGTTTTGATAAAATAAAATAAAAAACAAAAGCACTTAAATGTCATAAAGCATTTATATTTTGCCCCAATAAAATAATTGTATTGTTTTGCTAAAATAATATTACATTAAATTAAATTAAATAAAAAGCATTTAAATGTCATTAAGCATTTGTTTTGTCCCAGTGAAATGAAATTAATGTAATTAAATTAAGTTAAATTAAAAAGCAATAAAAAAGCTGGTTTAATCGCAGCTCCATCTCAGACTGTTACAGGCGAATCTCATGAAACCTGTCAAAAACAAATTCAAGAATGAATGACATTTTTTTTTAGTACCATCAGGATTTTTTGACAGCATTTTCATGACAATTAAGCAAAAATAAAAATAAAGAAGTATTTAATAAGAATAAAATTAAATTAAAATAAAACAATCAACTAAAATAAAAAAAATAAATAAATGTAAGATTTTAAATAAAACATTCGATGACATCATAAGATTCATCATAAAACAAAAACGTTAAAAACCTTTGCAGTATTTCTCTCTCCAGACAAGCGTAAACATTCTCACTCATAATCATGAGCTGCTTTATAAATCCTTTTCAATATTAAATGTGTCATTTCTTTCACTTTTTACACAGATCGGACTCGCTTCTTCCGTTTGGCATAATGCACATTTAGACGGGGAAAGCGCTGACCTCGCTTTCTCTCTCATTATCCATTTATCATTGTCTGTGCATCAAATATTAAACATGTTTTCCAGTCTCGGATGATGGGAATTAATGCCGAGTCGATGTTCCAGAATTGCTCGTGAGGAGCGGTTAAGATAAGTGGTCGTGACAGAGAGTGGTAAAGTTACTCATGTCTGTGGCCGACAGTCCCGCTGTTCTCTGTGTGGGTTGTGATGACACCAGCGGCTCCATGAGAGTCCCACACCGGCCCCGTGCGTTACTGTAATACGGCTGACCTCATATGTGATGCGAAACACAATTAGTCATTCATGCCTTCTCTCAATGCGCCCTACAGGTGTGTCACTTCTTATTGTTCACTATTGCCACGCTGCCCTTTTGCTTCCAGCAGCTAAATTCATTAGAAAACTAGAGTTTAGAGTTTTGTCTGTGTTTTGGGTGGTTGCCAGACATTGCTATCCAGTTTCTAAGGTTGAATATTTAATGCTGAAATTTTTAGGGCCTCTAAATTATTAATAAGATCAAACTTTGCACACAATCTACTACATGCCTTCTGTCATCTAATTGATATTGTTGATTGATTATTATTTTTTATTTTTTTTTATTTTTTATTTTTTTCTGTGAAATCTTTACTGATTTTTATAAAGTAATCATAAGAATAACGTTCGTAATATTTCAAGATCAACACTTCCTGGACTGAAGCTACGTACACTGTAAAAAACGATTTGTTGAGTCAACTTAAAATAATTTGTAACCTGGCTGCCTTAAAATTTTAAGTTCAGTCAACTCAGAAAAAGTTTATTCAACTTGAAATGTTAAATTATACTAAGTGACAACTTAGATATTTGAGTTGAATCAACTTAAAATTTTAAGGCAGCTGAGTTACCCATCTGTAAGGCTTAGCAAACACAAATATCTAAGTTGTTACTTAGTACAACTTAACATTTCAAATTGACTAAACTTATTTGAGTTGACTGAACTTAAAATTTTAAGGCAACAGGTTAACAACTTATTTTAAGCTGACTCAACAAATTGTGTTTTTTATTTTTTACAGTGTAGGTTTATATGATTATCCAGACATCATTTTTTAGAATAAAATAAAATAGCATTTAAATTTCATTTTATTAATATTATTGGGAGATCTAGAGTGACAAATGATATTTATTTGCATTTTGCTGGACTGAATCTACTTAGGTTTACATGATTATCCCGACATTATTTTTTTTAGAAAAGTTATGTTAAAATGTGAATTTGAAATATGTTTATCAGTGTTTGATAAACATTTATTCTTTCAATCTTTAATGTTTAATCTTATGTTTTGATAAAATAAAATATAAAATAAAATAAAATGAAAAAGCATTTAAATATTTATTAAGCATTTGTTTTGCCCCAATAAAATTAAATAAAATTAAATAAAATTAAAAAGCATTAAAATATCATGAATTATTTATGTTTTGCCCAATAAAATGAAATAAAAAAGCATTTAAAAGTCATTAAGCATTTGTAAATATAGGAAATAAAATAATAAAAATGTTATTGTCATGTTAAAATGTGAGTTTGAAATATGATTGTTAGTTTTGATAAACATTTAGTTGTTTATCTTTCAATCATCAATGCATTACAGTTGCATTGTATTATGTTTTGCTAAAATAAAATAAAATAAAACACTTAAAAATCATTAAGCATTTATGTTTTGCCCCAAATGAAATTAAATGAAAAAGCATTTAAATATTATTTAAACATTTTGGATTTTGCCCCAATAAACTAAACTAATCTAAACTAAACTAAACTAAAATAAAATAAAAAAAAAAAAGTACTTAAAATCATTGAGCATTTATTTTTTGCCCAAATAAAATAAATTAAAATAAAAAAGCATTTAAATATCAATAAACATTTATGTGTTTTGCCCCAATGAAATGAAATTAATAAAATTAAAGTAAATTAAATTAAATAAAAAAGCATTTAAATATTAAATTAAACATATATATTTTGCCCCAATAAAATAAAATTAAATTAAATTAAATTAAAAAGCATTTAGATATCACTAAGCATTTGTTTTGTCCCAATGCAAAAATAAAATAAAATAAAATAAATTATTTTTTTATTTTTATATTTATGTGCATTTTATGTTATGAAGATCTCGTTGATTTGCATTAGTCTATCAGAATTTTATCTTACTTTTTTTTTTTTTTTTTAAACAATTTGTGCAACTGCTACAAACTGCATATTTTTGCTTAGTTGGTGTCTCTATTTTCCCTACATGAGCTACAAAAGCCAGTCCTATCAAATATGAACACAAAACTTGATTAAGCTTGATTAAGCTATTCCATTTCAAACAATTACATTTTTCTGACTGTTATTTCAAATGTCAGGTCTCGCCGGGTCAAAGTGCTGTTTACGATGCCGCCTGTTTATGATTCTGCGGGGTATAATACAATCTTCTCAATGGACTTGATGGCAAAGAGTTTCTTCATCCGGATTTCCCACTGGCTTCTATTTTAATGAAATTTGGCACATGAATTGGCTGTGTTGATCAATAGGACGCAGCTTGTTTTGGCACCGTCCGGTCCACTGTATGGGCAGCACTTTATACATTGCGACACTAGAGTTGACGGTTTGTTCAAACTTTGTTCGAAAATGGCTTTAGCAAACAGCACAAGTATTGGAACAAACAAAGATTGCAGATACCGAGGCAGAGTTTTGGATGTAAAACGCTCTACCCAAGCAAACAGATTACCAAAACACACTTGTATCTAAGCCGTGCCGCCCCCTCTTCATGGGGTTTGTGAGCACAGCTGGCATCCGAAGAGAGAGGCGTACCAAGCAATGAATTGCTGGAATCGTGTTTTCCTAATCCAGCCCTACATTTATTCACTGAATGTGTGTGTTTTTTCCTGTTTCAGTTCTAGACCCATCATAGCAGTGCTTTGGACTGTGTTCTTTTGTGTCATTCTCTTCTCTTTCAGCTTTGTCCCACATACCGTGACATTTTTATGACCCTCTGGATGTCACTGTGGTCCTCATGCTTCAGTTTTGGCCTCTGCTTGTACTTTGTTGCTTCGACATTTCCAGTGCCGCTTTATGAGAGTAACCGTCGTTGAAGCTCCCGGTGTGCATTGATTAGACATGCTCTTCTCGTCCACCGCCGGATGGGCGGAGAGCTGACTTACAGGCTTATGAGTTCTCTGGGTTCAGCTTCCACCGACACGAGGCCAAAATAATTGGCGAAAGTGGATTATTTTAGGTCATGATCCAGTCAGACTCGTCCCTGCTGAGAGCCTTGTGTGCTGGGAATCATATCATCATGAAAAAGGACTTTTTGAGGGGGTCTTAAAGTCTTTGAACTGGGTTTACTTCAGGACCCAGATTTCACTCTGGATATGTGGTCACCCAGCACAGTACCTACCAGATTGTGCAAAAATAAAAAATACATTTTGCAGGGCTCTAGACGAACTTTTTGCACTGGTCTCTTCGGTGCACCAGCACAAAAGTTAGGTGCACCCAAATTTTCGACCGCATCGCATTATTCAGTAATGATGAATGGATGGTTCATTTTTAACAGCAGATTCAGCTGATCTGCACATCCCTGCACACTTATATAAGCTTAATCACTCGTGTTTTTAAGCCAAATCCACGCTAAAAAGAATAACGTTAACTGACATCTGGAAGTGACTCTCCGCAATCTCTGATGAAATCGGTTGGGTGTTTGAACGCCTACTGGATCCTTGGACAAAAGTTTACAGGGGTTCACCCAGTTTAAGAAATTTCTGATCATAAAAATCTAATTATTTACATTTTTAATGTAGTGTTTTCGTTATAATGTACTGATTCAAATTAGTAATCAATAATAATACTTGGCGTGCCTCCCTTGACATGCTCTCGTGTATAAACAGACAGCAAATCTGGTGCTGGCGCGGATGGAGCGGGCGCAATCATCAAACGTATTTCAAAGGAAGCCAGCGCCACGGTCCTTACCGTCTTTACTGGGTGATTTGAGCGAATATTTGCATTTATTCACATACGATTTAATTAGAAATGGCGGCCTGTCATGATTTTGGCTAATCAGGACACTGAATGATGCGCATCAGAGGGGATTTAGAAGTGGGTTTACACAAAGCCGACTGATAAAGAAATGGGTATACGCAGGTACTGTACACCACTGCATATTACCCTACTCTGTAGCATTAACACAGGCATAACTCCCATCAAACTTTGTCACCTTTTCTGTCACAACTTTTCGAACAGGCGAACAGACACATACACACACATGAAATTGTTTGCCTGATGAAAAAAGTATTTAAAACGGATTCACATTTTAGAAAATGTAGTTAATATTTGCGTCATTATTGATTTATCTCATCCACCCGCGACCCACCCGCAAATAATCAGAATGCATTGTTTTATTACCCGACCCACCCAACCCGCGGATTATCCGCAGCGCCCACGGATATAACCACCATCCGCACATCACTAATTGCCAGCCATGGTCTTCCCACACTCCCTTCACCATCTCTGATTGGTTTAGACCATGATATGGGCCTAATGTGTGTCTGTTGGACCACAGTCACGGAGAATTTATTTATTTTTTGACCTCGAACGGCTGGTCGCACTGGTGCGACCTCTGATTTTTTAGTCACACCATTGAGAAATTAAGTCGCACTCTAGAGCCCTGTTTTGACAGTTTCATGCTCCCGGCAGCCAGTAGTTCACTGCACAAAATCCACTGTGGTCAGGAACAACCATGTGTAACGCACATGTCTCTTAGCCTTAATTGTTTGATTTCCATAAAAATATGAGCAGCACTGTTTTTACAAATAATAATACATGTTTCATGAGCAGCCAATCAGCATATTAGAATGATTTCTGAAGGATCATGTGACACTGAAGACTGGAGTAATGATGCTGAAAATTCAGCTTTACATCACAGGAATAAATTACATTTTAAAGATTAAAGCGTTGAAAGGGCACTTGAACCCAAGTTCACCACCATCTGGTGGCTTTATGAAAACAGCGAACGATGAGCAATATACATTTAAAGTGGTAAATATATGAGGAATATGTCAAAATCATTTATATATGCCACTTGCTGCCAGCTGGTGGCGCTAGGACTATAACTGAATATTGGCATGTAGATGTGTTCAATCCAGGACTTTGATCAAACATGTAGTTTGGTGCTGATTGAACATGGTATGTTTGAGCTAGTGTAAAACAGGCCACTTCCTGTTGCCAGCAGGTGGTGCTATGACTTTAACTGAATATGGTCATGTCTTCAGGAAAGGACTCTCTTACCAAACATGTAAAGTTTGGGGCAGATCGGACATTGCATGTTTAAGTTAGTGTGAAACAAGTCATTTCCTGTTGCCAGCAGGTGGCGCTATGATTATAATGGAATATTGGCCTTCAGATGTGTTCAGGCCAGGACTCTTGTGCAACATGTGAAGTTTGGGGCAGATCGAACATTGTATGGCTGAGTTATAACAACTTTCTTTTACATGGTGAAACATCGAACTTTGTGAGGCCGCCACGGACACGCCCTTTAACAAAAACTCCAGATCTTCACAATTTAACATCACAAAGGCCTTAAGATTAGACTTTATAATCTTTATGAGAAGTTTGTTAGATTATAAAACAGGCCACTTCCTGTTGCCAGCAGGTGGCACTATGACTATAACTGAATATGGGCATGTGTTCAGGAAAGGACTCCTATCAAACAAGTGAATTTTGGTGCAGATCGGATATTGTATGCCTGAATTATAACAACTTCCTGTTTTATAGCGAAACATCGAAGTTTGTCAGGCCGCCACGGACACGCCCTTTAACGAAAACTCAAGATCTTCACAATTTAATGTAACTAAGGGCTTTAGATTAAACTAACCAAATCTGGTGTTGATTTGTTTAAATCTCTTAAGACTAGCTGATTTAAACACCTGAAAATGGCAAAAATGGCACAAAACTTGCTGAGAAAATTCAAAATAACAGACATCCTGGACTTCGTTCCGAGCTGACTTTTTTGTAGGTGTTGGTGTGTCTACCGAATTTTGTACATGTATGTGAAACTCAGCTTAAGGGGCACTTTGTTTAAATTTTATAGATGGCGCTATCGAGCCATTTTGCCATATCCACTTATGAAACCCATATGAGATAAATTTTTCCACTTTTGGCGTGTGTGCGCAGTTTCATGAGTTTTCAAGCATGTTTAGGCCCTCAGTAATGCAATTCATTTTGTAGAAGAAGAAGAAGAAACTAAGCAATTCCAATAGGGTCCTCGCACCACTGGTGCTCGGGCCCTAAATATTACTATATTAAACGGTTATTTGAAATTGTAATAATATTTCACCATATTACAGTTTTTACAGTATTTTTGATTATATTAATGCAGGCTTGGTGAGCATAAGATACCTCTGTGAAAATAATTAAAAAATTCCTACTAACCCCAAACTTTTGAATGGTGTAATTATTAAATTATTTGTTTGTTTGATTGGCTGTTTTCCTTTATTTGTTTGTTTTGTTTATATTTAGCATTGTTACCATTGTCTTAGAGGGTCTCTTATCTGAACTTGATGATCTGACATTCAACCCTTCATCTCTACTAATACATTCCTAAGCATAATTCATGCATGTTATTTATGTGTCCAACATTTCAGTGTTCTATGAAATGTGTTGTTGAAAGGAAGAACTTGATAAAGACAGGTTGTTAAAATGATCATTGGTAATATCTATATATCTAAAAATCATTTTTTCATGAATTTTTACAATAATAAACATTAGTATACTAAGTACTAATTCTCCTGAAAGTCTTTACATTTTTTTCAATAACCCTCTACTATCATTGGTATAAAAGTTGACTTCTTTCAGCCAATGTGAGCTGTAGTATTTCATGCTTGTATTATTTTTAATACGTACTCTCTTTCTTTCTGAATTCTAGACTTTGACTGGAACCATTTCTGGTCTTGGAGTCATTTTGTGGATTACCTGCAGTGTGTGCTGGCGTTCACGGTACTGGCTGCCTATGTGACGTATCTGCTGCTGGACTCGGTTCTGTTCGTAGAGAGCCTTGGTTTCCTGGCCGTATTCACAGAGGCCATGCTGGGAACTCCACAACTCTACTGCAACTACCAGAACAAATCTACTGAAGGCATGAGGTTTGTACTGCTAATGTTTTTGCTCTCAAAATAAGAGTTCATCAGACGTTCAGTGTTATTAATATTTTAACCTAGAATTTTATCTTCCTGAAGACTACTTTTATGCTAAAGTGGTGTTGGAGTTTAACATTCTTTACTTCTGTTATTAATGTGAATTAATGAAAAACCATAGTAAAGAATCTAATAAAATGGTTTCCCAAAACACTCTGTCCTAAACTCACAGCATGGTTCAGCTAACTGTCAGGGTCACCCCAAACTCATGCTGTTGTTTGGACAAAGTGGTTAGATCACCCTGAACTCACAACATTGGTTGGACAAACTAATAGTGTTGCCTTAAACTCGTACCAATTGTTGGGCAAAGTAATTGGATCACCTCAAACTTGTGCCATTTGTTAGATAAACTTATAGGTCGCCCCAAAGTCATTAGGTCACCCCGAACTCACAACAATGGTTGGACAAACTGATAGTGTTGCCTCAAACTCACACCATTTGTTGGGCAAAGTGATAGGGTCACTCTAAACTCATGCCATTTGTTAGACAAACTTATAGGGTCACCCTGAACTCAAAACATTGGTTGTACAAACTGATAGGGTCACCCCAAAATCACACCATTCACTGGACAAAGCAATTGGGTCACCTCAAACTCAAACTGTTTGTTGGACTAAGTGATTTGGTCACGCCAAATTTATTCCATTTGTTAGACAAACTTATAGGGTCACCCTGAACTCAAAACATTGGTTGGACAAACTGATAGGGTGACACCAAATTTACACAATTGGTTAACAAAATAATAGTGTTGCCTCAAAGCCACACCATTTATTGCACAAAATGATTGGGTCACCCCGAACTCACAACATTGGTTGGATAACCTGATAGGGTCACCCCAAAGTCACACCATTCATTGGACAAAGCAGTTGGGTCGCCTCAAACTAAAAATGTTTGTTGGGCTAAGTGATTTGTTCACACCACATTTATTCCATTGGTTGGACAAACTGATAGGGTGACCCCAAATTTACACAATTGGTTAACAAACTAATAGTGTTGCCTCAAAGCCACACCATTTATTGCACAAAATGATTGGGTCACCCCGAACTCATGCCATTTGTTAGACAAACCAATAGGGTCACCCCAAACTCACATCTTTCATTAGATAAAACAGTTGGGTCACCCCAAACTCACAGCATTGGTTGGACAAACTAATAGTGTTGTCTTAAACTCGTACCAATTGTTGGGCAAAGTAATTGGATCACCTCAAACTTGTGCCATTTGTTAGATAAACTTATAGGTCGCCCCAAAGTCATTAGGTCACCCCGAACTCACAACAATGGTTGGACAAACTGATAGTGTTGCCTCAAACTCACACCATTTGTTGGGCAAAGTGATAGGGTCACTCTAAACTCATGCCATTTGTTAGACAAACTTATAGGGTCACCCTGAACTCAAAACATTGGTTGTACAAACTGATAGGGTCACCCCAAAATCACACCATTCACTGGACAAAGCAATTGGGTCACCTCAAACTGTTTGTTGGACTAAGTGATTTGGTCACGCCAAATTTATTCCATTTGTTAGACAAACTTATAGGGTCACCCTGAACTCAAAACATTGGTTGGACAAACTGATAGGGTGACACCAAATTTACACCATTGGTTTACAAATTGATAGTGTTGCCTCAAAGCCGCACCATTTGTTGCACAAAATGATTGGGTCACCCCAAACTCACAACATTGGTTGGATAACCTGATAGGGTCACCCCAAAGTCACACCATTCATTGGACAAAGCAGTTGGGTCGCCTCAAACTAAAAATGTTTGTTGGGCTAAGTGATTTGTTCACACCACATTTATTCCATTGGTTGGACAAACTGATAGGGTGACCCCAAATTTACACAATTGGTTAACAAACTAATAGTGTTGCCTCAAAGCCACACCATTTATTGCACAAAATGATTGGGTCACCCCGAACTCATGCCATTTGTTAGACAAACCAATAGGGTCACCCCAAACTCACATCTTTCATTAGATAAAACAGTTGGGTCACCCCAAACTCACAGCATTGGTTGGACAAACTAATAGTGTTGTCTTAAACTCGTACCAATTGTTGGGCAAAGTAATTGGATCACCTCAAACTTGTGCCATTTGTTAGATAAACTTATAGGTCGCCCCAAAGTCATTAGGTCACCCCGAACTCACAACAATGGTTGGACAAACTGATAGTGTTGCCTCAAACTCACACCATTTGTTGGGCAAAGTGATAGGGTCACTCTAAACTCATGCCATTTGTTAGACAAACTTATAGGGTCACCCTGAACTCAAAACATTGATTGTACAAACTGATAGGGTCACCCCAAAATCACACCATTCACTGGACAAAGCAATTGGGTCACCTCAAACTGTTTGTTGGACTAAGTGATTTGGTCACGCCAAATTTATTCCATTTGTTAGACAAACTTATAGGGTCACCCTGAACTCAAAACATTGGTTGGACAAACTGATAGGGTGACACCAAATTTACACCATTGGTTTACAAATTGATAGTGTTGCCTCAAAGCCGCACCATTTGTTGCACAAAATGATTGGGTCACCCCAAACTCACAACATTGGTTGGATAACCTGATAGGGTCACCCCAAAGTCACACCATTCATTGGACAAAGCAGTTGGGTCGCCTCAAACTAAAAATGTTTGTTGGGCTAAGTGATTTGTTCACACCACATTTATTCCATTGGTTGGACAAACTGATAGGGTGACCCCAAATTTACACAATTGGTTAACAAACTAATAGTGTTGCCTCAAAGCCACACCATTTATTGCACAAAATGATTGGGTCACCCCGAACTCATGCCATTTGTTAGACAAACCAATAGGGTCACCCCAAACTCACATCTTTCATTAGATAAAACAGTTGGGTCACCCCAAACTCACAGCATTGGTTGGACAAACTAATAGTGTTGTCTTAAACTCACAAAGTTGGTTGGACCAACTAATAGAGTCATCCCAAACTCAAGCTAATTGTTGGACAACGTGATTGGTTCACCCCAAAATCACACCACTGATTGGACAAAAGGATTGGTTCGCCCAAAACTCAAGCCATTGGTCAGGCAGAGTAAAAAGGTTGCCCTAAGTGCCATTGATTGGACAAGGGTAGGGTTGATAGGGTTGCCTCAAACTCACTTAATTGGTTGGACAAAATGATTGGGTCTTCCCAAACTCATGCGATTGGTTGGACAAAGTGATTGATTTGCCCCCAACTCATGCTATTGGTTAGAAAAACTGATAGGGTTGTCCCAAACTCACACCATTCATTGGACAGAGCAATTTTGTCACCCCAAACCCACAGCATTGGTTGGACAAAATAATTGGGTCGCCCCAAACTCACACCATTGGTTGGACAAATTGATTCGTTCACCCCAAACTCAAGCCATTGCTTAGACAAACTGATAGGGTTGTCCCAGTGTCACACCATTCATTGGACAATCCAAATGGGTCACCCCCAACTCACACCATTGGTTGGACAAACTGATTGCATTGCCTAAAACTCACAAATTAGGTTGGACAAATTGATTTGGTCACCCCAAACTCAAGCCATTGTTTGGACAAACTGATAGAGTTGTCCCAAACTTACACCATTCATTGTACAAAGCAGTTGGGTCACCCAAAACTCAAGCCATTGGTTGGACAAAGTGATAAGGTCTCCCCAAACTCATCCAGTTGTTTGGACAAACGGATTGGGTCACCCCAAATTTAGACCATTGGTTTATTACATGCTGTGTTGGGCAAGTTGGCATGCTTAGACAAAATATAAAACGTCGTACAATATTTAATTAAGGTGGAAATCAAGCTACAAACCAGTATATGTACATGGTACATGGCAAAACATTGTTAATGATTTTACATTAGAAGAGAATGTTAATATACTCTAAATAGGCCACTTAATTCAGTGCATCTAGAAGTCTTACTTAGAGACGTACTATAGACAATTCATCCATGCATTTGTTTTGTTTTTAGTGTATTTTTTAGACCTCATAATTTTTAATTAAAATGTGAATACTCAATCTTCTGGTAAAATGACAGACCTCTCTCTTGTGCTGTATCTCAGACTTCTAACCTGCTTCCATTTCAATCAACGAACCAAGAACCAAGTGCCGCACTGCATTGTTTCTTTTTCTGTAATTCCTTACATTTGGATGTACATCTTCATACAGAAGAAAAAATCAGCTGCTACATTTGTTCTATTGTGACTTTAAATCTAATGCTCAGAGAGAGAAATGAAAAAAAAAAAACCTTGATAAACATTATTAGCGAACCTTAGGGGGAGAAACGTAAGTTACTTAAAATAATTATGATATGACCACCTTGGCATTTCTGCTTTCACTCAGTCTCGCTCTGGTGAATAAGTCCAAAAGCCTCCACTGCTCTAGTGCTTGAACAGAGGAACATGTGAAGTGATATATGGCAGCTCAGTCACTCCTCGATGTCTGCTAGTCAGACGTCCTGCTCAACTGGTTTATGAAATACTGTTGCTAAGCTACGGGAATCAAATATAGATACCTTAGATGTATACATTAACTGGTTTAGTGAACTTTTTTTGTTTACTAATGTTTTATTTTGCTCTACGTGGGATTGTATGACCACACATTAACCAAAGCACTAATTAAGTCATAAAACACAGGTCCCTGTGGCAGAAACTCAGAATAAATGAATTAGACAAAAATAGTAATCAGGTAATGTTTCACAGTGGCTGTTTGATTGTATAACATGCTTTGTGTGTGTGATAGAGGCGTATTATCTTGCATAACCTTTTGAGAGCTACAGTGTATGTGCTGTAAAGACACGTCCTGTCAGTGTGGCTTAGTGTGTTTGGTAGAGTCTCACACTGTGAGATGCCATCCTGTGCTCTGTTTTCCAGCATTTGAGTTTTTGTGTGTGTGTATGTGTGTGTCTCCGTTCACCCGGACTGATTTGATGGCACAAGCGGGGAGCCGCCACTGGCATCATGCCAGCCTGACAAGATAAGGGTTGCAGCCTCCTCTGTGTGTGTGTGTGTGTGTGTGTGTGTGTGTGAGAGAGAGAGAGAGTGAGTATATTTAACATCTGTGCAAACATGCTGATAGAACCTATCAGTCTATTGCTGCTCATGTATGTATCTGTGTGTATGCAAACAGGGCTATTTGTATATGCTTATGCTGATGTATTTTTAAATTGAAGTTTGTAAAGTAAATTGCTGTGTTGTGGGTGTGTGAGCTTGGGTTTAGTTGTTGGGGGTCTTTTAAAGGGAACCCTGGATATTAATACTTAATGTAAGGCTTAATGTAACGTAAATGATGTCTCTTACTGAAATACGTAGTAGAAAACCCATGAAAGATTTACGTTATTTAAAAAATCCACATCGTTTTATACATATTTTGGACTATGTGGGGTGCCATTATTTTGATTACATAAAACAGTTGCACTCAGTGAGCTACTGGCACTATCTGTTGCAGTTTTTACCACAACACAACTAGGAAAATAAAATACTTATACAATGACCACAGTTATGATAGAGCTTATAGGTGGTAATGGATATAATGGCCCCAGATATTGCTTGAAATCTGTGCTAAAGAACTCCTTCAGTGGCTGCGGTGTCATAACAAGCATTGGCATGTTTATGTCGTTTGTAAGCTCTTTCAGTAGTTGTTGTCTACTAAAAGCCTCAAAGGCATCAGGGCTAAAGTGGAGAGAACAAGTCACGGGGGGGCACAAATCACGGTGAACGGGAGGAGTGTTTCGGGTGGAAGGCATGCAGTCGATGATTGCGTGCAGTTGCTGACGCTTGTGAATACATGCAATCGCTTTCTAATGCACGCTGTTTTTCCGGTTTCACTTTCACTTTCGAAATCAATGACGTTCAGCAAGGAAAAGGGGTGCACAGTAACTCGTTTTGGGGGCCCTCTACTTCGCACCGCAGACGTGTGCAGTGTAAATAAGTGGTAAGAGATGTATTCATCATACAGTGATGTCACTGTATTGTATTCATTTATGGTACCAGGAGTGTTTTTTAAAGTGCATAAACTCGTGCTAGATCTAGTCAGTGATGTTCTTGGATAACATTAATGTTCTTTGCTCGTTTTCTGTAGCTGCTTTTTGAACTAAAGAAATGTAAGCATTAGTGACTTACAATGTTTCTAATTAAATTATCATGTTAAACACAAATTAAGTCATATTAAAAACATTAGGCTGCTTTTAGACTTATGCTGCTGTTGGTTCACATTCCGGCA
Source organism: Labeo catla (assembly GCA_012976165.1). Classification (NCBI taxonomy): domain Eukaryota; kingdom Metazoa; phylum Chordata; class Actinopteri; order Cypriniformes; family Cyprinidae; genus Labeo; species Labeo catla. The sequence continues at coordinate 253,894 of VONZ01000474.1, read as the reverse complement.
GTGAAACTAAGTAAGTAGATAATTAAATACATTTGATAATATCGTGTATCGGCTATTTCACAGGCTGATGATAGGACGATATGAAAATTTAGCATATCGCCCAACACTAGTCTGAAGCTTGGTGCTGATGCAACCATCATAGTAACAACAGCCAATCATTTTATTTTTCTCATGGGTCCCACTTTATATTAAGTGGCCTTAACTACTATGTACTTGCATCAAAAAATAAGTACAATGTACTTAATGTGGTCATATTGTATTGCGAAACACTTTTCGTGCTATTGAGATGGGATATGGGTAAGGATAGGGAGAGGATTTATTACAGATGTAATCACATGCAGGCATTTTTTTTACATCTAAGTGCACTGTATCAAATGATTAATTTCAATGTAAGTACATAGTAGTTCAGGCCACTTAATATAAAGTGGGACCTTCTCGGGTTGCATAAATTCAACTGGCAAGTGTCTGCTCTAGGCTATTTATATAGGGAGATCTGATTGGCTGGTGCCTGCGTTGGTGCTTGGAAAGTTCTGCCACAACGCAGCGGATCCACAATACAGTTCAGCAATGCATGACATCACCCATTCAAAGTAAATTAGAAGTGTTAACACTAGAGGTCGACCGATATTGAATTTTACCGATACCGATAGCTAGGTTGGTCCGTACTTGCCGATAACCGATTAATTAACCGATAGTTTTTAAAATGGATACTGGATTTAAAAAAAAAAAAAACACAATAAAAACACAACACTCCATGTAAAATAGGTCTGAACTTTATTACAAAAAACAAACAAAAAAACAGTACTGAATCATGAAAATGTGCTATATGAAATAAATATGAATATATTAATAAATATTGAGGTAAATTAAAGACATGCTTTCAAACTGAAACAAAAAGTAACATACAAAAAAAAAAAGTTACATACAAAAAGAATAATAAAAGTCACTCCAAATAACAACAAATTTGAACTTGTGAAACAGGAGAAACTTAACTAGTCCTGTTAAAGAACTGCAAGAGATTCAAGTGTAACATGGTCCAGTTCTAGTTCTAGTTCTATTTTAATACTCAAAGTTAAGAAGCCTCAAATTATAATGGAGAAAACAGAGCTCATAGGCAGAGGTTGACCAAACTGTTTGTGTAATCTGTTAACAACGCTCATTATATACCCGTCTTTTTAGGCACGAACCAGATAATGAGTGTCAGGTCTTGAAATGGTTTTAATACGAAGGGAGCTGTATTACGTGATTACAAATTTAATAAAAACATCATAAGTTAGGCCTATAATAGTAATGATTTCATTTCAAACAACAAATAAATTATATAGAGAAGGTGAGCAAAGTATCAACAGAGCTTTTTGAAACTCCGAATCAGTAAAACACTGCGTCGCAAAAAGATTCACTGTTTCGAAGTGCTCCAGTCGGATCCCCCCATCCCCCCGGCAAATCGCACCCTGTGCCTGAAGATAAAAAGAACTGAAATCGAACGCATTCCTGATCGTAACAATCATGACATTAAACATTTGGGTCGGACTTGCGTGTATTTTTGCCACATTATTTTAACCGCTTGATGTACTGCTAATGTTAGCGTCCTCTCAGCCTTGTCGACAAACATACTGCTGTTCTTTCTCCAATGCAGAATCTAATCAACAAATGAATTACTTCATATTGAGATGAAAACATGTACTGTAGTGTACTGTATACATACCTTTTCGCTGTCTGTGTTTTAAACGTGCATTTGAAGTGTCAGCGTTGTCCGTGCACCGCGCTCTCTCCAGGCAGCTTGCACTCTCCTTGCAACGAACAGTATCACGTGTCAAAACAAAAGCACGTGCTTTTCAGCGATTTTCGCCTATAGAGGCCGCTCTTGCCATAGATATGTTGGCTCTCGCACTGTATAAGGACAACGGCCCGTTCTCAGCCGCTTCAGCTCTGACGCAACCCGGAAAAACTATCGGCGTGGATTTTTGCCGATAACCGATAGTTCCGGGAATCAACTATCGGTGCCGATTAATCGGCAAAACCGATACATCGGTCGACCTCTAGTTAACACTGACACCCTGGGTGAATGCTCCGTTACATCACTTCTCTTGTTGCCTTTTGACTGAAAATTACAACCAAAAGCCGCACAATGTAGCATTGTATCTGTAAATTATTTCCCAAATTGTGGAGATAACGTAAATCTTTAACAGGTTTTCTACTACATATTTTAGTATGAGACATCATTTACGTTATCTTAAGCCACACCAGTCTTAATACCCAAGGTTCTCTTTAAAAAGAATATCTTCAAAAGAGGGAATAGAAAGGAATGATGTAAGAAAGCCGTATGAATATATACACAGTTTGTATATATATGTACTTTTCGGCTTATTCTTACCTAGGCTGCATATATTTGATCCAAAATACAGTAAAAACAGTTATATTGTGAGATGTCATTACAATTTAAAATAACTCTTTTCTATGTAAGTACACTGACCAAAATTATAAACGCAACACTTTTGTTTTTTTTACAACACATCTCCTTCGCATTGATCAGGTTGTTGATTGTGGCCTGTGGAATGTTGTTCCACTCCTCTTCAATGGCTGTGCGAAGTTGCTGGATATTGGCAGGAACTGGAACACGCTGTCGTATACGCCGATCCAGAGCATCCCAAACATGCTCAATGGCTGACATGTCCGGTGATTATGCTGGCCATGCAAGAACTGGGATGTTTTCAGCTTCCAGGAATTGTGTACAGATCCTTGCAACATGGGGCCGTGCATTATCATGCTGATGTCAACATTCTGGATCGAGTGGCCCATGGTGGCAGTAGGGTTATGGTATGGGCAGGTGTATGTTATGGACAACAAATACAGGTGCATTTTATTGATGGCATTTTGAATGCACAGAGATACAGTGACGAGATCCAGAGGCCCATTGTTGTACCATTCATCCGCGACCATCACCTCATGTTGCAGCATGATAATGCACGACCCAATGTCGCAAGGATCTGTACACAATTCCTGGAAGTTGAAAACATCCCAGTTCTTGTATGGCCAGCATAATCACCAGACATGTCACCCATTGAGCATGTTTGGGATGCTCTGGATCAGTGTGTACGACAGCGTGTTCCAGTTCCTGCCAATATCCAGCAACTTCGCACAGCCATTGAAGAGGAGTGGACCAACATTCCACAGGCCACAATCAACAACCTGATCAACTCTATGTGAAGGAGATGTGTTGCACTGCGTGAGGCAAATGGTGGTCACACCAGATACTGACTGGTTTTCGGACCCCCACCGGACCCCCCCAGTTCAGGAAAACTGCACATTTTAGAGGCCTTTTATTGTGGCCAGCCTAAGGCACACCTGTGCAATAATCATGCTGTCTAATCAGCATCTTGATATGCCACACCTGTGAGGTGGATGGATTATCTCGGCAAAGGAGAAGTGCTCACTAACACAGAGGCATGGGCGACATTTGACTCTTGAGTCAACCACTAGCTGTCAGTATTGCATACTGCACATTTAAAATATTCAAATTAGGTTTAGTGAAAAGGTTTAGAATGTTATACACAAAATAGGCTTAGCAAACAGTAAGAACATATTTCCATAGTAACATAAGACAGTGAATTTTAGAATGAGGCAGTATAGTAGTAGTAGAAGTAGTGGTGAGCTACTGCAGTGTTTTACAGTTTTACAGATTTAACTTTGCATCGTTGAGGCCAGAGACCTTCAAAAACTTCCATCTGACTTAAGGACAACTTTTATTGCACTCTTTATCTTGTTTATGTTCCCTGAATGTCACATTGAACCTAAAGTAATTTATGTTCACTTCCACTGCATGGGAAACGATCGTATCAGATTCAGATCCACACAGTGTTCAGTGTAGACCCTCCACAATCTCTCACCATTTATCTCCTGGAGACAGCCTTGTATTGCAAGACTAAATTGAATTATGTTTTTGTTTTTTTTTTTTCTTCTTTCGTCACTGCACTGATCAAAACAAATGGTAAAGTGTTCCATCATATTCCCAGTCTTGTTTTTCCCCATTCATTTATTATTTAGTTTTCTTTTTGTACTTATTCAACCATTGTTAGTTGTTTCAGAGTGAGTTGTTTACCTGGTAGCTATTGCTGTGAGTGAACCTCCGGCCTCATGTTACTCTGTTTTGTTGTCCATCTGTTGAGCGTTAATGAATTGCAGTGGGAGGGAAAGCGGTGACCCCCACAGTCAGCCTTATAAGGTTCACCGCCAGAGTCCTGTTAGTTTGAGCTGGAGAACCCTCAGTGCCTTATTTAGTCGTGAGAATTATCTTGCGGACGTCCTGCGATTGTACCCAGCTCTCGTTTCATTTATGTGTTTACTGAGCAGCGGGCTGGTTTGTGTCCATGGGCTGCAAATAAACCATTCATTAAGTTGTAGATTTGAGTTTGGCATCAGGTGCCGGGTGAACTGAACGCTACCACAAAAGGAAGTTGCCCTCCGCGCATCTGTCAGGAGAAGCTGTGCAGGACAGGAGTATTTCACAGCAGTGTGTTTGTGTTGACTGTTTTAGTTCATGCCGTTGACATCTAACACATCCTCTTAGCTTGAGATGCTCAGGCAGGACTTTTGATCGCCTTCTGTTGTTCACCCTGCTACTACCTTTGATTGTCTACAGTCTGAGGCCTTTACAGTGCATAACACATTTTTATTTTATTTGACTAAACTTCACCTTTTAAATTGTGTGTTTTGTTTTGTTTTTTGTTTTGTTCTCTTCTGGTTTGTTTTAGTTTTGTGATTTAGTTTAGTTTTGATTTTTTTTGTTTAATTGTTTATTGTTTGTTTCGGTTTTGTGATTGTTTTATTTATGTTTTTATTTGTTTATTGTAATTGATTTGTTTTTTTTGGGGGGGGGTATTTTGTTGGATTATTTTGTTTTGTTTTGTTTTGGTTTTTTGTTCGGTGGTTATTTAGATTTTTTTTTTATTTGTTACTTTATTTGGTTTATTGTTTATTTTTTGTATGATTTGTTTGATTTGGTTTCATGATTGTTTTGTTTGTTCTACTGTTTAGTATTTGTTGTGTTTATTTTTCTATTTTTCTATTATTAATTAGTTTGGTTTGGTGATTTTATTGATTATGGAAAGTCTGGCTCTGTGATATTAGGAAGAGAGTGAGAATTAGGATTGGACTGAAATCTGTATAAAAAAAGAATCATTAGATGGTACTTTCAACAAAAGTAAGGTAATTTTGCACCCAGATATGGTGATATTTAATCATCACAGATGTGTGAAAAATGAAATATCACCCACAAAAAGAACATTAGCAGAAGACTGAAGGCTAACAGCAAAAACATTAGTCTCACACAAACATCCATAAAATATGGGGAAATGTGCTTTATTATTGAACTAATGCAGAATTCAGAATTCATTCATTTTTTGTGCCTTTTTTATGCATTTTATAGAATCTGTGTGTGTGTGTGAGAGGGAGAGAGAGAGAGAGAGAGAGAATCTTTATATAGACATGAACACACATTCTGCTCTTTGTGTCATTCACACAAAATGCCAACACCAGTAATTACACGCGTTTCATTTTCGTTTCTTTCCTGGAGCCGAATGCATTAATCATGAAATACTAAATAAATAAATAATAAAAAGTTATTTAAATGTATCTTAACCACCACAAATTAGTTGTTTCTCAAAATTTGCATTTATGGTTAACAGAAATAAATAATTAAAACACCATCCAATTTACAAAATGTTAATAATATTTGTCTTTGATGTCCTCATCTCTGGGATGTGAATGTGTGTTTGTTAGTGTGGCTTTACCAACCTCGCGTTTCTCCAGAATTAGTCAACCAGTCGTTGCTGTACTTACAGTATTTGTTGTGATTGTCTGGTAACTGTTGCTGGAGTCTGGCTGTTAGCCTTAAAGTCAGGATGTAAAGATGGATTTGTTTATACTCTATCATGGAAACCGTGGCAACCGTCAGCCTCCTTGACTTCTGATGGTTTCCATGGCAGCTGTTAGGACTGATCACTCCTCTTTTTTAATTTCATTTTACCACAGTTGTACCACATCATCCCAAACTTTACAAGTGTGATTTATAGTTTATTTCTAGTAAATTTAGTTTTTGGTTAATCTGATATACAAACATTAAGATATTTTCACTATTTGCATTGTTGTCATGTTTTGATGTGTTTTTGTCTTTTGTTGTTTTTATGTGTTTTTTTTTTTGTTTTTGTTTAGTTTGTAAGACTGTAAAGGAAACTGTTGTGAAGAAAGTGAATTCAGTGCTTCAAATGTAAATCTAATTACTCAAAATTACAATATTTGCAGTTTGTGTAAGCAGTTTTATGTTGTCGTCAGTTGTTTATAATTCGAGGCATGCTTTGTGCCAGTAGTGTACCATGTTGGGAAACAATCTTTTTTTCAGTGGTTTGGTGTCGTTTGTGGGGTAAGCGTACATATTTCACCTTTAATGATGTAAGCGATCGTGACCCTGTCCACAACATCGTTCACACTCATTAAACTGTGCTGTTGTGTGGAGTGTCGAGTGGTTTATTACTCTATCGCATGGGCTGATCGCTGTGGCCCGGCGGCACTGAGAGGGCTCTTTCATCTCTTCAGGACGTGCTGCTGTAATAAGCTCTCAGAGCGGCCTTTTATCAGATGCCGTGGATCAGGCCGGCTCTCAGCTCTGCTTTGAGTGTAACACAGAGCCAAACAAAGAAGAGAAAACAGTGTTTACCTCGGCTCTCTGCCCGCACCCCCACCTGACTCCATTTCTTTTGGGCAAGAAAAGATTTGTTCAGTCTTTTGTACTGTTTTCTTTTCTCTAGCTTTGGTTTGTTCTTCACACTTAGCTGTTTAGTCTATTCACCTTTTGAGACTAGGGTTGGTACGATTTTTAAAATGTTTTCGAAAAAAGTGTCTTACTCAGCAAGGCTGCATTTATTTAATCAAAAATATAGTAAAATATTATTGCAATTTAAATTTGCATTTGGCTTTCAAACGTTCCTGTGTGTATATGTGTAAGTGCTTGGTGAAGAGCGTGAAGAGGTGATCATTGTAGCCAATCACAGACATTTCTGTTGCGTGCATGAACACAATGGTCAATCAGAGGGGTTTAAGAATCCATTCAAAATGCTAGTGGGAAATGCTGGTACACTGTAAAATGTTTTCACCAGTTTCAACTTAAAAACTTAAGTTTAGCAGCTGCCTTAAAATTTTAAGTTAAATCAACTTAGAGAAGTCCACTTCCAAAACAAAGATTTACATATAATGTACTCACCCCCTTGTCATCCATGATGTTCATGTCTTTCTTTCTTTAGTCGTAAAGAAATTGTTTTTTGAGGGGAAACATTTCAGCATTTTTCTCCATATAATGGACTGATATGATGCCCTGATTTTGAACTTCCAAAATGCAGTTTAAATGTGGCTTCAAATGATCCCAAATGCAGTTGTAAACGATCCCAGCCGAGGAAGAAGGGACTTATATATTGAAACGATCGATTTTCATTTTTAAAAAATACAATTTAAATACTTTTGAATCTCAAACGCTCGTCTTGTCTTACTCTCTCTGAACTCTGTGTATTCTGGCTCAAGACAGTTAGGGTATGTTGAAAAACTCCAATCGTATTTTCTTCCTCAACTTCAAAAATCATTTCAAAATCATCCTACATCACTGCAGACGTACTGACCCAGTCTTTGCAAAGTGAATATGCAAAGAAGATCAAACACCCTTAACAAAAAAGGTAAAACAGCGATATAGGACGATTTCGAAGTTGAGGGAGAACATGAGATCAGAGTTTTTTGACATACACTAACTGTCATGAACTGGAACAAAAACAGTTCAGGCAGAGCAAGACAAGATGAGCGTTTGACATTAAAAAGTATATAAATTGTACTATTTTTATGAAAATAACCAATTGTTACGCTAGATAAGACCCTTCCTCCGTGGCTGGGATCGTTTGAAGCCACATTTAAACTGCATTTTGGAAGTTCAAAATTGGAGCACCTTATATTATATACATTATATATACATTATATGGAGAAAAATGCTGAAAAAAAAAAAACATTATTTCTTTACAACTGAAGAAAGAAAGACATGAACATCTTAGATGACAAGGGGGTGAGTGCATTATATGTGAATGTGTTTAAAACTACAAGTTTATTTTTTTTGTTAATTTAGCCACTATCTTGAGTAAATACCTGGGGTTGAGTTTGTTTTCTTCTAAAAGAGACAAAGTAGATCTAGCAGTTTTTATTGTTTTTCTGTAGGAGGAAATACTCTCCCTCCATACAATATGAAATACCTCTAATTTTGTATTATATTTTATACAAATACAGAAATACAAATAAAGAAATTGAAATAAAAAATTAAATAAAACATTATTTAAAAAAGGAAGTAAACACAGTGACCAATAGTGTGCTAAGTGAGTGTGCACTGGGAGCTACATTTTATCAAATAAAAACCAGGTAACTAATTTTACAGGCACTGTAGCACACAGTGATATATGACATGAATGTGACAACAGCACACATTATATCACAACATAGCTTCAAATCAAGGGGTTAAAGATTACGCTTAGGTCTGCATTCAAGTGCTGGCCTTTTTTACGCTGTTAAAATAAAAGTCCTTTCAGAAAAAAGCTGCTTCTGATACTTATTGGCTGAAAAAAAAAAAAATTGGCGATATATTGATTGACCTTTATTATAAATGTTTTTACTGTCACTTTTGATCAATTTAAAGTGCCTTGCTGAATAAAAGTGTTAATTTATTTAAAAATCAAATCTTACTGATCCCAAACTTTAGTGTCTTCCTCAGCTCTCTATGTATTTGGAAAGTAAGGCAACTTCCTGCATCAACATCTGTTGTTGACTGCAGAAAAACATTTTTTTCTAACAAATCTTCAGAAAAGAAATCTTCATATTTTATAAAAAAACTAAAATCCCTAACTTTACACCATCCCAATGCATGCTTCTGATCCTGACTCCCAACTGTCCCTAAACTCAATTCAGAAAGGCTGAAATCTAATCTGAAATGAATAATTGGTGTGGTGTGGAACGCTGTATTCTGGGAAATCTAAAAGTAAAATCCACAGCTTGAATAATTTATTTGTTTATTACGAAACTGCAATGGTGGAACAGCTTTACGCAGGTGGAATTAGTTTTACCTCTGTCAAATAATGTATGTGTGTGTGTGTGTGTGTGTGTAGTACACACACTGAAAACCCTTTCATTCTGCGGCTGGAAATAAAAAAAGTGCTGTGCAGTTCTGCGTGAAGCTGCTGATGCACCAAATATGGCCGAACAAAGGAAGTTTGTTTATTCTCCTGTCTAAAAAAATGTGAGGCATTCTCAGTGCTTGAATAGGGTTAAACAAAGGTTTCTGCACTTGAGGGGACATCCTAAAGCTATTGTTCACCCAACACTGAAAACAATGTAATTCTAAACCCGTAAGACTTTCTTTCTTCAGTTGAAAACAAAAGGTGAAGTTTTCAAGAATATCCTGGTCACATGTTTTGCTTTGATTAAAGTGAGTAAGGACCAGGACAGCTGCATAAATACCAAGATCTCTGAGGCCATATCAAAGCTTTGGTTGAGGAAATTAAAGTTAGTTTTCTGTTCATGTGAGAAGTAGAGATGTCCAGTTGATAAACAGATCACGCTTTTGCATTTAGTCTTTTTAGTGATTCACTTTTAATGATTCCAGTCCCAAAACTGAATCAGACTGATCTGGATCTCAACCCACAAACTCAGTGATCCCTCCAAATAAAATTAGAGGTACACTACAAATGCACATTTAAAGGGGTCATCGGATGCCCATTTTCCACAAGTTGATATGATTCTTTAGGGTCTTAATGAAAAGTCTCTAATATACTTTGATTAAAAATTCTCAATGGTAGTGTAAAACAACACCCTTTTTACCTTGTCAAAATCAGCTCTGCAAAAATCATCTCATTCTTAGGGCTTGTTCCTTTAAATGCAAATGAGCTCTGCTCACTCCACCCCTCTCTTCTCTCTGTGGAAAGACGATCTTGTTTACTTTAGCCGCGTTTAGCCGCTAAACTTCCTAACTACCACATTATAAGGAAAGGCGATGGCAAAGATTCATAAAAAAAAAAAATTCTCACTTCTGCTGTAAGTGAAGCTGGATCATGAATGATTTGTGCGAACATAGACGGATATACGTAGATCAGGAGGCGCATTCCATTCACAAATGAACATAATCCACTGCATCTTCAGCGGCTTAGATGTCGGGAGTAAATGACGACCACTATGTTCATTATTACATCTAGCAACACAACACCTCAATCACTCAATCTGAGATATTCTTGTCTAATTTACATCCCTGCTCTGGCATCAAAACATGGAGGTTGGACTGTTACAGCTGATCTGAGGTAAAACGCTCATGTCAATCAACTATCATGGGAGCGGCCTCTGTGGGTGTGACGCCACACCGACAGGCATCTGAGAATGGCTTGATTTGACAAAGGGGATATTATTTTTACAGATTAATTAAAAACCACTGCATGGATTTTTATCATTATAGGGTAGATTTGTACATACACTGCCAACACACATTAATGTTCAAACAACATAAAAAAGTGAACTTAGCATCCGATGACCCCTTTAACACAGTTAGGATTATCAATCAATAGTGACCAAAATGTCTGTCTGTTTTTCACACAAAGCTATCACATGCCTTCAGCACAGTTGGAATAGTGTATAAATTGCATGGTCTAGATTTATACTTTATTTACAGTGTAAAATCTTCAGGCTTCATTCTTGGCAATTGAAAGTGAAATTTCTTTTTTTGTGTTCCATGGATGGAGGACTGTGAGTAAATGATGACAGTATGATCCTTGGATGTGTGATCATGTACTTTTTTCCTCTAACACAAGTGTGAGAAACAAAGCGTGGAGGAGAGCATGAGACCCACAGGCGGAGCAGATGGAGCCGGCCTGTGGGAACACTGTAACTGTCAGGCCTCAATCTTACGCCTGTCCTTTCTCAACTAATGACTGATATTATGAAAAACCTCATCCTCTTTTTATAGAGGTGGATATAAAGACCAAACCCATTATCACTCCAGCCACACTCGTGTTCTTTTAATATTGTGAGAAAATATGTAGACATTTGACATTATTTTAAGTAGGGCTGTCAGTTGAATGAGTTAACTTTATTAATTAGTTATGAAAAAATAAACATATTTAAAATGTTTTAATGGAGTTAACATGCTGGCCCTGCCCCCAGATCTGTACATCATCTTATATGTCATCCAGCTGACAAATATGATGCAGGACAACAACTCCATAAATGCAGTTATGCCCTAAAATTCAAGATATTGGTGCAAAAAATGCCTCTGTATGTGATTTGTCTCACAGGCAGCAAGAGAAATATGACACGAGTGCTGATTTTGTCCCGATCTATCGCGAGCTTAAATGTGATTTTACACAACAGTTCAGTAAATAAAAAGTTGATAGTGTTATATTTTAAACATTATATTGTGTTTTTTCTCAATTTTGCAGAGAACATATTAGCTTTGAAGGCAGAGCAGAATTGTTGTGCATCTGCGACCAACACAGCGGTGTTTAGTTTCTGAATGAATCCGCGGTTTGAATGAATCGTGTGAATCAATGATTCAAAGGCCCATTCATAAAGCAAGCCATTTACTTCATTTCTTAATGAATCAGCCGTTTGAACGAATCGAATCAAATGAGTAAATGACTCATAAAGACATTTACCGCCACCTGCTGTCAGCAGATTTAGTTTCTTATTTAGAGTATCATTTCATTAAAATGATAACAATAATAGTAATAATAAAAGTAATAACAATAAAGGGATAGTTCACCCCCAAAAATTAAATTCTATCATCATTTACTCACCCTTATGTCGTTTCAAAGTGAAACATGAATGTATTTTGAAAACTGTTGGTAACAAAGCTGTTTTGGTTACCAGTGGCTTTCATTATATGAACAAAAAATACTGAGATGTTTCTCAAATTATCACCGTTTATGTTCCATAGTTCATGTTAGACCATTGCGTCCTAAATGTTTGTGTAATAAATTTTATGTTGAATCCAATAAAATATTTCATTCTAACGCTACAGTTTATAATGTCTACTTGATACTTTCTCATTTAACAAAAAATAACTTTAAATAATCTTTTTGTGGGTATTTTCACAGTCAGATTTTTTTTGCGATTAATTAGATTAATCAACACACCATGTAATTAATTAGATTTAATAAATTTAATCGACTGACAGCCCTTATTTTTAGACAACCTTTACAAAATCTTAAGTAATAAAACTTGCAATCACGTAAAAAATGCAGTTCATCCTGCACGTTTACCTGTTTTCTTAATTTCAATGATTTTGATCAATTTGCCTCTTTCTCAGCCCACAATATGATGAGATATAGAAAAATAAAAATCACATTCTTAAGGGACAGTTCACCCAAAAATAAAATTTACCCCATGATTTACTCACACTCAAGCCATCCTAGGTGTGTATGACTTTATTCTTTCAGACGAATACAGTCAGAGTTATATTAAAAATGTTCTGACTCTTCCAGGCTTCATAATGGCAGTGAATGGATGTTGAGATTTTGAAGTCCAATAAAGTTCATCCATCCATTATAAAAAGTGTTCCACATGGCTACAGGGGTTAATAAAGGCCTTCAGAAGTAAATCGACACAAAAATATCTATATTTAGTTTACAGTTTATAAACTGTAATCTCTAGCTTATTTTAACTGTCGTACATGCATTAATGAGAGTGGCATTCCAGCAGAAGATAGGAAGCTAGAAATAATAGTTTATAAAGTTTTAAATATGGATATTTTTCTTACACAAACGCATCAATTCACTTTAGAAGGCCTTTATTAACCCTCCGGAATCATGTGGAGTACTTTTTATGATGGATGGATGTACTTTATTGGACTTCAAAATCTCAACACCCATTCACTGCCATTATAAAGCTTGGAAGAGCCAAGACATTTTTTATTATAACTCTGACTGTATTTGTCTGGAAGAAGAAAGTCATATACACCTAGAATGGCTTGAGGGTGTGTAAATCATAAGGACATTTTAATTTTTGGGTGAACTCTTCCTTTAAACTGTGTTTTTGTGAATTCCCCTATTAATAAGATGCATTGACTGGAAAACTTTAGGAAAATTTAGAAAAATATGTATCTTAAATTTGTATTATGTTACTTAAAGATTTGCTGCTTAAAAAAATTAGGAAAAAAATTTTAGACTACATTTCATTTGTATTTGTTTTTGTTTTGTTTTGTTTCTGAATGGATTAATTACCTATGTATGTATGTACACTGTTTGCAACACCCCTGGCAAAGTGTGGTTTTGGACGGTATCAGCATAAATCCTTATCATTTTTTGGTGCAAATACATTAAAGTAACTTTTACTTTAATTATCATGAAGACCAGCAATAATAATTTTCATTTTGATTACATAATAATGGCAATGTATACATGTCAAAGTCAGATATGCCCCTTTGTCAGCTGTGATGCCTGGTTACTGGTTTAAACTTGGCCCAGGTTTTTAAAAGATTTTTGGGTCAGCACACCTTAATAGCTTCATGATTGCCAATTAAGTTGAGAATACAATGAATTTAGGCCCAGATTATGCAGAGCTGTAATAACTGCTAATGATGGATATTTTGATGAATCGAAAATGTTTTTTTTCTGTTTATGTAATAAAATACGTTTTCATAGTTTGTGTTGTCCCTTATCAGCGCAAAATGATCACAAATTAAAAAGGATTCATTCCAATATTGTCCAAAATCCCACTTTTCTAGGGTGTTTCCAAACTTTTGGAGGACAGTGTATTTATTTATTTATTTTACTGCAACAGTTTTGGATATTACACCCCAGTAAATGTTTGTATTAAACCCTCAGTATAAAACCTCATCCTGCACGTTTGCCTGTTTTCTCAATTCCAGTGATTTTTCTCACGTCTCCAGACTTTAATAACACCCTCTCTTTCTCTCTCTTCCTGTCCCTCCAGTATTAAGATGGTGTTGATGTGGACCAGTGGAGACACTTTCAAGACAGGCTACTTCTTGTTGACTCAGGCTCCTGTGCAGTTCTGGATCTGCGGCCTCCTTCAGGTGTGCGTGGACTTCGCCATTCTCTTCCAAGTGTACTACTACGGCCGCTACCCACAGAAACCCATCTCGCACACCACACACACCACCAGCGCCAAGGCCCTATGAAACACCCTCGCTTCACAGAATGTGCTCAAATCTATATTACAATGCATACATCTGCACACACACTCTCAAGATCTTTATACAGTGTCGCCAAAACGTATTTGAATACTTAAGCCACACTTAAAAATGTCTGAATGTCATTATTATTAGATATGCAACATTAAACTATGATGCTAGATCTTTTCTCACAACTAAAATCACTTTTTGTGTTTCTGTTATTTTAAAATGAATGCCACGTTTTTTATGTTGTATGTAATGAAATGACATTCATACATTAAGTGTTGCTTAAAGGAACTGTTCCTGATTTTTTTTTTTTTTGGTGCACACTGTATAATTATGTATATTTTGAACCAACCTTTAAATGCAATATCATAAAGATATGCAGTTATATTTACACATTTACATACATGTACAAGCCAGCCCAAGGTAATCATGCTTATGAAAACTTTTGCCTTACAGACTTTCAGAATGACCTGAAATGTATCTGACATCAGATGGATGAATGTACAAAGATTTTGTTAGATGAGTTTAACATGGTTAACGTTGTTTTATTTGGAGAAGACTGGTTTTACCTCAGTAGCCTGCTGTGGTGTTTCACACAGTGAAGGACCAATGAAGAACACAGGAAGAGCCCTGTGAATTTTTGAACCAAAAAGATAAAAAAATCACCCTCTCTTCTTTTGGTAGTAGGAGACAATCCTGATACAGTTCACAAATCCGCATGACTTGATGGAAGTGTCTTCCCCGAATGTTACTTTTGGAGATATATATACAGCAATGGTAGTTTATTTACATGCAATACTTTCAGTTAGCATGACAAAATAGGAAATCACTGGATTCATATACTGACTTTGACCTCTTGAAGAAAGTTTTATTTAAAGTACAGTATTTGCAGCACATCCAGTAACCATCAGCAAAAAATCACTTCCTTAACCATATATATATATATATATATACACACACACACACACACACATATGTATATGTATATGTATATGTATATATATATATATATATATATATATATATATACATATACATACATACATACACATATATATACACATATATATACACATATATATATATATATATATATATATATACATATACCAATGTGTGTGTGTGTGTGTATATATATATATATATATATAATTATTATTATTAACACTTCATGTTTTGGCTTTAAAGATTGATGTACTTTACAAGACAATTTTGTAAGAAAATGATTTTTTGCAGATAAGTTCGGGTCCAGTAGTTATAGTCAAGGATGTTACATGCCAGTAAACATTTTCTACAAACAAACAAATAATTAAATAAATATTCTTAAAATGTATTTGTTATTTTCCAGTAAAAATACCTTGAAACAGGATATGTTTACATGCAGTAAAGACATGACACAATATATATATATTTTTTATACAGAATACAGATGAGGTCAAAAGTTTACATACACCTTGCAGAATCTGCAAAATGTTAATTATTTTACCAAAATGAGAGGGATCATACAAAATGCATTTTTATTTAGTACTGACCTGAATAAGATATTGCACATAAAAGACTTTTACAAATATTTCACGAGAGAAAATAATAGTTGAATTTATAAAAACGACCCTGTTCAAAAGTTTACATACTCTTGATTCTTTTTGTTTCTTTGTTTGTTCTGTTTTGTTTTGTTGAGTGATAGTTGTTCATAAAAATCCTTCAGGTTCCACAAATTCTTTGGTTTTCCAGCATTTTTGTGTTTGAACCCTTTCCAACAATGACTATGATTTTGAGATTCATCTTTTCACACTGAGGACAACTGAGGGACTCATATGCAACTATTACAGAAGGTTCAAACACTCACTGATGCTCCAGAAGGAAAAACGATGCATTAAGAGCCGGGGGGTGAAAACTTGTAGAATTTGAAGATCAGGGTAAATTTAACTTTTGTCTTCTGGGAAAAATGTAAGTATCTTCTGTAGCTTTTGAAGGAGTATTAAATGGAAAAAATATAATGTTTAGGCAAAGCAGGAAAAATGTACACATCTCTATTCTGTTCAAAAGTTTTCACCCCCCAGCTCTTAATGCATAATTTTTCCTTCTGGAGCATCAGTGAGTGTTTGAACTGTCTGTAATAGGTGCATATGATCAGTTGTCCTTAGTGTTAAAACAATTTATAAAAAATGACTAGTTTATAAAAAAAGAACTATTTTCTCTTGTGGACTATATGTAAATGTCTTTTATGTGAAATATCTTATTCATGTCAGTACTAAATAAAAAAAGAATATGCATTTTGTACAATCCCTCTTATTTTGGTAAAATAATTAGCATTGTGCACATTCTGCAACGTTTGTAAACTCTTGACATTTACTGTATATCCTGTATATCATGTTTTGGCTTATGCTTAAAGATTTATGCTAAAACATTTTTTCCCTCTTTTTAGATTTACTTTTACATTTCATTATTTAATTACATTGTTTTTTCTCCTTGTTTGTGGAAAATATGACAAATACTCTTCAAGAAAATGATTATTTGCTGATTAACACTGGTCCATTAGTTAGGGGATGTTACACGCCAGTAAATGTTATGAGTCAGTTGCTGCTTATCGATAGTGTTGGATTGTTTAATGAGGAACATTTTGACACAATTGATGGCTTTTGATGAGATATTTGGTTTGACTTTCTAGCTAGATCCTATAAAGGTCTTTCTCTGATAAAACATTCCCCACTTAGATGAGAAAGACAAGAGGGTTATATTTTAAATGACAACTTTTTATTAGTATGGCTGTTATTTATTTCTGTTTTCACTTTCTGTCTTTTTTACCTGCTATTCTGAAATATCATGTATTTGACTTGAGCTTCATTTAAATATATATTGTTTCTCTTTGTGCTGTATTTGATAAAATAACTGCTTTTAGCTATATTGCCATTATTTTGAACTGTCTTCTGTTTAAGGTTGTTGCCACTGAATGCAAGTAACTGGAGATACATATAGGTTTACTCTATCATTGCACTCCATACAGTATTGATACTCGCAGTTATTGAGTGCTGTTTTTGTTTACTGTCTGTTTGGCCAAATGTTCTGTTCATATTAAGTTGGATACCTTTGGTCGCATATTTTCAATGCAACCTTTTATAGCACCTTTTGGTAATAAACATTTTTAAAAATTCTGTTTGAATACTGCTGTCATTTATATAGAAATTAATACATGTTGATAGATGTCAAACAATAATATTCAGACATTAAAAACATTTCATTCCCAATAAGATCTCACAAATCCAGTGAGAAAAAAAAATGGGGTTGTGACATTTGAGCATTATTGCTCCGTAATCTAGCTAAGGCTTAAAAGTCTAAGACTGTGGACATTTCAGCCTGTTTTTTCATGGTACAGGCCTTGGACCAGTTTTTATTAAAATGGAAACCTGAGACTGCATTCATTATGGCTTTGGTCATTATAGCAGTGTTTGTACTGGCAGCACGCATGGTCTCTCCATGCCTTTATGAGCACTGAGCTCTCAGTGGAATCAATAAGGATGTATCAAGCACTGGTCAATGTGGTTCACAACAATCTGACCCTCTGTCACACATATTTAATCACCTATAGAAACAGATGTGCGAGACTCAATACTGGACTCAATATATTAAAACTACTGCAGGATATTAGATGGTAATACCATGCTGTCGAATGATTACTATATTCATTTACCATGGTATTTACATGGTAGTCAAGAATACCCTTATACCATGTCTAAAAACACACAGTATGGTAATACCAAGGTACTTTTAGTAGTGAAATTATTTTCATGGGTTGAGTAATTCCATCTGTTCATCTGAATCTTTTTTCTTCAAATCCACATATATATATATATATATATATATATATATATATATATACAAACCAGCACTCAGGATTTGAAAATAAGAAACCTTTATTCTTTTAAAGGGCATTTTACTGTTTATCACAACCGGCAGATCCTGAGACTATCGCATCTAAAAGCAGAGCTATACAGGAATGTGTGTAAATGTGTTTTCATAAACATAGTTATTGCAAATCAGCTATATAGGAGCATAAATTAAAGTTTAATAGCCTCTTTTGAACAGTGTAACACTGTATCCTCTGACACCAGAGAAAAGCTCATTTTACCTTAAAGGTGGATGCAAAATAAAATGGCAATCTTCACAGTCATACAGTTTTCACAGGTAGGAGCATCCATCTATCAGGATCACCAGCTTAATGAAACTTCAGTCATCACTCATCCTCAACCCATATGATTGTCTTTCTTCAGTGGAACACAAAAGGAAATGTTTAACCGAATATTCATGCTGCTCATTTCCATACAATGAAAGTGAATGTGGACAGAGGCAGTTGAGCTCTCAAATATCATTAAAATAGGCCAGCTAGGGGGCAGTCGTGGCCTAATGGTTAGACAGTCGGACTTGTAAGGTTGCGGGCTCGAGTCTCAGGTCCGGCAGGGATTGTCGGTTGGGGAAGTGAATAACCAGTGCTCTCTCCACTCCCAATACCACGACTGAGGTGAGACCCTTGAGCAAGGCACCGAACTCCTAACTGCTCCCTGGGCGCCGCAGCATTGGCTGCCCGCTGTGTGTAAGCACTTGGATGGGTTAAATGCAGAGCACAAATTCTGAGTATAGGTCACCATTTCCTTTGGTAAGAGCTATGCAGGTAAACCTCTCTTCCTTGCTAGTGTTTAGTGTCCTTGTTAGCACGCACGCCACCCATGCCAATTGACACTGGTTCCAATCCTACTCAGAGTGGTGCAAGTAGAACCAGTTTTACTGGTGCCATTATCCAGATGGAAGTGAGGTTTAAAAAAAAAACAGAGGCCAGCTAGCAAGAGTTATGCAGGTAAATCTCACTCAAGAGGCGCATTAATGGCCACTGTTTTAGTGTCCTTGTTAGCATGATCTCCTCTCATGCCAGTTGGCACTTGTTTGAATCCCTCTTAGAGTGGTTCAAGTAGGAACATTGGTGGTTACATTGGTGCCATGACCCAGATGGGAGTGAAATTCAGATGAGTGAGTATAACAGAGACAAGCTAGTAAGAGCTGCCCAGGTAAACTTCACTCCCCTGGCCTCAAGAGACACGTTAGAGGCCACTGGTTTTAACATTCTTGTTAGCATGCCCTCTCCCATGCTGGTGGATGCTGGTTCAAATGCCTCTCAGATAACAGTTTTCCATCAGCATGAATCCGGTGCTAGTTCAGAGCCAGTGCTATTGCCAATTCAAAGTTGGATCAATTGCAGAACCTTCTAAGAACCGCTTTGCTTTTCCATGGGCTTGAGAGCCACCACAGAGCAAGGTCTTTAGTCACTGAATACGTTTCATCTTTCCTAGCAACGCTAGTGCAGCACCGCCAAACACAAACACACCAGACCAGACCGACTAGTGTACAACACCATAGCATCGCAAGAGCAACTAGAGAGCAGACGACTTAAAGCTTTTGAATTGCTCTTGTAGTACTTCAATGCCACACGCCAACCAGTCCGTGCAGTGCTGACGCATCCCGAACAAGCCCATTATCAACAATGGTGGAGATTGCATTGCTATATAAACATGGCGAAACCAACATTTCAAAAATGGCGGTCAAAAGTTTTTGTTTGTCCTATTGATCACGGGAACCCTGCCCCCAGCACCTGATGTAAGCTGTTCTTACTTTTTCACCAGCAATGTTTTGGTTTTTCTTAAAAACCACTTTTCCAGTTTGCAAGCTGTTGCTTTGGGTGTCGAAAGACAAAGAACCGATTTGAAACTAGGCTCTGGCTCTGAACCAGCACTCAAACTGCCTTGGTGGAAAAGGGGTAGGAGTGGTGTGAGTAGGAACAGTCACATTGGTGCCATGACCCGGAGGTGAGTGAAATTTAGGGTAGTATAACGGAGGCATGATAAGAAACAACTGTAAAGAAAACTTCAATACCCCAGCCTCAAAAGACATGTTAGGGGCCACTGGTTCACGTTAGTGGCGTTCGTGTTAGCATGTCCTCTCTCATGCTGATTGATGCTTATTCAGATCCCTCTCAGAGTGGTGAGAGTAGGACAAGTTACATTAGTGCCTTGACTCAGATGGAAGTGAAATTTAGGGGAGTGACTATAACAGAGCCAAGGTAGGAAGAGTTGAACAAGTAAACTTCACTCCCGTGGCCTCAAAAGATGCATCAAGCGCCGTTAGTTGTAGTATTCTTGTTAGTGTGCCCTCCTTCTTTGCTGGTTGACATCTCTTTTAGAGTGGTGCGATTAGGATTGAGGGGTATGAGTATAACAGAAGCCGGCTAGTAAGAGCTTTACAGCTAAACCTCACTCCCCTAGCCTCAAGAGATGCACTAAGAGCCACTGGTTGTAGCGTTCTTGTTAATGTGACATCTCCCATGCTGCTGACACTGATTACTGGTTACACTGGTGCCGTGACCCGGATGGGAGTAAAATTTAGGAGAGTGAGTATAACGGAGACCATCTAGTAAGAGCTGCACAGATAAACCTTACTCCCCTAGGCTCAAGAGGCACAAAAGCGGAGGCTTTCGTAGTGTCCTTGTTAACACACCCACCTACCATACATTGGTGTCTGGGAGTGAGGTTTTGGGAGTGAGTGTAACAGAGGTCAGGTAGTAAAAGCTGTGCAAGTAAACCTCACTCTCCTTGCCTCAAGAAGCATGCCATGCCAAGTGACAGCTAGTGTATTTAGGCAGCTGTTAGATAGCTGTGTGGGTCAACCTCACAGCCCTGGCCTCAAGAGGTGCATTAAGGGTTGCTGGTTTTAGCATCCTTGTTGACATGCCTGCCACTCATTCTAGTTGACAGTGGTTCAAATCCGTCTTGGAATGATGCAAGTAGGATAAGTTACACTGGTGCCGTGACACTAACGGGAGTGAGGTTTACCTGGGTGAGTGTAATGGAGGCCAGGTTGTAGACAGCTGTACTGGTAAAACTCAAGTTCTAGAGGCTTTGTGTGTGCCTCGTACCCTTGCCAGTTGATGCTGGTTCGAATCCCATTTGGAGTGATGCAGCTAGGACCAGTTAAACCAGGGGTCACCAGACTCTGCAGAGTTTAGCTCCAACCCTAATTAAACACACCTGAACCAGCTAGTCAAGGTCTTACTAGGTATTCTAGGAACTTCCAGACAGGTGTGTTGAGGCAAGTTGGATCTAAACTCTGCAGGACACCGGCCCTCCAGGATCAAGTTTGGTGACCCCTGAATTAAACACTCAAACAGTACAATATACATTATGATACATGCAACAATAATGGTGCATCGTGTCACTGATTGACATGACACATTTGAACACTCAACACACCAAGAATGAGATTTAAGAGGGGAGGACAAACTGAATAACTTAAACTTTGAATGATTTTCTCACACAAAGTTACCATATGGCCCCAGAAAGCTTAGAATTTAATACTATGAGTTGTATGTGTAATGGAGGCCAGCTGGTAAGTGCTGTTCAGGTAATCCCCACTCCTCTGATCTTAAGAGGCGCACTAGCAACTGGTGCTAGAGGCTGCCATCTTTAGACTCCTTGTTAGTGCATCCGCCTTCCATGCCAGTGACCTAGGTTGGAGTGCCTCTATTAGCGTGTGCGAGTAGGTCCATGGGGAACGGAGTTACATTGGTGCCATGACCCAGATGGGAGTGAGGTTTAAGGGGGTGAGTGTAACGGAGGCCAGTTGGTAAGTGCTGTGCAGGTAAACCTCACTCCCCTGATCTCAAGAGGTGCGCTAGTGACTGATGCTTTAGCCTCCTTGCTAGTGTGCCCGCCTCCAAAGCCGGTGACCCAGGTTCGAGTCCCCCTCGGAGTGGATGCGAGTAGGACGCGATAGAGGCGATTTACATATACAGTAGTCAATATTTGAAGTGGATCAAAAAAGTTCATAAATGTTGTCCTAAGACAAGAACGGGTATTGTTTTAGGTTTTAGGACAATTTTGAAGAAAGGTTTTGATCCACTTCAAATGTTGACTACTGTAGATCACTTTTTTATTTATAGACGCTTTCTCCATTCACTTTCTTTATATGAAAACAATTGGCAATCCGGCAGACATTCACATTTGTGTTCCATGGACGAAAATCATATGCATTTGGAACAACATGGTGGTTAGTAAATGATGAAAGAACATTCATTTTAGGGTGAACTCTTTCAATAATTGTGCTTTGGACATACAAATCTGTCCTTTCATGTCCCTTTCCCAGTGTCTATTATTGTCAAGTCACCTGATTATACAGGTAGTATTTATGGCCGCTCACCTGTGACAAGTCTTTGTTCATGGTTTTAGAATTACAGTCAGCTGCTTGCATTACAACTTAAGTGATTTCCTGACCTGTGGGGCTCCTTGACTTGCCACAGCCACAGATCTGCGGTGATGCGCACCTACTGCAGTGGTTTCTATGATTCCATGTATGGAACTGTCAGTGTCCTGTGAATCCTCACTGTTTTGTGACTTGGTGCTGTCTTGTGAATCGGGCTTATGTCTTGTGGCCCGACTCTGTTCCTCTTTAAGCTCCAGGTAGGACCGTGAAAAAGTATGAAATATGGATGTGACTGGGAATGCCATGAGCAGGATTCCACTCAGGATGCTGCTGAGCGCCACCACCTGGCCTGGAATGCTGCGTGGAACCATGTCTCCATATCCAACCGTCGTCATCGAAATGACGGCCCACCAGTAGCTCCCGGGGATGCTGGTAAACTCCTGCTTGGCACCCATCTCGCTCTCCGCCAGGAAGACCAGTGGAGAAAACAGTGCCATGGCCACACACAGGAACAGCAAGAGCAGTCCGAACTCTCGAGTGCAGCGACGTACGGTCAATCCAAGCGTCTGCAACCCCAAAGAGTGACGTGCTAAACGCATCACATAGAAGATCCGCAATGCTCGAAGAACTCGCAGGACCAATCCCACCTTCTCCAGGTAGTTGTTTCCTGAGCCAGTGGGGCGGTCGCTCACGGACAGTGAGTCCACTATCAAAGTGATGTAATAGGGCAGGATTGCCACTACGTCGATGATGTTGAGGGGTGTGCGCAAGAACGTCCACTTGCTTTGCGTCTGGATGAAACGGAGCAGGAACTCCAGGGAGAACCAGCCCACACAAACTGTTTCCAGCACAAAGATGTTGTAGCACCTCTGGGAGCACTCGCCCTGAGAGAGAAAACACACATTAGTTGAGCTCATTCAGTTGAATCTCTGAAGTCATTCAGAGTCTTCATTCACAATCTTTAGAGGGTCACTATGCCATATCTCTCAATATATTGGATAAAATATTGAACCCACTATACTAAAATAAGAAAATCATGTGAGTTTTGTCAATGACAACTCTCTGAGTTAAAATCACCCCAACTATAGATCTATACAGATCTATACAGGTGGAGCTGGGGAAGGTGGAGGGTTTCTGAAGCGCACTGTGACTACTACAGCTAATAATAGCTAAGTATTTGAATGTTGAGCAACAAGCTCATTGGCTGCTGATGTGAAAAGAAACCAATCAGCTGCGCCATGTGAAAAATGATGTGATTATAGCAGATTGAGTTAGAACCTATTGGCCTGCGCCATCTTTGAGTTTAATGACAGAACTTTGCATTTAGTTTTTCTTTGTCACAATATCACAATTAAGTGTGACACAGGAGTGCATTTTAAATAATTTTACAATGTTTTGAGCAGATGTTTTAATTTTGTTATGTTTCTGGGTGCTGCACTCTCATTAAAAACTAGACCAGTTCATTAAGCAATATTCCAGATTACAGTTTCTTCATTTTTTCCCCCTGTTACTACTACAGATATTTCAAACATGTTTCACTAGTTTTAATTGGTAATCATTTTATCATTTTCTCCCCTGTATCCTCAATTTTATTTTCCATCCTGTTAGTCTTTTCTAACATCAGTTTAATAGGTTAGTTTACCTAAAAATGAAAATTCTGGCATCAAATACTCACCTTGTTCCAAACCCACAAAAAACACGTGACCCTGGACCACAAAACCAGTCATAAGGGGTAATTTCTTTTTTAATTAAGCACATAAAAAGCTGAATAAATATGCATTCCACTGATGTATGGTTTATTAGGATAGGACAATATTTAGCCGAGATACAATTTTTTGAAAATCTGGAATCTGAGTGTGCTAAAAAATCAAAATATTGAGAAAAGTCGCCTTTAAAATTTTCCAAATGAAGTTCTTAGCAATCCATATTACTAATTAAAAATTAAGTTTTGATATATTTATGGTAGGAAATTTAATGTTAATGGACATGATCTTTACTTAACATCCTAATGATTTTGGGCATTAAAAAAATATATAATTTTAACCCATACATTGTATTGTTGGCTATTGCTACAAATATACCCGTGCTACTTATGACTGGTTTTCTGGTCCAGGGTCACGTATTTTAATAAAACCTGAGAGATTTCTGTCCCTCTGTTGAAAGTCTAGATCAGGGGTGTCCAATCCTGCTCCTGGACAATGTCCTGCACATTTTAGCCCCAATAATCTCCAGCACACTTGCTTAGAAGTTTCCTGGACGCGTCTATTATTAACAATACCAGTCAATTTAAAAAACATAAAAGTATTATGTCCACAAATAGATGTTGGATAGTACTGTGTGCACCACTGAGACACAGACAAAAATAAATGCTAATAAACAATATATTACTACTGTTTCTCTGTTTCTGAAGTTAGAGTTGCTGCGATTCCTCCAAGATTCCAAGTCCGAAGTCTGACTTGGGAGGGCGTTCCAGTTCATAATGGGAACTCAGACTTCCAACTTCCGAGTGCAAATGGAACGCAGCATAAATTCTGCAGGACAGGGAACAGGTTTGGACACCCCTGGTCTAGATAATCAAAAATTTTACAGCTCCAAAAGGCCATAAAGACACAAAAGTAATCCATGTGACTCCAGTGGTTTAATCAAAAGTTTAAGAGGTGACATATATATCTATATCTTTGGTTGTGTTTCCAAGACAAACAGTCTTGTGGGCTTGGAAGGAAATGGAATAAAATGAGGGTGAGTAAATGATGACACAATTGTCATTTTTTAGGTTAAACTTCCCTAACAAAAACCAGTTCCATAATGACATCATCTTGCACAAAGTGACATCATTTTGGTGGGAAAACCATCCAGCGTCAAGCATTAGTGGTGTTATTTGATTTGTCTCTCTCTAAAACATTCCAATGACATTCCCTCACTGAGAAATGTCTAGCACTTTGTATAACTAATCCAGTTAGATAATTAATATGTAAATGCTTGAGCTTCACCGATGCATATTTTTAAAAGTCTGCTCCTTAAATTTCTTAAATTATAAGACAAACACATTCATTTTACAATTCTGAGAATTCAATAGCTATTGTAAAACCTGAGTGACTTGTACTGTAATTACTTGACTAGCGTCCACTTGAAGGCTGCACCTTGATTACAGATAAATACTTTTGTGTCTGGGAAACTGTGTACTTTTTCTGTGTAATTTGTAATCATAAAGACCAAAAAATGCTTCATGAATGCTGAAGACAAGGTTCTTGGAGACCAGTCAGATTTAATAACATTTTTAACACATCGACTATACTCTGAAGAGCAGTGAAGGTCATCACTAAATGTGTGAGTGAAAATGGAACAACAGCGAATGTGCCCAGAACTGGCCACCCACCAGTGTCAGGACAAAAAGAAACTTAAGGCAACTCTAAACGACTTATAATTCTCCAACTGTGCATAAGGCAACAATACATACATAGAAATCTGGCATGAATAGCAGGCCTTAGAGAGGAAAGCCTTTACAGCTAAAGTTTGCCCAAAGGCTCTCCACAATTTAGATCAGTCTGGCTTCAGTGCTACACGTAAAGCACACAACACAATACACTGAACACCCCCTCAGTGAAGAGCAGTGGTGGCACGCATGCTTCTGTACAGCAGGACTGAAAAAATGGGAAAAAAATCATAGACGGTGGCTCATAAGCATAAACCTAACAAAGAACCTCAGCTACAGTTATTGCCAAAGGCTCTCAAGTATTAAAGGGTTGCTATTATGCTTTTTCACTTTTTGAATTTTAGGCAGTGTGTGGTGTGTATCTTTGGGCATAAAAAAGATTTACAAAGTTACAAATCTCAAAGTCCACTCCAAAGGGAGATATTTCGTTTTTTTAAAAATCCCTTTTCAAAAACTACAACGAACGGCTCCTTTGGACTACAACGTTTGTTTACCGCATGCAATGATGTCACATTAGAACGGTCCATTAGAATATCATTAAATTAAATCCTGCCTACGGAAATTGGAATTGTTGGGGGGTGTGTAGGGACGAGGTGGAGGATTAGCCTAACTTTAGCGATGCAGGGTGGAGAACCGCTTCAACGAGCTGCAGCGCAATGGGTATAAACAAAGCATTGAGTACAGTGGCTGCTCCAGAGCAGTAACGTGCCACAGATGTGTGCAGTACACAGGGTCGAAACACATGTCGAAGCCACGATCTACTCCATTTGCCGCGTCGGAGCCCTAACGCACAACAGACATGTGCAGTGTGTGGTAAGAGATTTATTCATCATACAGTGTAGATAGCTTCACTCATAACAAGAGTGTTTTTTAAAATGCATAAACTTGCATTAAAATAGGCTAAGCTGATCAGTGATGATGTTCTTTGATAACGTTAGGCTGCTTTTAGCCTTATGCTGATGCCGGTTTCGGTCAATGAAACTAAGCATGTAAATAATTAAATAAATTAGCACGATAATCTCATGTATTGGCGATCTCGCAGGCTAACGGTAGGTCCCAACACTACTGTAGCGTATTATTTACTAACCCTCCATGCATTCTAGGTGCAATCGGAGTTATATTAAAATTTATTCTGGCACTCCCAAGCTTTAGAACGGCATAGACGGGTGTTTCTCTTCATCAGTCTAAAACAAGTCCAATAATGTGCATCCATCCATAATAAAAAGTGCCTCACACGGCTCCGAGAGGGGGGCGGGTGGATTGGTGGGGGGGGGTCAATAAAGGCTTCCTGTAGCGAATCGATGCATTTCTGTAAAAAAAAAAAAATTCTCTCTCTCTCTCTCTCTCTCTCTCTCTCTATATATATATATATATATCTATGTAACACATTTTGTTTTCCGGAAGGCGGGCCTTCATTAAACCCCGAACTAATTGAGTCTTTTGTGCCAGGCTGGGAGAAATTTGTTGTAATAATGTAAATTATGTTAAAAATAATGTGTTTTTTGAACCACCAAGCATGAAAGCATGTTCCAGTACACCCCCAAAACAAAATCAAGACTTTGTAAAAGAGCATAATAGGACCCCTTTAATATAAAGTGATATCAGATATACAGATATCAAAACCCACATCTGTCTTCATTTTTAACTCATTTATCATTAATACTTTTCTCAATTAACAGAGGATCATCATTTGATGCCTTTATTTATAATGCTAATTACCAGAGATGCATTTGCCGCATAATACTTGTGCAACCAACCCTTCGCTATTTAGTAACTTATTAATACATTATTGCTGGCACAGATACTGCAAACTGATTAGTGGATCAGACCGGCATTTCTGCTTAATGGGCATGTCAAAAATTCCTCAGCGGAACTTTACGTCATACTTGAGCTGTCTGACGCATAACGCTGTTTCTGTGGGGACAGACTTGTACAAACCTGCAGGCCATGTTTAATTACACATTACACTGGGGGAAAAAAAAATCAATCCACTCCGGAGACCTGATTGTAATGTTTTAATGAGCTTCATCCAGACAAATTTGTTGTTCCCGTCACGGATCAGACAGGCAGTTAGAAAACTATGTCTAATTTATAAAAGGTTTCATTTTCCTTACAAGCACTGCGTGATCCCCAGCTTCCCCTGAAATAATCAGCTTTTTGCATGCAGTTAATGAACTACATTAATATTTAAAGGTATAATTAAATGTGATTATTTCCTAATAATAAAAAGAGTTGATGAGGAGAATGTTTTAGCTGTTATTTGTGGAGTTTTCCCTTGTTCAAGTGCATATGACTTTTTTTTGTGGGACACAAAATGAGATACTTAGCAAAATATCAATGCTGCTTGTTTTCATACAACGAAAGTGAGTGAATGGATCTTTCAAGTTCTAAAATGGATGAAAAGGCACCATGAAAGTGGTCCATGCAGCACATGCACATGCAATTTGAGTCAAAAATGTTGCCTTGAAAATCTAGCTTGACAGCTGTGGTCACTATTCACTTTCAGTGTGTGGAAAAGAGCAACAAAACTAACATCTCCTTTTATATTCCACAAAATAAAGTTTGGAGCTTGGAGGGGTGAATAAATGGTGATATTTTCCTATTGTGGGTAAATTATTCATTTCAAGTATAAGCTGCTTTGCAAGACATGTATTAGTGTTACTGTACATGTGTGTGTGTGTGTGTGTGTGTGTGTGTGTATGAAGGAAGGTTGTCATATGAACAGCAGTTACTCTTGAGTTTCCTACAGGTAAATCTGGCACAAGTTCATGCAGAAACAGTAATCCATAATCCACTGTGTGTTTATGATATTTCCCATTTGTCTTCATAAACTGTGAAATTAATTTTACAGTGTGTGCTGTCCAAAGATGTAATGGTTGTGAATTTTAAATGTTCTTTTTAATTTATATTTTCTCTCTGTTTGTGATTTGGTTTAGTTTATGTCTTTTTTATGTCTTTTTTGTTTCTACAGAGTTCAGTTAAACTCTCTGGAGTACTTCTGATCGGTCAATTCTCAAATATTATTAGTGTAATGATGTTAAACTGTATAATTGTCAGTTGTCTCAGGTAATCAGTTTCCAACATAGTGTTGGTTTAATGACTCTTGTAGCACTCTGTGCTTTTTTCTCTAATAACAACGTAATTTCAGCTCAAACCAGTATTTCATCCATCCAACCTCTAGCTGTCCATCCATCCATCCATCCATCCACCTGTCCATCCATCCATCCATTCATCCATCCACCTGTCCATCTATCCACCCATCCATTTGTCATTCATTCATTCATCCATCCATCCTTCCATCCAACCACCTGTACATCTATCCATCCACTCATCCATTCATACATCCATTCGTCCATCCATTCATTCATTAATTTAGTTACAAGCAAGACAATAAATGGACTGTAGTGTCATTGATTTACTACTGATTTATTGTGCTGGTTTCATGACTCTTGTAGCACTATTTTCTCTAATAACAACGCAATTTCAGCTCAAACCAGTATTTCATCCATCCAACCTCTAGCTGTCCATCCATCCATCCATCCATCCACCTGTCCATCCATCCATCCATTCATCCATCCACCTGTCCATCATCCACCATCCATTCCATCCATCCATTCATCCATCCTATCCATCCACCATCCATTCATCCATCCATCCATCCATCCATCCATCCCATTCATTTCCATCTACGTCTCCATCCATCCATCCATCCATCCATCCATCCATCCATCCATCCATTCCTTCCATTCGTCCATCCATTCACCTGTCCATCCATTCCATCCATCCATCCATCTACCTGTCCATCCATCCATCCATCCATCCATTCCATCCATCCATTCATCCATGTCCATCCATCCACCCATCCATTCGTCATCCATTCATCCATCCAACCTGTCCATTCATCCATCCATTCATCTGGTTTCTGACTCTTGTCCTACTTTCTCTAATAATAACGCCAATTTCATCTCAATATTCATCCATCCAACCATCCAGCTGTCCATCCATTCATCCACCATCCATTGTCCATCCATTCATCCACCCATCCATCCATCCATCCATCCAACCATTCGTCCATCCATTCATCCATCTACCTGTCCATCCATCCACCCATCCATTCGTCCATCCATTCATCCATCCATCCATCCATCCATCCATTCGTCCATCATCCATCCCATCCATCATTCCATCGTCCTCATCCATTCATCATCCATCCATTTTCCATCCCATTGTCCATCCATCCCATCCACCCATCCATCATCCATCCATCCATCCATCCACCATTATCCTCTGTTCCCATCCACGTTCAATCTGTCTGTCTATCCATCTGTTCACCCGCTCATCCGTCCGGCAATTCATTCATTCATTTAGTTACAAGCAAGACAATAAGTGGGATGTAGTGTCATTGATTTACTATTGATTTATTGATTTATTGTGCTGGTTTCATGACTCCTTAGTATTTCAGCATTTCATGTCCATCATTTCATCTGTCCATCCATCCAATCCATCCATCCACATCATCCATATCCAGCCATTTGCTTAAATCCATCTAGTACATCCACCTGTCCATTCGTGTCCATCCATCCATTCATCTGTCCATCTTTCCGTCCACCTGTTTATCCATCCGTCTGTCCGTCCACCCATCCATCTGTCCATCCACCCATCCGTCCATTTGTCCTTCCCCCAATCCACCCGTACACCTGTCCATCCATCCATCCACCCACCCATCCATCCACCTATCCACCTGTCATTTTTATTAGTATTTTTAGTATTAGTATTTTATTAGTAAACAAACACTAATAACATTTTTATTTATTAGTTTTAGTTAGTTTAGTACTTCAAGTTAAACTGAACAAAAATGAGAAATGTTGCCTTTTCAACTTGCTGAAATAAAATGTTTTTATTATTATTATTATATTTTATTCTGTGTCAGTTAATGTTTATTTTGTTTCAAATGATATTTTTATAGTTTTAGTTTTTAGTTTAGTTCATGATAAAATTTAATGTGTAATTCGTGTTTTTCTAGTTGTTTTAGTTTTTATTTTTATTTCAGTTAGCAAAAATACATTTCGTTTTCATTATATAATATAATAATATAATGTAACGACAATTACCTTGGTGCTGGCTAATGCGTGCATACACGTGTGTGTGTGTGTGTGTGAGAGAGAGAGAAAGAGAGAGGAAATGCATTCATAGTCCATTAGGTCTATTCTCTGAAATGCTCTTACGTTGAGGTTTTATCATTTTGCTTTGATGAGAAGCTTTTTGGACATGGGCTTGTTTTTCTTCTTTTTTGTTTTTCCTTTTTTTCTCAGTAACACACTAATCAAATTAAAAGCAGACAATTACATGCCCTGATCTGATGTCTTCATCATGCTGCAGGATGATCTGTGCATCATTCAACATGATGGATCACATAGAGTATGCTGATCCAGCACTTTCCTCAACAAACACACACAAGCAGACCTGTAATGCATTTCATCGAGATAACTTATCATATGTTCAGTTAATTCACTTCACTGAGCATAAAATTCTCTTCACCTTATCTATAACACTCTCCTTGTGCAGTTAAAAAACAGTATAAAGCATCAACTGCATCAAAATTACAGTACGCAGGGACCAGCATTACTCTACATTTAATATTAATTAATAGGTTTATAACAAAATCAACCTATTGAGAAACATCACTACATGCATATGAGTCTAATCTCAAGAGCATATTTATTTTATTTTATCTTAAATTTACATTTATTCTAATCTCCCTACCTCTTTTTACTCTCCTCATCCTAAGTTTCCATTGCAACATTATACCTCATATACAATGTGACAACATACCCCATGTTTAAAGAAAATCATAACGTTTCTCTGAGATTTTTTGTTGTAAATATTTTCAGGTATATGTCTATACAGAAACTGATAAATATTCAGTGGATTAAAGTCTGACAACTTGCCCCAATCCCACCTACACATGTGGCAAAGTGAGGCAGTAACAATGAATCAAATGCAGTTTTAGTGAGAGGAGGTTATTATATTTTAGTGGATGTAAGAGTCTGGCCCTGCAGTGTTTTAATTACTGTTATTCACCGTGAGATGCAGCGGAAACAATCACACAAGCCTCTTGCGTTCCCCACGCTTTCTGAAGCCTGTCAACTTCAGAATTCAAAGCGCTGCCTGCTAACAGCTTCTTTGAATTTCATTTCCAAATTTCAAGTGAATATGTGCACAGCCTTTGCTTTTAATTTGTTATGAATAAAGACTTCTGGCATAAATTGAAGTCTGTCAGCTAGATTTTCAGTCTGATGCTTAAAGTCAGTTCATGTGCAGTACAAGTGCACAATTATGCACATCTCTTTTCCACAGGGGACGCCTCGGTTGTTACTCTACCCCTTTAGCGTCATTTTTCGACGCAGGGTCCTCCACTGTTTTCAGTTGTTTGTCTTAATTCAATGGTTTGCATGCATTTGTGAAAATAGAAATTATTTTATATAAATGTATACTTTAATTGGAGCACCTAACCCCACCCCTACCCTAAACCTAACCACTTCTGAACAATATAAAACACGCAATTCCGAGTCTTCTGAAGCTGTACGATATCTTTATGTGAAAAACAGAAGGTTTTAATCGCTGAAAATTATTTAAAAAGATAATCCCGAATATTAGCATTACGCAATCAGGTCACGAGACACTTAAGAGCCAATGGCATTTCACAAACAAGGCTCGTTTCTTCTGGTGGCATTTTTTTAATTCGCGCAAAGACAGACTGCAGTGCAGCACACAGGATGGCGGATGGAGATGGCGATCGCGTCTATTCTTCTCACAAATCGATCATTTTGCTTTAGAACCCTTGGAATATTAATAAATTATGAATATAGTTGTATCTGCCTGTTATATCTTGTGTTTTGTTGACAAATGTTTAGGTTCAGGGGCAGGGGTTGGGTTAAATGTGTAAATAGTGTAACTGTTGTGACTGTTTGCATTAAAAAAAAAATCACACCCCAACATATATGCAATAATAGCAATATTATTACCCAATATATAATTTAAACATGACGATAAAATTCCCAGTGCCTTTCGTGTCAGCACATTGATGGCAAGGGTTTCTTATGTAAAGTAAAGGAGGACCCTGCACATCGAAAAATGACGCTAAAGGGCACCCTGAGCGTCAAGAAGTGACGCCAAAGGGGTCCTGACCAAGCGTCAGTATGTGACAAGTTAGGAGTGAGAATGTGTTGCTAAAAGTGGTCATCCAATCAAAATCAAGAAGTCACAAAAATCAGGGTAACATCTAAGGATCTACAGGAGTCTCCTGCATTGGTTAATGTTGGTGTTCATGAGTTCACTATCAGAAAAACACTGAATGTGAATAGTATGTATGGCAGGACAGCAAGGAGCCACTGCTCTCCAAAAACAACACGGCTGCCATCTAAATTTCGCCAAAGACCATGTGGATGAACCAGAAGACTGCTGGAAGAATGTTCTGAGCACAGATCCAAAACACAACTTACTGGTTTGAACAAGACATCTACATTTAGTGAAAACCTCTGCTCTGCATTCATCATCTAAACTGTGAAGGATACTGGAAAAAACAACACAGAAGTGTCATTAAAATATAAACTTCTTAAACATAACTTTTTTACTTTTTTAATAATTTGGTCCAAACTAAAGCTTATTAAAAATGAAAAGGTTTGATTGAAATACAGCCCATAGACTTCATAGACACAATTTACACCAGTCACAGGTCAGGATTGTCATAAACATTCATTTGGCAGTTTTTAGTGATCCCCAAGTGCAAACTAGCGTTATGAGTGTTAAAACTAAAACAGTTATCCACAAAAATAACAATTTTCCACTCTTTTTGCAATACAAAAACAATCAACTTTTCAAGATTCTCAGCATTTTGCAAGGAATGGTATAGCATCCCATATAGAAATGTAATATATGACATATACTTTCCTTTGTCAAGAACCATTTTGACATGGATGTTACCTAGAAGGTGATACTGTACATTATTTTATAATAAGATAATGGCAATTTTAGCATGCTCTATATCTTAAGTCTAAATGGCATATGTTATATATTAAATAACATCATTTTATAATCATATAAAATAATACGCAATTCTATAATTAGTGCCCTATATCAAGGCAGAACCTGATTTTACCAAGTACGACATGTTCCTGGATCAACATCTTTGTTGACCCTGGAACAACACTGTGATTAACCAATCAGATTTGAAAAATCAGTTTATAGTTTTTGTAAAGTTTAGGCTTACAATCAGTGTTTGGTGCTTGTACATTAGTGTCATTCATCTATTATATCCTCCGATTTTAGGGATGACTCATGGGTAAGGTTAGGTTTAGGTGTAGGGATGTGGTCAAGATTACATTTTTGGATTAAAATGTTGTTCCAGGGTCAACAAAATATGTTGACCCAGGAACACATCTAACTCAGCAAAATCAGGACATGGCTATATCAAGAGTGAAAATGCCATATCGTCACCTTAGAATTATAAGGTTCTATCTGACATTTTTGTCAAAATTGAGTTATTCACGTATTCTAATTCGGTGACAACTTATTTACATTACGTGATGTTTCTTTCGTAAGCTGTGTACATTTTGGTCCTTTTTTTAGAAAACAAAAATGGTTTTAACTACAGGAGTCTATGGAACGCAAAAACTTTGAAGCTCAATATCTCAAAAGTGCTCAGAATGCAGATAGAACCTTACAATTCTAAGACGACAACATTATGTATAAGGTGACAAATAATTCTCACACACACACATTCTCTGTTACATGTCTGTGTGTTTTGGGTTTCTGTTGTGACCTAGTTTTGCCTGTGTCTTGATCAGTTCATTGTTCCCACCTGTTGTTTCATTAATTATCCCATTAGTCCCTGTGTTCTTAAGTCCTGAGTTCTCCCCAGTTCATTTGCCAGTTATTGTTTGTTAAACCGTATGATTCCTGAGTTTTCCTGCCTGTGTCTGAGTGGATTTATATTAAAGACTGTTCTCATAACATTCTCTATATAAATGAAGATGTTATAAATGAAGTTTATAACATTTTTTGAAAAAACCCACATGAAATTCCAATAAATTTGTACATATGTATACATATGCACAGCTGAGGTCAAAAGTTAGTCAGAACCTGCAAAATGGTAATTATTTTACCAAAATAAGAGAGATCAAACAAAATGTGTTATTTATTTACTACTGACCTGAATAAGATATTTCACATAAAAATCACATACATATAGTCCACAAGAGAAAATAATAGTTGCATTTCTAAAAATTACTGTTCAAAAGTTTACATTTGAGTTTACTTGATTCTTAATACTGTTGTTACCTGAATGATCCACAGCTGTTTGTTTGTTTAGTGATAGTTGTTCTTGAGTCCCTTGTTTGTCCTAAACCGTTAAACTGCCTGCTGTTCTTCAGAAAAATCCTTCAGGTCCCACAGAATCTTTGGTTTTTCAGCATTTTTGTGTTTGAACCCTTTCCAACAATGACTGTATGATTTTGAGATTCATCTTTTCACACTGCGGACAACTGAGGGACTCATATGCAACTATTACAGAAGGTTCAAACGCTCACTGATGCTTCAGAAGGAAACACAAGGCATTAAGAGCCGGGGGGTTAAAACCTTTTATTCTGTTCAAAAGTTTTCACCCCCGGCTCTTAACGCATTGTGTTTCCTTCTGGAGCATCAGTGAGTGTTTGAACCTTCTGTAATAGTTGCATATGAGTCCCTCAGTTGTCCGCAGTGTGAAAAGATGGATTTCAAAATCATACAGTCATTGTTGGAAAGGGTTCAAATACACAAAAATGCAAATAAATTAAAGAATTAGTGAGACCTGAAGGATTTTTCTGAAGAACAGCAGGCAGTTTAACTGTTCAGGACAAGCAAGGGACTCATAAACAACTATCACTACACAAAAAACACAGCTGTGGATCATTCAGGTAACAACACAGTATTAAAAAATCAAGTGTATGTAAACTTTTGAACAGGGTCATTTTTATAAATTCAACTATTATTTTCTCTTGTGGACTATATGTAAACATCTTCTATGTGAAATATTCTATTCAGTGCAGTACTATATAAAAATAACATGCATTTTGTATCCCTCTTAATTTGGTAAAATAAATAACATTTTTCAGATTCCGCAAGGTGTGTAAATTTATGACCTCAACTGTGTATGTACATAGGTTTTTAATATCTATGTGATGAATTTTTATATGGTATTACATGACAAACTATATATGTCAACAATACCTATCTGATGTATATATGCATACAAATAATTGCATGTTTATAAATGTTTTTGTAATACATTTTTTAAGATGGATATACATGTATGTGACATATATGTCCAAAGATGTATTGCACATACACAAACATAAATATTTGTATATAGCCAATACAAATATTTATGTTTATGTATGTATAATACTTACATACATATTTGTTAATATATGTTAATATGTGAATTTTCTTTTTCTATTTCTAATAGGTTTTCTATGTGTCTTTACTTCATATTATAATATATTTCATATAACGGACATTTAGTATATGCATACTGCTTCACAATTGGCTCAGATCAACTTCAGACCAAATCACACAAAAATCACTTAAATTATTTATGGTGTTCAATGATTTTATACAGAAAAAGCTAGTGAGGATGCTAAACAGAAGTCAGGTTTTGCTTATTGACATGAAACTTTCCACATGTCTTGGAAATGTAAATGTGAAAGCCATAAATGCTGTATCACATTCTCACAGTGAACACAAGCGACTGTCCTGATGTGCTCAGGTAGAGGCGTTTTTGTTGTGGTTGTGTAACTGTTCTCAGGATGAAATGCCTTCCGCCCATCATCACCTTTTTTTCTCCTTCTAAACTGGGCACCAATTTGGCAATCATCTTTGACGGGCCTCTCATATGTCTCCTGCTTTCTCTCATTCTCTCGGTCAGGGTCAAATGTTTCCAGCACTCTCCTGTCTGAGCGTGTGGGCACGTCTGAGTGCTTCGGCTGGATTTCGCTGCTGCCCATCAGTACGACTGGCCTGTCCTGTACTTGCCGACGGCATTGATATATTAACTGAAAAGCCCTACACAGAAGACTGACAGGAATAATTATGTCTTCTAGATTTAATCCTATTATCAGTATTTTTAATATTCATCACGCATGACTGCTTCGCTTGCGTCCTTCTGTCAACATTCATTAGGAATCACATGAGA
Source organism: Labeo catla (assembly GCA_012976165.1). Classification (NCBI taxonomy): domain Eukaryota; kingdom Metazoa; phylum Chordata; class Actinopteri; order Cypriniformes; family Cyprinidae; genus Labeo; species Labeo catla. The sequence continues at coordinate 216,790 of VONZ01000474.1, read as the reverse complement.
ACAAAATGTTTTGTGCGACTTTCTGTCCTCCTTTCTCTCTATCAGTCCCAGCGGCTGCTAGACATCATAACTCAGGGTCAAGTGCGCCGTTAAAAGCTAAATAGACTGACAACTATGATATTGCTCTCTTCTCTTTGTCGAAGCCTGTTCGGGATCTCAGAGGGGCATTTAAGCTCTGATGGATGGGATCAGTCAACCGTGATGTAAAGGTGTGTGTGTGTGTGTACTGTATGAGAGTGCAAAATCGTTATTTTTGTCAATAACTGTTTCAGCGTTAACACTCATAACACTAGGTTGCACTTAGAGATCACTACAAATTGCATAATGAATGTTTATGACAATCCTGACCTGTGACTGGTGTAACTTGTGTGTATATGAAGTGTATATATATATGGGGTTCATTTTAAAGGAACCAAACCAAATACTAAGTACACTAAATAGTCTCTCTTTGCCACTTAAGTGACCATTTATTTCATTAATATTGTATTATCTGCAAGCGCTTTTTAAAAATAGTCTTTTAAGATTTGAAGCACATTACAAGTGTGCATTTAGTAGAATTAAGTGCACTTCTTTTTCACAAGTGCCACTGAATATGTTGAATAATCAAGTGCGCTCATTTATCATTGTCTCCTGTGTGAGAAAAGCTATTTACAGGACTAGTGTTTTCTCTCTTCAGTCTGTCTCCGAGTTGCTCAACTAATTCTCTAATTGAGGCATTTTAGTGCATCACAAACTCATTATAGATAACAGCAGGTTTCCTCAGAGGCCAACGATAATGTGTCTAGTGTGATAATGTAATTGTTTGCTGTTGTATAATGAATAAACTGAGAGTTTGGTCAGCCTCTGAGTTGGGTTTGTACACTTATTGTGACATTAGCGTAGGTAATGTAGCATATGAGGCTACAGTCTCAGACAGCCTGCCAGTGGACTATCCATCAGTTTGTTAGGTTGCTACAATAGGATCTTCAAAGATACTCAGACTTTTGAATCCTTTAGCATACTTTTAAAAAGAGTACTTATTACAGAAGTAATATACTTGCAAAGAAAACACTTAATGTGCTTCTATTATGCCTTTTCAAATATGACCTTTCATGCAGTGTTTCATGTAGCTGTATGTGAACATAAACTATCTGCAAAGTTGTGAAGCCGACAGTGCTTAAATAACTAAACGTATTGTCTATCAAAAAAAGGAGTCGTTTCACAATAGCCTGAACGAGTCGTCAGGAATTCGAATCTTTTTCTGTTACGGCTGTACGTCACGAAGTAACACATTTGCATAATGTCTGCCCACGTTCTACGTCGCGAACAACTTGCCCGCCCACAAACACAGTAAAATTTCCATGTGGTTTACGTCATGTCGAGAAGATGCTGTATCCTAAGTACAATGCGGGATTCACCAAAGGCTTGCTCTTTAAAGATGGATCAGTGACCAGTTTATTTGGACCGGCTTGCTCCTCTGAACCTCTACCTGTAAGTGTGATTAATAACTGATGGCTGTATTTTCTATCGATCATTCAAAATACGTAGTTGTGTGTTATGTGGTGTAACATTATGTCGTGTATGACATGGGGGTGAGTTAATTATCAGGACATTTTTATTCTGAAAGTGGAGTAATCCTTTAAAACTTGTTTCTCTCATGTAACGTTACTCTGTATCATGCAAAATACTTATATAGCTGTGTGTGTGTTGCGTTCGCTCCGTGCAGCTCGTAGGTCTCTGGCTAACCGGCTGACAGCTTTATCTGTTCCCTCGCTATTGTCTAGAAATGTGTCGATGAATAGTGAATGTTTGTCGTTGTTATTACTTAAAGTTCTGACAAAGAATAGAACAATATGTTGGTGTACAAGCTGCAGTGCTTTATCAGTACGTTTCTGCGTTGGGTTGACGCATATACTATGGCTGTTTGGGTGTTGTTGCTTATCACCGAGTTGTGGGCTAGAGTAACGGTGATGGGCGTTCCATGTTTGAAATTCGCTGCATGTTAAACCAATCACAAATGACTGGGTCATCGGACCAATCACCGCAGATTAGTGTCAGCAAAGGAGTGGGGTTTGGACAAATGATTGGTTTTAACGAACCGTTTGTGAGTCGTTGAGCAAATAAGGTAAAAATAAATGCATATTATAAGACAATAAATGTGTTTTATGACCTTGCATGCATGTCAACTTCTTGTTGGGGACTCCCAAAACCAAAATATGAACCTTTTTTAATCCATAATAGGGGCACTTTAAGTGTAAACTGAATGTAATGTAAGCGATTAAAATTTTTAATCGAATTAATTACATGATTCTGCGAATTTTTAATCTAATTAATCACAAATCAGTCGCACATGAAATTGGCTGAGAAATTTAAAGTCACTGTTGTGTAAAACATCAAACAGACATTACAAAAAGTAGCTTCAGCAAGAAATATTTTGTTTGATTCAACATAAAATGCATTAGCCACTGTATAGTCTTTTAGACCAGTTATGACACAATTGTCATTTTTGGATGGGTGAACTATACCTTTAATAATTTATTTTATTAATTTTAATTATTTTTCCCTGCTAAAAAAACCCAGCTAAAAGCAGTCTGGACCAACTGGTTGGCTGGTTTTAGCTGGTCTTCCAGCCTGGTCTTAGCTGGTCAGCAAGCTGGTTTTAGAGGGTTTTGGCCACTTCCTTAGCTGGTCAGGCTGGAACGACCAGCTAATGCCAGCCTGACCAGCCTAGCCAGGCTGGGAGACCAGCTAAACCAGCTATTTCCAGCTTAAACCAGCTAAGACCAGCCAACCAGCTTAGACTGCTTTTAGCTGTTTTTTCAGCAGGGTTACTATGGAAATATGAAATTATTTCTTTAATGAAATGATACTCTAAATAAACTAAAACTGCCAGTAGGTGGTGGTAAATGTCCTAATGATTAAGTCATTGAGTCATTTATTCATTTGATTAATTCAAATGGCTGAATCATTAAGGAGTGAAATAAATGGTTCAAATGGTCCATTGAATTATTAGACTTGTTCGACTTGAAGCACATCATCACCATCAGACCCATCAGTGTGTGACATCAAAGTGCTGCAAGAGCTATAGAGAGCAGACGACTCCTTATGCTTTTGAATCGCTCTTGGTACTTTGATGTCATACACCGATCGGTCTGTGCAGCGCCGCTTCAAATCTAACGCATCAAATGGTTCACCCAATTCATTCAAAACGTGCAAAATGAAAATTACCCCATGACTTTCTCACCCTCAAGCCATCCTAGGTGTATATGATTTTCTTCTCTCAGACGAATACAATCGAAGTTATATTACAAAAATTCCTGGCTTTTCCAAGCTTTATAATGGCAGTGAATGGGTGTTGAGATTCTGAAGTCCAATAAAGTGCATTCACCCATCATAAAAAGTACTCCAAATGGCTCAGGGGGGTTAATAAAAGCATTCTGAAGTGAATTGATATGTTTGTGTAAGAAAAATATCCATATTTAACATAATAAACCGTAATCTCTGGCTTCTGCTAACTGTCGTATGCGCATTCACAAGAGAGTGGCGTTCAAGCGCATAACGTAAGAAGCAACGAATGCAGAAGTGCAAAGAAGAGAACAAAACACCAGCCACAAATTAGAAGTCCAAAACAATGATTTGTAAAGAAAAACGTTGGAGGATTTCAATATAAGCCCAGAGGAGACTGGTTTTCCTTTGCTGTAAACAAAAGTTGGTTCTTGTGAGTCTAGCATATTTTTACTGGAGCTTATGCTACGCCTACATACTACATCGTATGCTGGAACAGCACTCTCTCGTGAATGCGTGCGACAGTTAGCAGAAGCTAGAGATTACAATTTATAACAGGGGTGTCAAACTCAGTTCCTGGAGGGCCGCAGACCTGCAAAGTTTTGTTCCAACCATGCTCCAGCACACATACTATGCAGTTTTCAATTAAGCTTGAAGGACTTGATGGATCAGGTGTTTAATTAGGGTTGCATTCTTCCAGGAATTGAAATTGACACCCCTGGTTTATAAAGTTTTAAATATGGATATTTTTCTTACACAAGCACATCAATTCACTTTAGAAGGCCTTCATTAACTCCCTAGAGATGTGTGGAGCACTTTTTATGATAGATGGACGCACTTTACTGGATTTCAAAATCTCAACAGCCATTCACTGCCATTATAAAGCTTGGAAAAGCCAGAACATTTCTTTAAAATAACTCTGATTGTATCCATCAGAAAGAAGACACTCATATACACCTAAGATGGCTTGAGTGTGAGTAAATCATGAGTTAATTTTCATTTTTGGGCGATCCTAAGCACTGAAAACAAAAAAAAGCACATATCTTTTTTTTTTTACAAGGGTATGCTCTTTTGTATTTTAAACTCACTTAATTGTTCATTAGGTGATTATTAATATTGGCCTTCTGGCTGAACAGTGGCCATTTCCATTAAAAATACACAATCCCACAGCCTGTAACCACAGACATGCAGTGCTTATTTTAAAAACAACCCCATGCAATATGCCTCTCGGTGAGACCGCGCAGGTTAATTAAAAGACAAGTGTGTGCGTGTCCCACGCTTGAGTGCTTGGTGTTCGTGACTGTATATGCATGCGTCCACATGGATATTCATATGTCTGTTTGTGTGTGTGTGAGGGGGTTCCGGAGCAGAATGCATTGCTCACAGTGATTGATTGTCTCTTTGAAGATAAAGAGCTCCCTGGATTCCTCCTGCTGTTCTTCAGTGTGGCCCTTTGATTGTGGAAGACACCTCACTCTCTCTTTCTCCGCTTTAATCTCTGCCGTCTTTATTAATGTCATGCGGAGGGCTGTGCTCCAACACACAAACACTCCTGAAACTCTGAAAGGTTGAAAAATGCTATAACAGGCCCTGGGCACAGGAGTATTGTTGTGGTAGTTTCCCTTAAACTCGAATCACGTCTGATATTAGTATTATCACAAACAGTCAAGGGGTTTCAGATGCAGGGTCATATAAATATGTGGTTCAGTCATGAATTTCTAAAAGGCGCAGACTGAAAGGTCGTTTGAATTCAATCTGCTAGCAGTCATATGATTTACTACAGCCAAACAAATTGCTTTCTCAACATTTAAATAGTTTGGCTTAGTGTTTTTTGTAAGACGGTCCTGCAGCATCAAACCCTCCACCTCCCCCAGCACCACCTGTCTAGATCTACTACAGGATTCATGCAGCAGCAGCATATCTTACATGCTTACAACAGCATGTCTGTTTATCTAGCAGCTTATAACTCATACAGAATAAAGTTTGAAAATGCCTGTAGATTTGTGTGATGAGATTATAGGGTTAAATTAGGGTTAGGGTTAAGAAATGCCATATTTATGTCCCCATAAAATATGGAAACCAGTGTGTATGAGCATGTGTGTGCATACTTTGCGGTTTGTGACAAAACTGTCCCTGAAAGTGTCAAAATCACTCTTCAGAGATGTCCTCAATCTCTAAACTGATTTTTAATGAAAATACTGTCGTTGTTTAGAAGCCTACAACATTTTTAGGGGTTGAAAAATAGCCTACAGTAATTATAATTAGCTTTAAACAATAATCACTCGTGAAATACAGTAAAACAAAGACGTGTGAGTGAGTGTTGGTGTTTATGTGTTTGTATGTGACAGAGTGTTAGTGAGTGAGTAGGCACATGTGTGTGTGATAGAGGAACAGCTGCCAGGCTTTTACAATAGTTCTGTGGAATATGGCTAATTTGGTATTCATGAAATCGGGCTCTGGACTTGAGATGCTGTCCCCCAGGCTGTCATGCCTGTTTCTGTCAGAAAAATATCCCCCTTCAGTATACAGTCTTGCTACTGAGACAGTCTATCTCTCTCTCTCACACGAACACACACACTTTGCACACACAAACATCTCATGTCTCTGAATTGTTTACAGAGAAAATGATTCACATCATCAAGTGCAGAGAGATGAAGGAGTACTGGGTTTTTGTCAAAGGCCAAACTTGAGGGCCGGCTTTGCCCAGAGGTGTTTTAAGTGGCTATACGCTAACTCAAAGATCATTATATTTGCATTTTATGAATTTAAAAAAAAGTTTGTTTCAGTTTTGCTAAACATAAACTTCACACAAGCTCATTTAAGTCTGAATCAAATATGATTTCCAGTATAGATCTGTGTTTATGTCTTAAAGAAATATTTCACCCAAAAATGAAAATCCAGCCATCATTTCATGTAATTTCAAACTCATTTCCTTCTACGAACACAGAACACAAAATGAGAAATTTTGAAGAATACATTTTTTGTCCTTCTTCCAAGCAGTGAATCAGTATTGGAGATTTCAAGATCCAAAAAGCATGCAAAAGAACCATAAAAGTGTCAATGATGTGACGCCTACATTTCTGTCCAATTGCATTTTTTTGCAATTGCAATTTTTTTCAAATGCATTACAAAGATGCCATGTATATGAAGTACCTCTCCTATGTATAGATCCACTTTAACTTTTCAAAAAGATGTGTTATTTGTAATTTTTCTGTTCTTCATAGTGTCAAAATATCATGTGGTGCGACTGTCCAGCCATAACTGTTTATTTATTCAAATAAATTTTCTGCACTGTGGCATGACTTCCAAAGTGTTTTGTAATCCTGTATAAAATTGCAAAGCATTTGTATTTATATTTCCAAAATAATATACAAACTCTGATGATTTCCATTTTATGACTTATCATGTGGTGCGACCATCAAGAAACTACCATCAGTCCTATCTAAACTGACCCTTCGCAAAGACCCGCCCCCCATAGTTACTGTTGCTACATTCAACAATAGCACTTTTTGACACACATAATGCAGTGAAAAAATATATCATGGAGCACAGAGGACACTGACAACATGCTGACATACAAGACAGAGCTGGTTACTTTCAGTTTGAAACAAGTCTATGTGTTCAAATTTTGTCTTTTTTTTAAAGACATTCAAATAACAAATACTGTTTTGTGGCTCTTTAATATGTCCTGAGAAATCGCTGTAGTGCCTGAGTTCAAGTGGCACATGAACGAATCATCTCTTCATCTTTACTAATTATTGCACAAAATAAACATGAATGAACATTACAAGGTATCTTGTTTCACCCGTGAAAAGATGTCAATACACATCATTTTTCAAGTTCAAGTCCACCGACTTTAATCTACTCTCCTGTGTGGTTCTTTTGTCAGACGTCCTACCAACCTCCCTGTGAAGGGCCAATTGAGCAGCCAAGATTGAGCAAAGTTAAGAAATAACTGGGGCTAAAGAAGAGCCTGCAGTAATGCCACGTGCTGCACTTCTCACACGTCTCTTTAAATAGATTTTTAATGATATAAAGCCTTTGCGTCATTTGGAGCGACCACTCATCATGTGGTGTGACCAATAATAGGAATAACTATATTAAAGTAAAAATAAAATATCTAATTCCTATGGTTGAAATATGAATCACTGCTACAGCATGCTTAAGTGAATGGTATTTTTAAAACATGCAGTTTTACTCAATTTACAGTAAAAATAAGTCTGCTAACTACATTTAGGAAGGCAACTCTGTAATTATAAAACAGAAATATGAGATCATTATTTACAAAAACTCAAAATAAATGCAAATACTTTGTTTCTTAACACTTTAATTACTGAGAACATCTAAAAAAATGGCTGGCCACAATAAAAGGCCTCTCTAAAATGTGCAGTTTTACTGTATTTGGGGGGGTCCGAAAACCAGTCAGTATCTGGTGTGACCACCATTTCCCTAACGCAGTGCAACACATCTCCTTCGCATAGAGTATATATATATATATACACTGACCAAAATTATAAACGCAACACTTTTTTTTGCCCCCATTTTTCATGAGCTGAACTCAAAGATCTAAGACTTTTTCTATGTACACAAAAGGCCTACTTCTCTTAAATATTGTTCACAAATCTGTCTAAATCTATGTTAGTGAGCATTTCTCCTTTGCCAAGATAATCCAGCCACCTCACAGGTGTGGCATATCAAGATGCTGATTAGACAGCATGATTATTGCACAGATGTGCCTTAGGCTGGCCACTATAAAAGGCCACTCTAAAATGTGCAGTTTTGCTGTATTGGGGGTGGGGTCGGAAAACCAGTGAGTATCTGGTGTGACCACCATTTCCCTAATGCAGTGCAACACATCTCCTTCGCATAGAGTTTTTCAGGTTGTTGATTGTGGCCTGTGGAATGTTGTTCCACTCCTCTTCAATGGCTGTGCAAAGTTGCTGGATATTGGCAGGAACTGCAACACGCTGTCGTATACGCCGATCCAGAGCATCCCAAACATGCTCAATGGGTGACATGTCCGGTGAGTATGCTGGCTATCCTTGCAACATGGGGTCATGCATTATCATGCTGCAACATGAGGTGATGGTCGTGGATGAATGGCACAACAGTGGGCCTCAGAATCTCGTCACGGTATCTCTGTGCATTCAAAATGCCATCAATAAAATGCAGCTGTGTTCGTTGTCCATAACATACGTCTGCCCATACCATAACCCCACCACCATCATGGGCCACTCGATCCACAACTTTAACATCAGCAAACCGCTCACCCACACGACGCCATACACGCTGTCTGCCATCTGCCCTGTACAGTGAAAACTGGGATTCATCCGTGAAGAGAACACCTCTCCAAAGTGCCAGACACCATCAAATGTGAGCATTTGCCCACACTGCCTGGTGGACATTCCTTCAGTCAGCATGCCAATTGCACACTCCCTCAAAACCTGCGACATCTGTGGCATTGTGCACATTTTAGAGCGGCCTTTTATTGTGGCCAGCCTAAAGCATCACCTGTGCAATAACCATGCTGTCTAATCAGCATCTTGATATCCCACATCTGTGAGGTGGATGGATTATCTCGGCAAAGGAGAAGTGCTCACTAACACAGATTTAGACAGATTTGTGAACAATATTTGAGAGAAATAGGCCTTTTGTGTACATAGAAAAAATCTTAGATCTTTGAGTTCAGCACATGAAAAATGGGGGCAAAAACAAAAGTGTTGCGTTTATAATTTTGGTCAGTGTATATTGGAGTGAAAAATTACCAGTGATATATGTATATGTATATGTATATATATATATATATATATACATATATCTCTCACTGGTAATTTTTCTCTCCAATGAGATGTTAACTGCTGACGAAATCACTGAGTCAGTGGGTTCACTCTGAATGAATCTCTCACAGAATTAACCAACCAAACAGAAACAGTTTTGTTATCCAATTTGTAAGATAACCTCTGTAAGTGAATCTCTTCAAGAAATTCAAAAAGTCAATAAGGGTGTTAAATGATGATAGAATTTTCATTTTTGAGTGAACTGTCCTTTTAATTGTTTATTAATTGAACTGAATTGTCGTCCTGTGGTGAGTGTTGGGCCTGAGGCAACTTGCAAACTAGCTGCGCTTAATCTACTGTATATGGCAACAACTCCGAAAATGCATCACAGTGTGTCACTTGGGTATGTCATTAATTTTGTATTGTAACAGGCAAATATATTTAGACTTATAAACTATGGTGTAAAGACACTGCACAACAAGCTTCCTAACTTTTGTTCGGACTGTTCAAAATTCATTCAAACTGCACAAAGACTGCTGAAAATAACAATGCGTGATTCCGAGGCTGACAGAAACTATAAGTGAGTGGGACATTTCTGTTTTGCACCATCTATGTCAATGCAACCCGCATCGCTGGAGATATGCAAGATTTTATTTCTCAGCCACACAAAAACACTCTCCAGCCAACTGTCAGGCCGCTGATGCAGTGTGACATTAACATAAATTAATATTTACACCACAGAAAAATCTTTTTCTTAATCAGTATTAAGTAATGACATTGGGAGAATTATCAAGAGTCACTGGCACATTGTGAGTGATCCTGACAAGTGATCCTCAGTTGTCGAATGCTTTCAGTGATCAATCACTCTTTGTCTCTTCTAGGAGTCCTAGTTATAATTGTACTTCCTGCAGTAGAAGTATGTCAAATGTAAATCCTTTACACATCCTTGTACACTGAAAACATATTAAGGTTAAACAGCTGATAACTTGTAAGAGTATATATGTGATTTACATTATCATTTGTTCCTGTCTATTGTTATATGTTGACAAAACCACACAAGTTACTGAACATACAAGTGCCTTTAGAAGACATTTTAAATCTGTAAAACACTCTTTGTCTGATATGAAGTTCCTGGGCATCAATATCTTACCTCAGAGAAGAGGTGGAGATAGAGATAAGAAATTGCTGCAAAGGGAGGCCTTCTGGATTTTTGATCTTAAGTCTTTAATTTCTGAGGGTATGAATGAAGAACTAGAACTTTTTTTTGTAAACAAATAAATTTTTTTTATTTATTTTGTTGCTGTATATTTGCAATATTCTATGGTTGTATGTGTCAATGACCAATTAATTGAGCTCTATCTTGTTAATTGAGCTCTATCTGTGATAACTGAATTCAGCTGTTTGTCCTCAATTGGCAGTCCACCTAGTAAAAGGGTGAGTGTTTGTTGTAAAGTGAGCACTGAAGATGGCAATGTGCTGAAACGTTGCTTGCTCATGTTCATGGTTTTAATTCATGTACACCCTTCACTTTCTGCACCATGCAATTTATAAAATAAAAAATGTAGACCAGTGTTAATTTTGATAGGCATTTTGATTTAGTCTTAGTCTTTATCTCGAGACAAAAATGCTTAATAGTCTTATTAATAGTCTAATGTCTACATTTTAGACATTTGAGTCTTTCATCAAATTTTTGTCAACTTTTAGTCAAACTGCAGTTACCAACATTTATTTTGGTAGCTATGTAGTCTTTAAACAAAAATAATCATTAATTCTTCTGTCTTTAGACCAAATCAATTAAGCTAATGATAAATTTGAATCAAGGATTGAATTTGGGAAAACTATTGTGAATTTTATTATTAAACTATTATGAATTTTTTGGGGGGTAAATGATCCCTTTAACAGTAATTTTTAAAAAAAGAAGCACAATAAGACAAATAAGATAGAGATACAAATTGAACTAATTTTTCAGATACAGTAGGTTTACTTAATGTATACATTTATTTAACATCTTTTGTTGGTTAACATTAATGACACAGATAGATGTGTTAACTTCTGATCCAAGAATCGCATACTGGCCTTCAACAATTTTTTACTGCTACACGAAAGAAATCAGACTGAGTGCAAGGGTGTTGGGTGCAAAATTTGCTTTAGCATCAGAGCTGCTAATCACCCATAAAAGATTGGGCTCTAATTAAGGCCCATAAGCCCCAGGCCACAGTCCCTGTGTGCTGTCCTAGCGGACACATAGAGAAGCTGGATACTTACCACTCCTCCAAATGACCCTTCATTAACACCGCTAGGTATCCCAGGTCATCCAGGAAAAGTCTGCGCAAAGAAATCTCATCTAAGGGCACTTTGCCAACCTGAGTGTTAAACCCGAAGAGTGGAAATTAGCCACAAAGGCCACTGTACCATCTCCTCAAAGAGTCTGCCATGCGCCCGAGGACTCAAGTAACAGTAAAACCGCTGCCGAGTCCATGAGAACGTGTAGGGCACATCCCCAAACAACATCAAACCTGGGTCAAGAATCAAAATTGGCGGATGTACCCTTGAACACATCAAGCTTCGACCAGCCCTCCTCTCTAAAAGCTAATGCAACAACCGAACAGATATCATCCTTACCTAGGACAACCTCCATGTACACCAACTTCTGAACTAAATCACCAACAACCAAGTCCTCAACTCCTTAATTTTGTCTCCCCCTCTCACTCCCCATAATCCTCCATTTGTCCTGTCCTCCATCACCCCTTTTTTTTTCTTTTAATCACATTTTAGATCACCCTCCCAAAAAAGGGCTTCTGGGGAGCCCTCAGAACCAGAAATCAAACTGACTACTCCCTTTTTTCAGTCATCCTGGCTCCCCCCTTTTTTCTTTTAATTCTGATCATCCTTTCCTCTTATGATCATTGTTTTTTCATCTTATCACTTTATATTACTTCTGTGTTCCTTTATGCCTTTTATTGTTTATATTTTTTATGGGGACAGACCACTGTACATACATGCATTTCATTAACAGAAAATAACCACTGGCCTTCCTTATGACAGTCCAGCTTCCTCTCGCTCATTTAAACCATTTGGGAGTTTGCGTATTTAGTCTTTAGTCTTTTACGCTCCCTATGTCCCCCTATGCCTGGGTGTCCAACCTGGATTATGCTCGACCCCCCAGGATGTGTAAATTCTGAATACCATACCTCCGGAAGTGCTCAGTCAAGGGCCGCCCAGCGGCCTGCCCCACCCGGATCAAATATTGATGCTGATACAGCCGGGTCCTAATTGAATTTCTAGTCTGGCCCACATCCCACACTTCACACACTTGATGACATAAATGCAGTTCCCACTGCTCAGAGGTAAATTTGGCAGGAGAAAAGCCTCCTGCTGACCCATTGATTTAATCACCCGGGGCCGCCCCGTTCTCCCCAGGTCACCCCTGGGTCTGGGGAACTGGCTGCCCACCAGCAAGTCCCGCAAATTTGTGTTGCGTTAATAGGCAGACAAGTCATTTCTTCTCCCAGAGTTCGCTTGAAATTGCCCCAATTTGTCTCATCAAAGACCTCGATGTTGGCCCAAAAGTAAAAATAGCCAGGACCGGGACTTTCTCTTGTAGGGGAGGGCAAACCACTGAATCCATGACCCCACAGCACTGTTCCCTGTTAGGGCTGCAACGATTCATCGACGTTGTCGACAAAAAACGATAATAGAAATAGTCGACAATGAATTTCATTGTCGAAGTTGTCGCCAGACATGTTTTTTCCGACCGAGTGAGGCATCTCTCTTCATTACAATCTCTGCCGAGAGTCGCACATGGGCATTAGCTTCTCTGCTGAGCGATAACATACAGAAATGGCGGCGTCCAACGCAGCAGCTGCGCGTACCAAAACATCCAAAGTTTGGGAGCATTTTAGCCTGGATACGGCGAATAAAAAGATTACCTGCATGGTTTGCAAAGCAGTCCTTGCGTATCACGGCAGCACCTCGGTGATGCACGAACATTTAAAGAGAAAGCACGTCGGACAGTTGAATGAAACGGAGTTTGACTCGCCTCGGTAAGATTTAAATAACATGGAAGCCAATAGGTTTTGTCCACAGTCCATGTTTACAACTTAAATTCAGACGACTCTGAAAGCTTATTTTAAAACCGTTAGATTTCATAATGTTGAGACGAGTTGTAAAGTTCTTTTGCAACAGATTGACCACTGAATGTATCTCCCAAAATGCACTTCATATTTTTGTTTACTGTTTTATTGCTGCTAATGTGCCTGCCCCTGGTTTACAGGAAGAAAATGTTTACTTGATTTTAATTTATTTTTTCTTATAAAACAAATGTGCCTGTCCTTTATAAAAATGATAGAGTTTCTTTATTTATGCATTTATGTCTATACTGACCGAGCACTGTGCCTAATTGGTTTTAGACAGGGCATTTTTATTTACTTTTACTATGAATCGGCCTATCAGCAGCAAAGTTCAATAAACTATGCATTTTTCATTGAAGTACCCCCTTCTTTCTTGTGTTTACTATCATTTTCCACAGAATTAAAGCATGCTAAATTTTAGAAAAATTTAATAATTATTCGATTAGTCGACTAATCGTTTCAATAGTCGGTGACTAGTCGACTATTAAAATAGTCGTTAGTTGCAGCCCTATTCCCTGTAGACCTCCCGCAACCATGATTCCGAGTACCCCTAGTCCAAAGTGCCTTAAACCATATCTGTTTTGCTTCTTGAAAGTCTGTTTCCCGTGTACAAATTCTCCTGAATCTCAATAGCTAAGCATGCACAATCCCCCGAAAGGTGTGACAGGGATGAAAACTGTCAAAGTGCAGTAGAGTATGGTTGTCCGTTTCTTTAAAAAACACTTTTATGTCCAGACGGTTTGTGAGGGGGAAATCCAGGCCCTTATACACGGTGGTGTCAAGAAAGTCAGTAGCTTAATCATTAAAAACCAACATGACTTTGATGGAGGCATGGTGAGAGTTTAATGTCCACACAAAGGCCTGGAATCATTGATGGCCATGCTGCCAAATCCCCCATACATCATCCAAGTACAGTATCTAGAATAGCTACCTGCAGAATACAGATTCTTCCCATTGGGCCATATAAATATTGGCGTAAACAGGCACAAATCTTTTTTCCCATAGCCGTACCCTTAATCTGTAAATAAAACTGCCCCCCAAACAGGGGTCTCAATATTCGTATACATACTGTCCACATCTAAGGAAAAAAAGAGACTGTCGGCACAGTCAAGAGTTTAATCCTATCCACAAAATCATAAGTGTCTCTTATATAGCTTGCATGTCTGATGGATAAGGAGTTTAAATAAAAATCAATAAATTTTGCTATCCTATAGCTCTCAATTTCACAGTCTGAGACTATTGCCCAGCCTGAGGGCATAAAGGGGGTATACCGTTTTTCTCTGAGCTTATGCACCTTTGGTAACAAATAAAAACGCCTTGGTGGAGACTATTCAAACACCTGGGAAAGATTAATCACTGATTGGTTTAACAACAGGGGCCTCCCCTGCAACTTCTCCCCGCCTCAGTTTAAATGGTCCAGCCAGTGCTTGAACACAGCCTTGGCTATGGCCGGGTTCCAATGAACCTTATCAGCCTCCGTACCAAAGGACTCCCACAGCAATAAAGGGATACTACACCCTGTCTTTAGGACTATTTCATTCAACAGTTTAATATTGTTAGTAAGCCACCCTGGCAAAGCCGTGTTGTAATTGATCAGAGGCATGTGAATCACTGCATTTGGAAAAAGCTGAGCTGCCTCCCCCAGGAAGCGCTTAACACTTTTCCCCAGGAACACCGAATTCCCCTGCTCCCTGTTGTTTAACCCAAAAGACAGCACCACATGGTGAACCTCTGGTGGTTAGAGTTAGGGTTAAGTTTTGAGAGAAGAGCAAATTAGGATTGGGATTATAGGGGTTAGAGGTAGATTTTGGGTTATGGGGAAATTTAAGTTTAGAATCATAAGGGTTAGAATTAGATGTTTGGGTAAAGGTAAGTAGGGTTAGGATTAAAGGGATTAGATGTAGTCTTTGAAATAAGAGTCCAACAATAAACTGTATGTTCCATGAATAAAACATTTAGATCCTTTAGTATCTTCCTAAATCAATTTTAAGGATGTTTAGACACCTTTGACTGGAAAACAAGACAAAAATACTGATTAGGAAAATAATTTTTTGCAATGTGACTAATTGTCTACTTTTTTGGACAGCTAGTTCAAACAGTTGCACAAACCCTAGTCTGGAGTATTGAACAGTACACTCACCCTCTCCTCCTCCTCCCTCAGGTCAGGCATGGTGCTGACACACAGTGTAACTGCCGTAATGGCCACAAAGACCACCGATAGGCAGGCGAAGATCTTGCCAGGAATCCCGGAGTGAGGATTCTCCACCATGTCTCGGAGGCTGTGCATGCACCCAGCCAGACGACCCTCCTCTGGGCTCCCGACACCCGGCGCCTCCTCACAAGACTGGGGCGCGGTCAGCTCTGCCTCCTCCTCCTCCAGCCGGAGTCTCTCCCGCTGCTCCTCCTGCCGGAGACGGAGCTTTCTCAAGCAGCACCACTCCAGACTGGCCTCCTCCACACCCCAATACAACAGTTCCTCCTGAAAGGAGAGCGCGCACATCTCCCGCAAAAGACGAAGCTTCCCAGCTGCCAGGAATGTGACGATGGACCGAAAGGCGCTGGGACTCCGGTCGAAGAAGAACTCGTTGCAGTGCGCGTCATAGTCATCGCACAAGTCCAGGATTTCCTCAGCATTGCTGCAGCTACGTAACTTCCCCAAACGTGTCAATGGGAACTCCTCAAGAGTGGACCATGGTATGCGATAACGGATGCCGCCCACATTGATGATGGCGGTGCGGTCAACTAAAACACCCTCGTCCGCTCCAGCTCCTCGATTCCGATGAACCTCGTCCTCTTGTAAGGCGGGCTTGCACTGCAGTTGTGCACGTTTATAAAACACACCCTTTTTGCTGCTGATTTCATGCGGGTTCTCCAAAGGGTTAAAATGGAAAGAAGTAAACTGATGATCGGTGCTGCCTGCTAGGAAAGCCACCTCTTGGTACATCTCTGCTGTGCGTGGCTGTGCGTGCCGTACACTCCACAGATTCACAGTCTACCAGGTCATGGTGGTCATCATGGCTGAGCTCTGAGAGATAAAAAGAGAAAGATTTTAATGAAGACTTACTCTGCAGTTCCCACTCCAGGTTGCTAAACCCAAGGGGCACAATACAACAAAAATTAGCACAGAAAACAACAGATTAATTAGTCTGGATATTTCCAAAACACACTGGAGATGCACAACACAAAGAAAATGGTCCCTGGTACACTGCACATACTTAAAGGATAAGTTTGCCAATTTGTGTTATTATCACCGTTTGTATTATTAATGTTGGTAGCATATGAACACTGTTGAGTTAGTATTTAAATTACAGTACATTTAAAGTTAATCATTTTTCAAATATAATAACTTGCTTAATCATTGCAAATATATGTAAATACATGACATACAAATTTCAATAGAAATAACATAAAAGTATATTTTTGCATCTTTATGCTTGTCAGTACACTAACTATATTTCAAAGACCAGTTATGATATATAGTTGAAGTCAAAAGTTTACAAACACCTTGCAGAATCTGCAAAATGTAAATTTTACCAAAATAAGAGGGATCATACAAAATGCATGTTATTTCTTATGTAGTGCTAGTGTTTACATATAGTCCAGAAGAGAAAATATTAGTTGAATTTATAAAAATGACTTTACATACACTTTAAGTTTACATACACTTGATTCTTAATACTGTGTTGTTACCTGAATGATCCACAGCTGTGCTTTTTTGTTTAGTGATAGTTGTTCATGAGTCCCTTGCCCTGAACAGTTAAACTGTCCGTTGTTCTTCAGAAAAATTCTTCAGGTCCCATAAATTCTGTAGTTTTTTAGCATTTTAGTGTATTTGAACCCTTTCCAACATTGACTGTATGATTTTGAGATCCATCTTTTCACACTGAGGACAACTGAGGGACTCATATGCAACTATTACACAAGGTTCAAACGCTCATTGATGCTACAGAAGCAAAATTAAGATGCATTAAGAGTCAGGGGTGTAAACTTTTGAATGGAATGAGGATGTGTAAATTTTTCTTATTTTGCCTAAACATCATATCTTTTTTCATTTAGTACTACCCTTCAGAAGCTACAGAAGATACTTACATGATCCCCAGAAAACAAATAAGTAAAATTTACCCTGATCTTCAAATTCAAAAAGTTTTTACCACCCAGCTCTTAATGCATCATGTTTCCTTCTGGAGCATCAGTGAGTGTTTGAACCTTCTGTAATAGTTGCATATGAGTCCGTCAGTTGTCCGCAGTGTGAAAAGATGAATCTCAAAATCATACAGGTAACAACACAGTAAATCAAGTGTACGTAAACTTTTGAACAGGGTCATTTTTAGAAGTTCAACTACTATTTCTCTTTTTGAATTATATGTAAATGTCTTTAATGTGAAATATCTTATTTAGGTCAGTACTAAATAAAAAATAACATGCATTTTGTAAGATCCATCTTATTTTATAAGATAAATAATTAAATAATTAACAATTTGCAGATTCTGCAAGGTGTATCTAAACTTTTGACTCCACCTGTATAAAGATATACATAAGTTGGTCAAAAAGCAATCTAAAGGTCAGCTAATTGCATTTAATATGCATTTAAACTATAACACTTTAATTTAATTGCAATTAACATGCTACTTAGTCTCTAAAAGCATTACATTTTGTTCACAATTGTTTTGTTTTTTATTGTTTATGTTTTTTTATATTCTGTTGAAGTAAAGAAATGTCAACGTCATATGGCTTCAGAAGACTTAGAATGTGCACAAACACATGGAAGTCATATGGACTATTTTTCTGGTGCTTTTGCTTCATTTCAGTCACCATTCATTGTAGTTGCACTGAAAAAGATGACTGCACTGAAGAAAAAGACCATTACATTTTACCTACTGTACATTATAGCCTAAATGCAATTGAATTCTATCTCTTAAAAAACAATGGCAAACTTTTCTGCTCTGCTAAACATTTTGAGTGAAAATGAGTACACTTTTAAACAGGTGAAGAATTTAGCCTTTCCAATCCATCATTTCATGAGCTCTGGATTTAAAATTATAAGTAGCTTTGACTGTCTCAAGGGCAATAACGCTATTCGAAAAATACATAATGAACGCATAAAAGTTGTCAAACGTCAACACTAATGCTGCAAAATTCATTCTAATATATTCGTCGTCTCAATCTCCTAATGCAACATCACATTCTCCTGACATATTTGCATATTTTTTTCAAACAGTAGTGAAAATAGGTTCTCCGATGGCTTTGGAAGTCTTAATTGCTCACGAGTCACGGGATGCAGTAAATTCATGTCACAACACAAGTTGAATCCCAAAGCGGAGGAATTAATTATGATGTTTTCTTTTCTATTCATGGATAAGTTCCTAAATGAGCCATGTTCTCTACACAATGGCAGAGTAAGGTCCAGTGCTCTCAAATGAGAATGGGTATAATTAGTGTGACTCCAACAGGAGATTTATGAAACAGATCTTCTCACGCCAGAGGATTCTGAGAAACGCCATCGGTCTTACAAAGGCTAGTCAACCTTTTGTAAAATTAAAGCATGATGTATTCAAACACCATATCTGCTGCATCTCTGATTTTTTTGTCTCCCTTGTTAAGATGTCAGAAATGATGAATGAAAACCGGTGCTATCATGGTGGATTTTAATAAACATCAAACAGCAGCAGACAGAATTTTAAAGCTCACCCAAATCAAATCAAATATTTCTATCCTAAATTGCAGTCCGATTTATATTATAAATGCAATCTCTTTTAGCATGACTTCTCAACACTTGTATATATGATTTGGCTTCTATCTCTGCTCTTTGATTTTATTTCTTAACATGATGCTTGAGTCCTGAGGCTTCTGGCAGTCCAAATAAATCACTGTCAAACTGAAACAGTGCAGAAAAAAGATGCCATGTGTTACAGCTCGATCCATGAGTCAATATATGACCCAGCATTTCCTGCATGAAGCTCATACTGTCTTCATATGAGCTCAGACTGCACATAATGTGCCAGTTAAAGTAGGTGCCAAGGCGTTTTTAAAAATGCAAATGAGCCAGTCTTTTCTCTAGTCCAAAGATGACACTAGGAAGCAACGTCTAACAATGATAAATGATTTACACACAATGCATTTGAGTAAGGCAGAGAAATGTGACGGAGCTTTCCAATATGAGGTGACTTGCATCACCTTTGGATTTTTCATTGTTTTTAAAAGAAGTGTCTAATTCTCACCAAGTCTGCATGTATTTGATCAAAAATACAGGAAAAACTGTAATATTGTGAAATATTTTTAGAATTCAACCCTCTGGGAGTCACACTTGGCTCCTTCCTGGTCAAAAATGACCGAAGCCTTGAAATGTAACTTTTTGTTTTCTTCAGGAAAATCATTGTAAAATATTTTTGTTCAATAATATTTTTTGATTATTATTTAGAATTTTGAGGGGTTTTTATGACAATATGCAATATTTATACAACTTTAATGAGCTTTTTTCCCATTAGAATTAATATATATTTATTTATATAATTATTTTTTTAATTATTTTTCAATAAATGCAACATTTCACATCAAAACAGAGTCAACGCATTTAAAATCCATTTATTTGACGTGAGAATTGTGCTATTTGGTGTCATTAAAAAATAAAAACTTGTGTAATGTCATGTAAGCTCCTGTATAGCTCCCTATATACATACTATACATATTTTTACATATACATATTTTTGACATGGTTTATTAGGTTTTGCTTTTAG
The DNA here is from genome assembly GCA_012976165.1 of Labeo catla. Lineage (NCBI taxonomy): Eukaryota > Metazoa > Chordata > Actinopteri > Cypriniformes > Cyprinidae > Labeo > Labeo catla. The sequence continues at coordinate 196,885 of VONZ01000474.1, read as the reverse complement.
ATATACTGTCACACGCACCGAATCACGTGGGGTCACGAGGTCCCGGAAGTAATCTCCGCGGGTATATAAACAGGAAGTAAGGTTCAGTTGGCACCGGACATTGAGTTCATGGTTGGACATCTTTGTAGGTCGTCTCTATTCATCTCAACTCACGTGAGTACCGCTTGGCGGAACGTTTATATATCCTTCTGTGTGTGAATGAGAACGCGGGTTTCCTGGTGGAAATCTTTACTCCGTTGCTGGAGCGTTCTTAGAGAAACTGCGTGGCTAACCTGCTCACTCGTGTGTATCCGCGTTTGAGTTCTCCGTCACGCTACACAGGGACCTATCCTCGATCGTTCACTTCTCGTCTTGCCTCCGTGACAGAATGTCCGGTCCCGAGATGGTCCCGGCGGATTTGGGGCAGTTGGTTGAAGTGATCCGGCAGCAGGCTGGGGAGATTATGAATCTGCGGCAGGAGCTGGTGCATTTCCGGGCGGAGATGACCGCGCTGCGCGCCGAGACCGCTGGTCTTCGTGCGGAGTGCGAGGGACTCCGTTCGGATCTCACCGCCCTGCAGGCGGATCATGACGACCTGGCCGCTGCTACGGTTCCTCCCGCTGAACCGGTCCGCCAAAACCCCCCCGTCAGTCATCCCAAATTATCGCTTCCGGACAAATGGGATGGGTCCGGAAGTAAATGCGATGTCTTTCTTACCAACCTTAATTTAATTTTTGAGTTTCAGCCTTCCCGTTACCCCTCTGATCGAAGCCGGATCGCCTTGCTCACTTCACTCCTCACTGGACAGGCAGCTGAGTGGGCTACGGCGGTTCTGAAGACCGACGGAGACGTTGCTCATTCCTACCCTGCATTTACCTCCGAACTCAGAACCGTCTTCCAGCATCCTGAGAGCGAGGTGGAGGTTGATTCACGGCTATATCACCTCAAACAAGGGAGTCGCAGCGTCAGCAAATACACTACAGAATTCCGCACACTCTCCGTTCAAACCACCTGGTCCAACTCAGCTCTCCGCACAGCCTACTACGAAGGACTGTCCACCCGTCTTCGAGACGAATTGGCTGTGCGGGAGCTCCCTGACACCCTGGAGGGCATGATACAGCTGGCCCTCCGGGTGGATCAGCGGATGAATCATAATACTAAAACTGTCTTTCGCTCTTTTACAGGATCCACTGGTTACCACAGGACTCCAGAACCATCCACCTCCCATGCTGTCGCTGCGTCTCCATCACCTCCACCGATCGCCTCAGAGGCCCACTCAACCGGAGCCGGGGAACCCATGCAAATAGGGCGCACCTCCCTGTCAGCGGCAGAGAGGGCCAGACGCTACCGCGAGGGCCTGTGTGCCTATTGCGCCTCCCCGGACCACCATCGAGCTATCTGCCCTCTTCGTCCGGGAAACGGGCAGACCAGGTGAGGAGGGGGAGGTCCTCATCTGGTTCCAATACGGCGAAAACCTACCCCGAGCCCGTTTCTTCCCGGCTGCTGCTGTCGGTATCAATCCTCATGGGCCACAAACGGATCGAGACCTCCGCATTCGTTGATTCGGGTGCGGCTGGAAACTTCATCGATCAAGCTTATGCTGCCCAAATGGGGATTGTAGTCGAGGTGTTATCCCAACCCTTGAAAGTTACTGCCATTGACGGTCGCCCCTTAACCCTAAGCCCTATCACTCACCGCACCCAAGAACTCACCCTCATCATCGAGAACCATTCTGAAGTCATCCAATTCTACGTCACGAAGATTCCCTCACCAGCCATCATCCTCGGTCACCCCTGGCTCGTCACTCACGACCCTCTCATCTCCTGGACCTCACGCCGGATCATTCACTGGGGTGCGACCTGTCAGGAGCTCTGTCTCCGGGCCAGGGTTGGGACGTGTTCAGGGGAGCCCGGGGCCCTCGACGTCGACCGCGACGCTATCCCTGTCCAGTATCGCGACCTGGTCGAGGTCTTTAGTAGGCGTAGCGCGGCCCGGCTGCCTCCTCATCGCCCCTACGACCTCGCCATCGATCTCGTGCCGGGCGCGGTACCGCCCCGCGGTCACCTGTACTCCTTGTCGGCCAAGGAACAGCTCGCTATGGAGGAGTACGTAGCAGAGGGTCTTCGCGCAGGTACCATCCGACCCTCTAGCTCCCCGGCGGCCGCGGGGTTTTTCTTCGTAAAGAAGAAGGACGGGGGTCTCCGACCGTGCGTCGACTACCGAGGGCTCAACCAAATCACCGTGAAGAACCGTCACCCACTCCCGCTTACCAACACCGCCCTGGACGCCCTCTCTGGTGCCCACTTCTTTACGAAGTTGGATCTACGGAGCGCTTACAATCTGGTACGCATCAGGGAGGGCGACGAGTGGAAGACGGCCTTCATAACCCCCACCGGCCACTACGAGACCCTCGTCATGCCCTTCGGCCTCTGTAACAGTCCAGCTGCCTTCCAGCACTTCATCAACGACGTTCTCCGGGACATGCTGGGTAGATGGTGCTATGCCTACCTGGATGACATCCTCATCTATTCCAAGACCTTAGAAGAGCATACCCAGCATGTCCGAGCAGTCCTCCAGAGGTTGCTGGCCCATCAATTGTACTGTAAGTTGGAGAAATGTGCTTTCCACCAGCACTCCACCACGTTCCTGGGCTTCATCATCTCTGCTCAGGGTGTGGCCATGGATCCCCAGAAACTGGAGGCTGTGCGTTCGTGGCCCCTACCCGCGTCGCTCAAACAGCTACAACGTTTTCTGGGGTTCGCCAATTTCTATCGGCGATTCATCCGGGGCTTCAGCTCAATTGCAGCACCTCTTACTGCTCTCACCAAACCATCCCGCGGAGAATTTCACCTCACCCCGGAAGCTACTCAAGCATTCAGGACACTCTGTCACCAGTTCACCACCGCTCCCATCCTCACGCATCCAGATCCCACCAAGGTCTTCGTTGTTGAGGTGGACGCTTCCGATGTGGGCGTAGGAGCCGTCCTCTCGCAACGCGGTCCAGACGAAAAGTTACACCCATGTAGCTTCTTCTCCAGGAAATTTAATTCCACTCAGCAGCGTTACGGGGTAGGGGACCGTGAGCTGTTGGCCATCAAGTGGGCTCTGGAGGAATGGCGTCACTGGCTCCAGGGCGGCAGTGAACCATTCACCGTCTGGACCGATCACCAGAACCTCACTGTCATCAAGCAGACCAAACAACTCAACCCCAGGCAGGCGCGGTGGGCACTATTCTTTGAGCACTTCGACTTCCACCTGTCTTATCGTCCCGGATCCAAAAATACCAAAGCCGATGCACTCTCCCGTCAACACCAGAAAGACACCTCCACCTCCGATCCCGCGCCTGTCCTGCCACCTCAGATCATCTTGGCTCCTATCCGGTGGGGGTTAGAAGAGAGAGTTCGCCAGAGTCACGGCCAAGATCCTCCTCCACCTGAGACCCCCGCTGGACGCCTCTTCGTCCCCAACCACCTGCGCCAGGAGGTGCTCCAGTGGGGACACGATTCCACGCTGGCTGGACATCAGGGAGTCCAGAGAACCATTAACTTTCTCAGTCGAGCATTCTGGTGGAGGACGCTGCGGAAGGACGTACAAGAATACGTCCTGGCCTGCAACATCTGTGCCCGCTCTAAGAACCCCAACGCGCCCTCCACCGGGGAGTTGCAGCCCCTCCCCATCCCCAAACGCCCCTGGACCCACATCTCCGTCGACTTCGTCTCTGGACTTCCCGATTCCCAAGGAAAGAACACCATCCTCACCATCGTGGATCGGTTCTCCAAGGCTGTGCACCTGGTGGCTCTCTCCGGGCTCCCCTCTGCCAAAACCACCGCGGAGTTAATTCTAGAACACGTAGTCCGCCTGCATGGGTTCCCCCAGGACATCGTCTCGGACAGAGGGCCCCAGTTCACGGCCAAGTTCTGGCAGGCCTTCTGCCGTCTGGTCGGTACCACCTCCAGCTTATCATCAGGGTTCCATCCGCAAACTAACGGCCAGACGGAGCGGGCCAACCAACAACTGGAGCGCTTCCTCCGATGCTTCGCTAGTGAACATCAGCGCTCCTGGGCCAACTACCTCGTCTGGGCTGAACTCTCAAACAACCTTCACACCTCCACCGCCACCGGCCTTAGCCCATTCGAGGTATGTTACGGATTTCAACCTCCCATATTCGAACATCAGGAGCCGGAGGTTGAAGTTCCGTCTGCCCAACAGTTGGTCCGCCGGTGTCGGCGGCTTTGGAACCATGCCCGTGCTGCCATTCAAAAGGCCAACCGACGTTACGTCGTGCAGCACCGCCGCCGACACCCTCCGGGGCGATTGTTCCATGTGGGTGACAGGGTTTATCTATCCACCAGGAACATCAACCTCAAGACTGACTCAAGAAAACTCACCCCCCGGTACATCGGTCCCTTCAAGATCACCCATCGTCTGAACCCTGTCACCTTTCGGCTCCAGCTGCCTGCCTCCCTCCGGGTCCATCCCGTATTTCATCAGTCTCAACTTAAACCTGTTCTCTTCTCTCCTCTGTCTCCCCAGGCTCCCGCTCCCCCCCCACCCCGGATTGTGGACGGTGGTCCTGCTTACACCGTTCGGAGGATCCTTGACTCGCGACCCCGTGGCCGGGGCACCCAGTATCTCGTAGACTGGGAAGGCTACGGCCCGGAGGAGCGGTCATGGGTTCCCGGACGGTTCATTCTGGATCCAACTCTCATCCAGGACTACCGTCGTCGGGTATCCTCCGCTCCGGGTCCGTCTGGTGCCGGCCCTGGAGGGGGGGGTACTGTCACACGCACCGAATCACGTGGGGTCACGAGGTCCCGGAAGTAATCTCCGCGGGTATATAAACAGGAAGTAAGGTTCAGTTGGCACCGGACATTGAGTTCATGGTTGGACATCTTTGTAGGTCGTCTCTATTCATCTCAACTCACGTGAGTACCGCTTGGCGGAACGTTTATATATCCTTCTGTGTGTGAATGAGAACGCGGGTTTCCTGGTGGAAATCTTTACTCCGTTGCTGGAGCGTTCTTAGAGAAACTGCGTGGCTAACCTGCTCACTCGTGTGTATCCGCGTTTGAGTTCTCCGTCACGCTACACAGGGACCTATCCTCGATCGTTCACTTCTCGTCTTGCCTCCGTGACATATACATTTAAACATTCTAAAAGACTACTTTTTGTCAAGGTTTAGATATTTTTGGTCAGATAAATATCAGGTTGCATTATGATTACAATCAAACATTAAAATTTTGTCAGAAAGGGAACACATGGGAAGCATTGCTGTTACTTAGATATCATGAATATCTGCTAAAATAAGAGCAAAAACAATAATTATCAAACAGTAAATTGAAGAAAAAGAGGTAAAAAAAATCTAAATAACCATAAATAAATAGAATTGTAACTTTACAGATAAAATAAGTGTAATTTTAACTGTAAAATTTTGTAAAAATGCTACAGTAAAAAAGAACAAATCAATGTATAATTTACAGCTGAAAACTGTAAACTGATATTCCCAGAATTCCCTGCGTGAAACTACACATTTGAAAGTATTTTGTTTAAATAATCATGTTTTTTTAAATAGTTTGTGTTAACAGTTATGAACATTTGGGCTTTATGTTACATCTTCTGTTGTTTAATGAATGTTTATTGCATTATTGTAAATGTTGTGTGTTACCATGATGGTGCTTTCTGTTTGCGTGAATGACTCTGTGCACCCTTTATATACTAGTATATACCTCAGCTTGTGGCCAAGCTACTTGTGATGAGGTTTGATTCTTCATGTTGTTTTCTCTTTAACCACCTGCATTATTATGGTGGATGTCAGTATGTTAAAGGTACAAAACAGATTTTAATAGCAGTGTGCGTTGTTGAATTTACTGGTTTACGTTCAAATTTTCTTGTTTGTAAATTACAGTTTTGTACTGTAAAACGGACAGTTTTTGGTCGTAAATGTGTTTACAGTTTTTTCATATATTTTACAAAATTATTCTGTGTGTTTGTGAGAGAGACTCTTTTGTATGTTTTTCATTTATTCATTTTATTTCACATATTCTCAAATGCTCTGCTGCATTTTTATCAGTTCATTTCTATGTGTTTCTGTGTGTGTGTGTGCGTGGGTGTCTATTTTGCACTCTTGATATTCTAGAGTGTCACCCCTTGATTGCTGTGCACTTTTTTTCTGCACAGCGGCTGATTTGTAGTTGGTACAACAAAAAGATTCTCTGAGTTTTCATTTTTTGTTTTTTTTTCGTATTTCCCATTCATTTCCTATGTCAGCCATTTTTTGACCGTGAAGGAGCCAAGTTTGACTTTTTTTGTTGTGACCCCTTAACATATCCAAATCATGTCCATGATTTTTTTGTGTGTTCACATAGCTAATGCATGTCATCTTATTCCGATGAAGCTACAATTTAAAAAATTTCAAAATATTAATTTTTCAGTCAAAAAAGACAGAAAAGGCCCGGAAAGTTAAAATAACTGTTGTTTATTTTAATATATTGTACAATGTAATTTATTCTTGTGATCAAAGCTGAATTTTCAGCATCATTATTCCAGTGTCACATGATTCTTCAGAAATCATTCTGATATGATGATTTGCTGTTTAAGAAACAGGATTATTATGATCAGTGTTTTGCTGCTTAATATTTTTGTGGAAATTGCGATGCATACATTTTCAAAAAAACAATTTATTTGAAATACAAATCTTTTGTAACATTACGAATGTCTTTACTGCCCTATTGATACATTCATGTGTTAATTTTATACATTTAAAAACTAATATATTGTTTTATATGTCATACATTTATTGTATTGTTTCACAGTAACTTGTAAAGTAAGTTTTTAAACTATACAAACTATATAACTTCACAGAAGTGCTGTTATTTCTGGTCCTGATGGAAGTGCAGAGGCAGCTGCTTTATTAAAGCGAGGTTTGTGGATTTTGGGGGGTAACAGAGAGGTCAAAAACAGAAAGAATGTCTGAAAGAGTGTTCGCTTCTTTATGCCAGCTAGTGCTCAAGGGAAGTGCTCAAACTGCAGTGGCCTTTGAAGATGAGTCTGATCAGACAGTTATGTCTCCATGCCCTTCTGAATTTAAAGAATTTCTAAGTCTTTCTGTCTCCAGACAGTCTGGCTTTTTATTATGTCTTCAAGTCATTAATAGATTATTGTATATTTATATTCAAAAGTTTGGGATTGGTACATTTTACAGGAATAAAAGTAAGCATGCATTGATCAAAACTGACATTAAATACATTTATATTTACAAAGGAGTTGTATTTTAGATAAATGCTGTTATTTTGAACTTTGTATTTATCAAACAATCCTGAAAAAACATTCCAGTTTCAAAGAATATTAATCAGCAACTGTTTTCAACATTGATAATAAGAAGCAAATCATCATATTATAATGATTTCTGAAGTATCATGCGACAAAGAAGACCAAAGTAATGATGCTGAAAATTCAGCTTTGCAGCACAGGAATAAATTACATTTTAAAATATATTTAAATAGAAAACAGTTTTAAATTACAATAATTTTTCTAAATATTAGGTAACACTTTAGTTTAAGGGGTCATCGGATGCTTATTTTCAACAAGTTGATATGATTCTTTAGGGTCTTAATGAAAAGTCTATAATATACTTTGGTTAAAAATTCTCAATGGTAGTGTAAAACAACACCCTTTTTACCTTGGCAAAATGAGCTCTGCAAAAATCATCTCATTCTAAGGGGTTGTTCCTTTAAATGCAAATGAGCTCTGCTCGCCCCGCCCCTCTCTTCTCTCTGTGGAGTGACGAGCTGTGTGAGATTGTTTACTTTAGCCACATTTAGCACATTTAGCTGCAAAACTTGCTAACTAGCATGTTATTAGGAAACGTGATTGCAGAGATTCATAAAAAAAATCCTTATACTTCCTTATACCTGATTTGCACGAACATAGAGGCATTTATGTAGATCGGGAGGCGCATTCCCTTCACAAACAAACGTAATCCACTGCATCTTCAGCGGCTCAGATGTCGGGAGTAAATGACGACCACTATGTTCATTATTACATCCAGCAACACAACACTTCAGTCGCTCAATCAGGGATATTCTTGTCTAACTTAATCCCTGCTCCAGCATTGAAACAATGGAGGTCGGACTGTTGTAAGGTGGGTCTGAGGTAAGATGCTCATGTCAATCAACTATCGTGGGAGCGGCCTCTGTGGCGCCACACCGACAGGCATCTGAGAACGGCTCGATTTGAAAAAGGGGATATTATTTTTACAGATTAATTAAAAACACTGCATGGATTTTTATCATTATAGGGTAGATTTGTACATACACTGCCAACACACATTAATGTTCAAACAACATGTAAAAGTGAACTTAGCATCCGATGACCCCTTTAAAATTTGAAGTTCAGTCAACTCAAAAAAGTTTAGTCAACATGAAATGTTAAGTTGTACTAAGTGAAAACTTAGATATTTGAGTTCATTCAACTTATTTTAACTTGTTTTAGTCAACTCAAATATATGTTTTCACTTTCAAGTTGACTAAACTTAAGTTGACTGAACTTAAAATTATGTTTGCAGGGTAACAAGTTATTTTAGGTTGACACAACAAATAGGTTTTTTTTGTTTGTTTTTTACAGTGTACCTTACTAACTATCAATAAGCAGCAAATTAGGAGTGTATTAATGCAAAAGGCATAGTTATTAGTTGGTTAATATTGAGAATTGGACTTTAATATAAAATGTGACCAAATATTACTCTTTTTACTGTATTTTTTATCAAATAAATGCAGTACTGATGACAATACAGTATGAGACTTCTTTCAAAAGCATTAGAAACTCTTTCCGACACTTTTTAACATACTCACAAAAAGTATCAGAAAAAAAATTAAATAATTAAGTTATTTTCATAATTTTAAGACTATCAAATGCTATAGTAAAATACCTTTAATTAGTTAATGGTAATAAACTGTAATAAATCGAATGGAACATTTCATGTAATTTAAAATGAATTTAAAATTAAAATAAATTTACAGTTTTTGAAAATGAGAAAGATTTAAACATCTTATAATTTACAGTGAAAATAGTAGATTAACAAAAAAAATTCTTCTTAGATTTTTGAATCAGTTATAAGTTAATTAAATATATTTTGTTACCGTAAATGTGCATTCAGTCCATAAAACCTAAAAACCTTGCTATAGTGTTTTTTTTAGTACTGTTCTGGCAACCACTGCTGTTTTTTTACTATAATTTTTATTTTTTTCCCCCATACATTTATGCATTATATATACAGATGTATTCTGATGTATAATGCAAACCTGCACACATACTATAAACATACAGAAGAGAAGTGAAAACATTTTAATGAATTTCCCTAAAGGCAAAGAGTGTAAGAGACAGTGTGGGCAGATCTGTCTGCAAGCCTTTTCTCTCTCTCTCTCTTTCTTTCGCTTTCTTTCTTTTTCTTTCCCACAACTATTTGATCAATTAATTACATTCACAATCACTGAGAATCCGCTCTATTCTTTTAGTCCCGTGGGTCTGTATTGAGATCTATTGCAGCAATGGTAAAAGACCCTGGAGACTGTCATCACTATTAGCAATCAGCACAGATCAATTCCAAGATGCCTGTAACATTGATTTCCATTTTGTGAACTTCATAACAGCACACAGGAGGCTGGAGGTCTCCTTACAGACATATTAAAACACAAGCCACACAAACTCTCCGGCGCAGACAGACAGACAGGTCCTGTGGAGCGCCGAGAGATGAAAAGGTAGACGTTGGGCTGTTGTACAGGAGCCCGTATGAGTGATGGTGCTGATGATGAGCGCGGCGGTGCTGCGTGTCTCCCGGGGAAGATGAAATTCAATAGTGCTGATGGGGAGATTTCTGCAATGGCACTTTGAGTTAGAGAGTTGTAAAGGCACTCATGAATCAATATGAGCTATTTGTGCTTGCTCTTAATAGATGCCGACGTTATTCACGCTACTGCGCTGTAAAACGGATGGGAAGACAATAAGTGCATTGTTTTTCTGTCACTCAGTTTTTTGTTTTATGTCTGCAGCGATGATGAGGTGCGCTGCTAGGCAACCCTCAAAAAGTTTATGGTAAAACTACAAGTCGTCTTAATTTAACACAACAAAAGCACTCATAAAACTCAAAAAGTGCCACTGTTTCTCAATCAAAAAAAAAAATGTATACATGGGCCAGTTTACAGAATTGGTTCAAACTGCTGTTTCACAACAAAAAAAAAACACACATTTAAAAAGCATTTAGTTATACAATAATCTTAGATGTTTACTAAGATCATTTTATTGTCTAGTGAAACCCACAATAATATTTAAAATATCAGCTTAATATATAAAATCATCATTTAGTGGGTACTTGCAATTTGGAGGTGGCTTATGAAAATGATACTGAAATAATTTTTGTGGTTTTTTTTCCATTGTTGTTTTTAAAAGTATCTTTTTGATTCTTTTAAAAAGTTTTAAACTATATATATTTTATATTTTCTTTGTAATTTATGAAACTTTATGAAAAAAAAAAAAGGGTCCTGCATTTTCATGTCACTATCAAAACTATGCATGTTTTAGTCCATTGGCTGAGACTGATTCTAACTACACCCCTATATTTGTGATCAGGACATATTTATTTGTCACTCTCTCTTATAGCTACAAGGTGAGTAAATAATTTTGAGGTAAATGTGTTCAAAAGTCTGAAAAATCTTTTTGCAACATTAAAGAATGTCACTACCAAACACCCTTTTCTGCAATTAAGCACACTTTTTTGGAAGTTGTACCATAACATCGGTAGCACTGTTAATTTTGACAGGCATTTCTGATTTAGTCTTAGTCTTTATCTCAAATGCTTAATAGTCTTAGTAACATTTTAGTCATTTGAGTCTTTCATAGTTTGTCTAGTTTTAGTTGATGAAAAGTCATTACATTTTTGTCAACTTTTAGTTGTTACTTTTAGTCATTACTTTTAGCCAAAATACAGTTACCAACATTGATTTTGGTAGCTATTTTATAGTCTTCAAACAAAAACAGTCATTAATTCTTCTCTCTTTATGCCAAATCAATTAAGCTAAAAAATTGGATTAAGGATTGAATTTGGAAATAAATTATGATAATAAATTGAAACTGGAATAAATTAGAACAATTTTCATTTCTGGGTAGAGATACAAATTAAATTCATTTTTCAGATACAGTACGTTTACTTAACATTTATTTAACATCTTTTTTTTTTGGTTAACATTAATGACACACAGGTATTTCATTAGGAATGCTGTCCCTTTAATACTGAAGGCATGCATGTAATACTGACACATTCAGTTTTCACCCACCTGTTTACATTCACTTAAGCCATAACTGACTGTATTTACGTTACTCAACACGATGGACATTTGGTCTACTGTGTGTGTATTTGAGCACTGACAACTTGATCATGCGCTGTATGAAAACTGAAGAAATGGAGTGTGCGTCAGAGAAAGCGCTATCAGCGTTATTCCGCCTGCCCCGCCTTCACAATCTTGTTAATCGACAACGAATTGTGACTCCCGGAAAAAAACGAGACGTCTGGTCACCCTATTGCTAACCCTTCGGGTGTTGAGGCCATTGTTTCAGATCGCAAGTTCGCGTTTTGGTAGCCGGCTGTTTGCAGCTGTCATACTGAGACTAGATACGTCCCTTATGATCCAATGACAGGGACGCACATTTTGAAAGACAAGACAGTTAACTCAGCCTATAGGATGTATTTTGAATGTCCCATAGTCCTCAAATAACATTCTAGTCCAGTCTCGTCTTGTTAACGAAGACGCGGCATAAATTCATCATAGTTTTTATCATCAGATATTACTTTTAGCTTGTCAACATCTCGTCTTAGTCACAGAAAAAAATGTTCGTTAACGAATATGTGTTGTCGTCGTCTTCGTTGACTGATCGGTAGTCGTACTCATTCAGTACGTTTACATAGACAACAATATTCCGATTTTAACACGATTAAGATAATACTCTGATTAAGAATCTACCGTGTAAACAGATTTTTGATTACCTTAATCCAGCTAAAGTCATACTTCAAGTAAACACAAATCGAAGTAAGACTTGTGGAGTATTTCTATTTTAGTCGCATTACCCAAGTGCAGTGTAGACATGTAACGTTACATTAATCACATTATTACCGTTATGTAGGACATTTCGCCGCATTTTGCGATAGGATACACACGCGGCAGTGATCAACTGTTTGACGGCAACGCCATTATCTGTTTACAGCCATAGCATGACAAATAATTAACTGCACTTGAAGCTTTAATTAAAAATGAAAAACCCAAAACTGTATATGACACCATAACGAATACAAATTATATATACGTGAAATTCTAGAGGAAAAGTCAGATGATGTCGCGTGAGGACGTAATGACGTGTGCCATTAATTGGTCTATGTACTATAACATGTAAAACGGGAACATGAAAGGAATAATCTAAAATCAGCTCATGTAAACACCTTAATCATAATATTGTCTTATTCAGAACAAGATAAATAATTAGAATACGCATGTCCATGTAAATGTAGTCATTGATTTTTTTGGGTGTTTATCCCATAAATTTGTCACTGCCGAAACAATCATGACCAAAGGGAACACCTAATCCTCATATCTGGGAGAAATAAACAAAATGTTAGTACAGTTATGCAATTGTTTTCTTTTTAAGTATGTTTTAGTAGTGCTTTAGTATGTGAGCTACAATTCTGTAATGTGATGCAGTCGCTACCAAAACATTACTGTCACTGCTGAAAATGTGCAGTCACTACCAATCACTATCAAAAATGAAGTATAATGAATTATCAACTAAGATGTTATGATAGTTTTTGGTTCAATGTATATTCAAACTAACAAATCCTTAACTTTGAAATCAGTATGATCAAAGAAAAATTGGATTCCAAATATCATATAAATCACACTTGAAATATTGTTAAAAGCTTAACTATTAAGCTTAACCTCTGCGAAAAAAATGTCCTAAAATAGCAAAAAGATATATATTTACAGTGTAGATGTAAGCAAAATCTTGACAGGTCAATATAACCCTTCTAATTAAATTATATATTACTTTAAATATTCTAAAACTTTCTGAAAATACAATATGAGAATTAACTGCACAATTACTAGAAATGTGTACGTTGGATATTATACAATTTCCATACATACACATGTTTTGGAAAAAGACATCTTTTCAAGATATTAATTGATCTAGAAATAAAATGTAATACATTTATTTTTGCTAAACATAAGTGTCAAATAAATTACTGATTTATATGCATATGCACTGAATCTGGCATATGCTTTTATCCAAATCTTAGTACACTGCATTCAAGGTGTGGAATTGTTATCAGTTCATGCTTTCTCCTGGAATCAAATCCATTACCAAGGTGCAAGCAACAAGGCCAGAATATGATTCAGAATATGTATAATTCAGAGATGAAATGTGCACATCACTCTCAGATTAAAATGTCAATTTAGACACTAAAAATTGACTCATTTAAAATAAATCTCTGCTGGAAAAGTGTGACAGGTTTGGGGTCTGTTTCGTTTCTAATTAAGGGAGTCATTTCTCTCAGCAGCCGTAATACAGACAAAACTGTCAGTTCATCTGGATTATTTATGAATGAATTTAATAAATGAAGTTGGACAGAAAAACCAAGGGAGTGTCAAGAACTTTGAAGTGCCAAGAAAAAGTAAGCATATCGTTCTTGTAAGCATATCCTTATTATTTTTTAACACTTCAACACGCAGCAAAGATGATTCATGTACAGTAGCGTATCTATAGAAATCCCATTTGTACATGTTATGTCAGTCACAGGTCTAAAGTCAGAAGCAAAACAGTAACATTTATCTCTAATAGGCTTTGAATTAATTTTTATTATTTTTAGACATCAAACATAGCATTATTTTAAAAGTTTTTGATCATTAGGAGAGACTGATAATAGCCATTGCACCAAATGTGACCATGGGGTCATTTTTTTAAAATTGAGGATCATATTTAGCCGAGATAAAACTATTTGAAAATCTGGAATCACCTTTAAAGTTGTCCAAATGAATTTCTTAGCAATGCATATAATCAAAAATAAAAAAGTTTTGATATATTTACAGTGGGAAATTTACAAAATATCTTTACTTAATATCCTGCTGATTTTTGGTATAAAAGAGAAATCGATCATTTTGACCCATGCTACTTAAGACTGGTTTCGTGGTCCAGGGTCACAAATGTGCTTTAAGTCATGTGTTGTTTCACCAGCTCATCCTAATGATAAATATGCCATTAAAACTGACCCAGATGTCATCCAATATTCAAAGGACCACCAAAATAAACATGTTTAACTGGCTATTATGTCACTTTAATAGGTTGTAATAGGAGGTCAGATGTCTTTTCACATGTCTTGGCAGATTTTCATATCACCTTACTTTCTCCTGTATCAAATACAAACAAAAGCTGTCCAATTTTGAGCTTTTCTACACTTTGAACCACATCAGGTTTTCTTTTTGTGCTAATTACTGATTTTACTTTATTTTAACTTTTAACAGCTTACAGTCATTTTTAATGTTACAGACGTACGAATATGAATTCTAACTACTTGAACGTGCAAATAATTATAATACAGTATATAATACAGTCATATTAAAATATTATAAAGTGGCCATAAAACTCAGTAAGTGTTTCATCATGCTTAGTTTACGGCTTTGAAAATGATCAGGTCGTAAACATGTTGTTTTTGCATCCCTAATACCACATGGATTCATCAGTATGGTCAAATGAAGCCACGTTTTTATTAAATACAGTTTTTAAATTCATTATGTAACTTTACAGTCTGTTTTGATTAACAATTTGATTTCCCTGAAATCACACTCGTCTTGTCCGTGTTGTAATTCCAGCTACAGAGAAACAGAAGACTGTACCAATAATAACGCAGTAGTTATGAAATAAAGGCTTTGCATTAAAACCCAGGGAATTTCGAGCGCGTTTTGGGACTCGGTTCGGATTCGCACCCATTACCTGCTGCGGTTGCTATTGCGATTTCACACACAGAAACTAACGCAAAAGAGCTGCGGGTATAAACAGACTAATTCCAAAGGAGCCCAAACTCAACAAATTCACAACGAACAGTCGACTTACCCGTTTCAAGCCCATTGGTTTTGCGCTGCCCTGCTCATTTTCAGCTTGCACATGCAAGTTGTGCTGTGATGCGGTCGCACAGTTACTTTTTTAATCCCTTTCTCCGCATTGCCGGGTGATTTTATTCCAGCATCAGACTGACTCCAGCTCACAGCTCCTCCACAACTGCTGAAGTTCCTCAGTCATCGTGTCAGATCCGGATCTGTTGATGGGTGTTACTGCTGCTCTCCCGCGCACACTCGAGTCCCCGTCTCACCCCGAGCCTGTTTGCTTAGTAATAACGTCGCATTACCATGCAGAAATACATTAAAACACTTCTCTCTCGGATTTCACGGGTTGGCTAATTAAATTATGCTCGTTATTATGTGTGACCCATGCTGCTGAACAGCCCATGTGGATGAGCTCTTTCCAGGGAGTTTCAAAACATGACATCTGTTTATTTTTTAAACTTTTTTTGTCGATAGTTTTGAATTACGTACATCGAATCTTATTGGTTTAAATATTAGCGCGCATTTGTGCGTGCGTAATTCATCAATAAAAACAGCAATATTGAATTATTTTATATCTTATTTTATATAAGACTAAACATAACATCTTCAATATCAAAAATCATCATTTTATAAACAACAACACTACTTTCATACTAATAGGCTATGGTTAAAATATGGAATACTTTGAAATATAGTTTGTAAATACTGTAAACAATGTAGATTGAGTAGTTTGGCTAGACTGGAAAATGCTTTTTTAAATATATATGAACATTTAAATCAATTAGTTTGCATATATTATAAAAAAAATGAACATGAGTACATACAAAATCTCAGTCTCTCATATTTATGTGATTTACATCTGAAGTGGACGCGGTCTGGCCACTGAGGGGAGACAGAGAAGTCGATTTTTCTATCTAAATGACTGTCAAAAGCATGCAATGTCCATTTTTCCTCTCAAGTTAAAGCCTATGGGTGAGACTTCCGGTTCGTTATCCGCTAAGGAGAAGAATAACAACGTGCAGTAAACGATAAAACTGTTTGCACTAGAATAGAATGTGTTAATAATTAAGATAATGCATTAAAATAATATGGTGAGACAACAATTTGCAATATCAAGTAGCAAAACGAGCTGAACAGCTAAAAGTAGCTAGACTTGGATGAGCCACACCCATAAAATGTACAAAATCGCCTGAGAATAACTGTCAAGTAATGCACTAAAAGAAATTAAATAATGATTCCCATGACCTGCTCTGAACGGACTGCGTGTTTCTTGTTTGCAATCATGTTGCTTTGCTCTGAGAGAAATCAAAATTAACTATGTATCAAGAGAGCTTTGTAATTAAAGGCTGAGAGCTGATGTGTGGAGAAACTTATGCATGTCAGATACTCAGCATCACACTGCTCATTATTGTTTTCTGCACACCAAACAAACAGTGAACATTATGTAAATCATTTGAGTTTAATGAGAGTGAACTGTTTGTGTGTTTGACTTGTGAGGAAGAATGTTCTCTGCTTTTTCTTGTATCCGCAAAGTGGATGTTATGTGACTATACACATTTTTGATGAGATTTGGATGGCCTATAAAAATTTAATCGTTTTGTATGCAAGTTTAAAGTCTTAAGAGTGACTCAACAGTCACTCTGGTAATACTTTTTTGGCCAGAAATAAAGTCTATCGCTTGTTCAGAACATCTAACCGTCATTTTTATGAGTATACAGTGATAAACTAACATCATTTAAAGGAAAAGTACACTTAAAATGAACATTTGCTTACAATTTGCACACCCTCAGGTATTCCAAGATGAAGATGTTTGTTTCTTCATCAGATTTGGAGAAACGTAGCTCATTAACACTTGCTCATTAACAGATCCTCTGCAGTGAATGGGTGCCGTCAGATTGAGCGTCCAAACAGCTGATAAAAACGTCACAATAATTCGCAAGTCATCCAAACCACGCCACTCCATCAATTAACATCTTGAGAAGTGAAAAAGCTGCATGTTTATAATAAACAAATGCATCACTAAGATGTTTTGACTTCAAACCAAAAAAGTTCTCTGTCCATAATATTACTTTTTCCAATGTAAATGTCATCTTGTCTAAATCAGGAGAGAAGTATGCACAGATCAAGAACCTCGTACAAGTGAAAACAGTCCAAAACAAATCTAAACAAATATGATGGAAAGGTTATTATGGATTATGGACTCGCATTTTGGCAAGAAGAGAAACTTTTAAGTTAAAAAACATCCTTATGATGAATTTGTTTCTTGGAAACACATCTTTTTACTTCACAAGATGTTAATTGATGGACTGGAGTGCTGTGGATTACTTTTTATCAGCTGTTTGGACTCTCATGCTGACGGCACCCATTCACTGCAGAGGATCCACTGGTGAGCAAGTGATGTAATGCATTTCTCCAAATCTGTTCTGATGAAGAAACAAACTCATCTTGGATGTTCTGTGGGTGAGTGCATTGCAGCAAATGTTTATTTTTAGGTGAACTACTCCTTTAATGCACATTGACAGCATTTCTATGGTCTTCACAATAGAAAACGGTTGAAATGGATTAAACAGAAGCTGTCTTGTAAATCTTGCAGTAACACATTTACAGTACAGGCCCAGCTGAAGTGTTCGGAAGCTGTACTGCACTTGCCCACACAAACACAAGTGACGCAAATGCAGTATTTTCTCCCGAGTGTTGCTCCTGAAGTCCCGGCGGCGCTGGTTCCAGCTGACAGTGTCATAATGAGGAGCAATGCTGTGGGTAGGAGGGCTTCACTCATGTCAGATACACAAGCTAATGACACACGGAGAAAGCAAGTGCTATGTCCAAACGTATATCCTCAATCAAGAGACTACTGCAGGCAGACCGCGCTGGCGAATAGCTGTCTAAAGATCCTCGCAGAGACGATAATGGTGTATGTTCATGCATGTGAAACGGAAAAACACACAGTGCTCCACATGTGATGTTTAGACAGCCGTGCATTCAAGTAAATGTGATTACGCACATGATTACACACAGTAACGGTTCTGTGGAAAGAACGTTTTGATCATCAACTTCTCCACTAGCTGCTGAATGGCATGCACGTGTAAGCCTCATGTCTCCGCGTCTGTTACCTGTAAGCACAGCGCAGTGGCATTTCTGTATTGCAGCTGAATGAAAAAGGCTTTAAAACCTCACAGCAGAACTCATTTCTCATTTCCCAGCTTTGCTGGTTTCATGGCTGAACCATTACATTTCCATAGCCCATATAAGCCTGGATGTGGCACATTGGTATTACAGTAGGTAGTTTAGTAGTGCAGGTTTAGTTAGCACTGACCCCATTTACTTAAAAGTCACCCAAGTTAAAAACACCTAAATGAAAGTAACCAGTACTTAATTTGATGGGACAGTTTTAAAAGAAATCTATCATTTAAACATTTGAACTACCTTAACAGTATAAGTTGCATATTACATAAGTGTACATATTAGTACCTAAAGCATACCAATTTGTACTCATTAGTAACAAAAATCTACATACTAGTACCTAAATTGTACATATTGTTAGTGTAAAGGTTATTATTACCTAAAGTACATACTGTAGTGTAACTGTTACATATTTTTACCTTAAAGTTACATGACATATGTGACCCTGGACAACAAAACCAGTCATTAGTAGCACGGGTTTGTAGCAATAGCCAAAAATACACCGTGGGTCCAAATTATCGATTTTTCTTTTATGGCAAAAATCATTAGGATATTAAGTAAAGATCATGTTCCATGAAGATATTTTGTACATTTTCTACCATAAATATACCAGAACTTAATTTTTGATTAGTAATGTCCATTGCTAAGAACTTAATTTGGACACTTTAAAGAGGATTTTCTCAGTATTTTGATTTTTTTGCACCCTCAGATTTCAGATTTTCAAACAGTTGTAATATTTCTAAATATTGTCCTATCCTAACAAACCATTCATCAATGGAAAGCTCAATTTCAGATGCAAATCTCAGTTTCAAACTGATCATTATGACTAGTTTTGTGGTCCAGGGTCATAAACACTTAAAAAAAAAAAAAAACTGTAAAATTTCCGGTAAAAAAACAGCAGCTTTGGTTGCTAGAATTTTACCGTAAAAATATGGTAGCATTATAGGTTTTACGATTTTAACTTAAATTTACATTTAAATACTGTAATTTCATTACCTGATATAATGTTAATATACCAACACTGATAACCACCTAAAGCAGGTGGTGATAAGAAAATCACATGATGAACCAAAGCCCATCACAAGCAGCTTTTAATTACTAACATATATAAAAAGGTGCACAGTGTCGTTCACACAAACAATAAACACCATCATGGTAATGCATATGAAACTGAAATAATCCAATAAACATTAATTTAACAAAATTTGATGTAACATACAACCCTAATGTACAAAACTGATAAGAAAAAAAAACAAAAAAAACCCATCAAATTTAAAATGTAACGCAACAAATTCTAGGAATGTCAGTTTACGGTTATTCACTGTAAATTTTATGTTCTTTTTCCACTTACGAAAATGGTATACTACCACAAAACATCCAATACAGTTTTTCACAGTATAGGGGAACTTACTGTTAACCATTTAAGAGGTTTTTACTGTAGCATTTTTACAGTCTTTTGCCGTTAAATTCACAGTCATTTTTTACAGTGTATCTATGAGGTATCTTCAGTTAAAATATGGGCAATTAGATGTGAAAATACACACGTTGGACACAATTAATGGAACCCTTTTATTCTATACTTTTTTGCAAGCTCCATTTGACAAGATAACAGCTCTGAGTCTTCTACAATGCCTGAAGAGTTTGGAGATCAGAGACCATTTTTCCATCCTGAATCTCTCCAGATCCTTCAAATACCGATGTCCATGTTGGTGCTTCTCTTCTTCAGTTCAGCACATTCATTTTCAATAAGGTTCAGGTCACAGGACTGAGATGACATGGCAGAACCTTCATTTTTGTGCTCAGTGACCTGTTTTTGGTTGATCTTGGTGTTTGTTTTGGATCATTGTCTTGATGGATGATCCAACCATGGCCCATTACAAGATTTCTAGCAGAAACAGTCAGGTTTTGATTTTGTATCTGTTGGTATATATAGAATCCATGATGCCATCTATCTGAACCAGATGTCCAGGACCTGCGGCAGAAAAAAAGGGCCCACAGCGATTTACGAGGACACAAAAACAGGCATTTTGACATGTAAGTGTGTTTATACTACAGGGCTGTTGAATGCTTAAATCTGATTGGCTGACGAACGTGCTAAGGTGTGCAATTATTTTCAGGGAAAGGTACGGCTAAAGTAGTTCCAGGCAGGTTTGACCGTATGTCCATATCACTTCTCCAGACGAATTTAGTTAGCTATATTTCAAAGGTCGTTACAGCCTTCAGTAGCAAAAGACTCAAACCAGAGGTGGGTAGAGTAGCTAAAAACTGTACTCAAGTAAAAGTACAAGTACTGATATAAATAATTACTCAAGTAAGAAAAAAGTAACAGCCCTAATAGTTACTTGGGTAAGAGTAAAAAAGTATCCAGTGAAAAGTCTACTCAAGTAGCGAGTTACTACTTTGGAGATATAACTCATATAATTCAGTAAAGGATGAAGCTGCAATGTCATGCAGTGGCAGTTTGTTGTTTATGCAGATGAGAGAATTTCCGAATGCATATTCACCAGAATTCAGTCAAAGAGCGCACAAACTGAACAACTCTGGAACTCTACGCGGAGGCAAATCAAAACGTCTCCGATTGCGTATTGCATTCATAAGTTCAACAGAAACGTGTGCGATTGGTTATAATGCTCAACGCACTCAAAAAAGGATTTGATGCAATAAAGCAAATCTACAACAAATGAAATGCCGCGATCGACAATTTTCATTAATTTCACTTTACACATTTCGCGTGACAGACAGTCGATCTAGCTTACCACTAACACAATATTATTTGAATGAAATTGACAGTATACCTGTGGAATCGTTTAACTAATAAATATCCTCATTGAAGGCCAGAATATGCAGATTTGGCTTTACATTCTTTGTGATCTTAAATTACCCGGAACGATTGAGAAACAGCTTCAGATGATTCATTACGTGCAGGGAACTGAACAAATCATTCAAAGTGATTCGCGAACCAATTCAGACCATTTTGCAGGCTTGTTTGTTCAAGGCGTTGTACAGAATTGACTCAAAAGAGTGATTCATTTGTGAATCGGCCATCGTTCATGCCCCAGATAAACGAGACGCTTGGAATAAACTACGAATTTCTTAAAGGAGAAGTCCACTTCCAGAACAGCAATTTACAAATAATGTACAAACCCCTTGTCATCCAAGATGTTCATGTCTTTCTGTCTTCAGTTGTAAAGAAATTATGGTTTTTGAGGAAAGCATTTCAGGATTTTTCTCCATATAATGGACTACATTGGTGCCCCGATTTTGAACTTTCAAAATGCAGTTTAAATTAAGCTTCAAAGGGCTTGTGAAGAGTCAGCTGCCTCCCCCCCTGCTTAAACAATGAATGAATCTTTTCTGTTTCTTATAGCATTATAGTTTTGTCTTGTTTGTAGTGTGATCAACGTTTGTGTAAGCAGTAGATGTGTTAGGGAAGTAACATGTAACATTTTAATTATATTTTGCTTAAATGAACAAAATGACTCGAAAAAAGATTTGTTCATTTTGCTGAACAACACTCAAAGGTCAGAGTCAGTAATATGATCCGAACTTCCCATCACTACTACGAATCACGTCTAAGTTCATCGTCTGTGTACTGAGTATGGCGAAAAACTCCATCTTATTTTCTCCTACAATTTGAGAGTAGGAGGGCATCAGTGTACGTTTGTGTTTGTAAACAGCGTTTACAAACTTACTTGCACTTCCTAAACACTGGGTCTGTAGTTCCACGTGACCTTTCGATGTGATTCAATAGTACGTAGCGTCGTGAACACGCATCTCAGAGCCTGTGCTACACAAGCTTTTGTGCTTAAAAAGTATAACAAGTTGTATTTTCCGAAAAAAATGACAGATTGTTTCACTAGATAAGACCGTTCTTCCTCGGCTGGGATCATTTAGAGCCTTGTGAAGCTGCATTTAAACTACATGTTGGAACTTCAAAATCGGGGCACAATTGTAGTCCATTATATGGAGAAAAATCCTGAAATGAATTCCTCAAAAACCATAATTTCTTCACGACTAAAAACAGAAAGACATGAACATCCTGGATGACAAGGGGGTGAGTAAATTATTTGTGAATTGTCGTTCTGGAAGTGGACTTCTCCTTTAACACGTATTGCTTAAAAATTAAGTAACGAGAGGAACACCGCCCAGTGTAGCGAAGTAAAGTACAGATTTTTAGTTAGAAATGTACTCAAGTTAAAGTAAAAGTACCGATCTTTAAATCTACTCTTAAAAGTACAAATTTCCATCTGCTGTGTACAAACGTCTGCCAGATGTCTGTAAGATGTCAGTTTTACATACATTCTAAATCATAAACATCTTAAAGACATCTAATAGATGTCTATTTGACATCTGATAGGAAACGTCCTATAGATGTATTGCAGATGAGCAAACACTCAAAAAAATGTCTTGCAGATATAAATGCAGACGTCAAACGGATGTCCCTGTGATGTACGTGTGCTATCAGGGAAGTAAATGTACTTTGTTACTACCCACCTCTGCTCAAAACCCCAAAACAACAACTAAGCATATAAACATTCCCATGTTTTGGCCACAAAATTACATTTAATTAAGTACGGAAAGCACTTGATCTCTTTTTCCTGCTGTCTCTCCCATACAAATGCACACACATACAGTACTGACACACACGGAAACACATGCACACGCACACAGAAACGTGTTGTTAGCACTTCTCTGACGAATTTATCAGTAAAGTGGTTTAGAAACTTAAAAGCTACATCGCATTTCTCACAACCGAGGTAATACGGCGCTGTTTTTGAAGAAGATGAATTTGCGGTTTTGCTATTAGTGGAGACACTGCTTTCAAACATTTGAGAGATGCACAGACTTAGGTAATTCATGCATACGTAATCTCTCTGTAATAACTCCATTATTAACTGCATTAGTCGCTATCAATGGCTCAAGCCTCCATTACTAGGTCTAAAATGATGATTTGGAATTAGCATCAGAAGCATTAGATGAGATCTGTAAGAAAGTAATCCTACACACAGATGGTACACTGAGTACTACATTTGAATTTGAATTTACTTCACACCTGTTTAAAAAACAAGTTTCATATAATACGAATATGAATACTTTTAATGAAACTCGGTCGTACTACATCCTCCATGTTGTTACTGTCACATGACCTACCTGCATCAGTTGCGTCTTAAATGGGTTTAAAGGGGTCATCAGATGCCCATTTTCCACAAGTTGATATGATTCTTTAGGGTCTTAATGAAAAGTCTCTAATATACTTGGATTAAAAATTCTCAATAGTTGTGTCTGGTCGTGGCTGCTTTAAATGCAAATGAGCTCTGCTCGCCCCGCCCCTCTCTTCTATCTGTGGAGTGACCAGCCTCTTTACTTTAGCCGCATTTAGCCACATTTAGCCATGTTTAGCCGCTAAACTTGCTAACTAGCACGTTATAAGGAAAGGTGATCGCAAAGATTCATAAAAACCCCTTATACTCACTTCTGCTGTAAGTGAAGCTGGATCACGAATGATTCACACAAACACAGACGGATATATGTATATCAGGAGGCGCATTCCCTTCACAAACAAACGTAATCCACTGCATCTTCAGCGGCTCAGTTGTCGGGAGTAAATGACGACCACTATGTTCATTATTACATCCAGCAACACAACACCTCAATCCCTCAATCAGAGATATTCTAGTCTAACTTGCATCCCTGCTCCGGCATCGAAACAATGGAGGTTGGACTGTTACACCTGTTTTGGGGTGGGTCTGAGGTAAGACGCTCATGTCAATCAACTATTGTGGGAGCGGTCTCTGTGGGTGTGACGCCACACCGACAGGCATCTGAGAATGGCTCGATTTGAAAAAGCGGATATTATTTTTACAGATTAATTAAAAACCACTGCATGGATTTTTATCATTATAGGGTAGATGTGTACATACACTGCCAACACACATTAATGTTCAAACAACATGTAAAAGTGAACTTTGCATTAGAGGGCTGCATTGGGATTGGGACCCAACGCAAATCTCGCGGGAGCGGGCGGTTTGAACTTTGCTGCGGGCGGGAATGGGCGGCTAAAAAAAACACTGCGGGATCGGGAGGTAGCCTAGCGACATGATGGAGATGTCATGGCTTTGGTTAATAATTGCAAAACTGCTGTTTTCATGTAGTTTATCATTGTATTTTTTTGCAAAGCAGTCTATTTTTATGTGCCGTGTGATGGTGCAACGTTTTTGATAAAAAAACGAAATTATATTCGAATGTATTGTGTGTTTTGTCTTTCTGTGTTCTCATAGGCTAGCTGCTTTCAGACATGCTTTCAGCACATTTACACCAGGACCAATTAAGCCTACGAAATACTTCAATAGCCAAAATCAAAGTATCTGAATTCTAAAGAAACGCGCGGTAAGTTAGCCTAAGAGTTTTAGATGTCCCCGATAGCCCAGGCTACTATTCATCTTCCCTACCAGTGCGTCAGAATACATGCAGGCCAGGGAAAGAAACAAACATGAATCTCTTTAACAATAGCAATACAAATACGTTTTTTTTTCCTGCGGGAAGGGAGAAGACACAAAATCAATGCATCTCTATTATCGTGCAGGAATAAATTCACAGAGTTTTGCGGGTGCGGGCGGGAGTGGACATACATATTGCGGGAGCGGGAGGGAGTGTAACACACACGTTGCGGGAGCGGGCGGTAATGGTCAGAAATTCGGCGGGTGCGGGCGGGAGCGGGATGAAGAAAACAGTCCCGCGCAGGGCTCTACTTTGCATCCAATGACCCCTTTAACTCCTGGTGTCCTCTACAGTGGACATGTATGAAATTGATGTCTTGTTTCATAACAGAAAGTCATATTTTAATTTGAAACCCACAACACTTTCCTGAGATGTTGTTTTATGACAAATCTGAAAATGAGTCAGATTCAATTTATCAGATTTAATATTATCATACGTCCATAAGGGTTTTAAATTTGATCACTACATTAATGTCAGCAATTTTTAAACGTCAAGGAGAGGGAGTGGTCATGGAGAACCTTCCAAACATTTGGTATCTCTGAAAAGCCCTGAATGTGCTCTGTACAGGACACCCAGAACTGTGGCATGTAAGGTCTCAGGGAAATCGCCAAAAAAGAATGTCCTCTACAGAGGAAAAAACTACATAGCTGGTAGTCAGGAGGATAAGCCAACATTTCCGTTTAAACTGCAATGCCTAAAATCACATTTAAATGAGATTTTTCTGTAATTGCACAGAACGGCAACATCACGTGAGCAATAGTCCAAAATCTCTACCAGTTGACACATTTCTACCAGTAAAAGTGAATGAGTTCTGAGTGGGACTGAAGAGTGATGGATGAGTGTGTGTGTTTCTGTCACAGTACAGTATAAATGTGTGACTGATTCTGCTCCTTCTCTTCAGGACTGTAATCTTGTTCAATTAAAGTGAACTCGGAACACATTAAGCGTCACAGTGAGGGTTTTCATCGAATGTGAAGTGAAATGTGACGACGTCAGTGGCAGGAACCTGGGGTTTGATTAACATTCGTAACATTTGTTAACATCGATTTCAAGTAGGCCTACTTTATCTAATAATATTGATATCTATTAGTACAGTGCAAGTAAACAATTTAGATCTATTGTCATAACATTTGTAAGCCACAGAATTAGCGGAAGACTTGTGATTTTTGTTTTAAGTTGTGCATGTAAGCAGCATCTAACGCATATTGTGTTTCCATAAACCACTGTGTTAGTAGGAATGAACAAATTTAATAACGTATCTCGTTTGACAGAAACATTGCCAAGGTTACTGAGTGCACTAAACAATTCACAGCCAGAGCCGTTTCGTGCTCCAATCGAATTTTTAATTATATTTACATGTTGACTAAAATGTTTTGTTTATACAGTTATAAGCATATTTAATCTACTTTGCAGCAGTGCCATAGTTCCTGCCAATTTGTCTTGCACTTTTTGTTTCAACATCTCTCATGATAACTTTTCACAATGTGTTGCAACTACATGTCAACTAACTGTCATTAGAGAATTACTAGACTGTTAGATTAGGGTTAGGGTTAGTAAAATAAGTTGATGTATTTGCAAAGCTACTTAGTCAGTAGAATGTGTGCTGGTGACTATTAAAATAAAGTGTTAGAAGATATTAAGCAGACAGTCTACTAATACTTAAATGACTCCACGAGAAGTCAGAATCACAAGATATAAACCCACAATTGCAAGGGAAAAAAGACAGAATTGCAAGATAAAAAGTTGCAATTGTGTGTTATACATCTTTTTCCCCCTTATTGTTGTTATTAATGCTGTGATTATTATTATTTAATTATTTTAATTAATTATTATTTATGTGTACAATTTGAAATGTAAAAAAAACATAAGTCATTGGTATAAGACTTATAAGATTTTATAAATTGTAATTTTGAGTTTATATCTTACAAGTCTGAGAA
This sequence comes from Labeo catla, assembly GCA_012976165.1. Lineage (NCBI taxonomy): Eukaryota > Metazoa > Chordata > Actinopteri > Cypriniformes > Cyprinidae > Labeo > Labeo catla. The sequence goes on along the minus strand of VONZ01000474.1, from coordinate 170,151 downwards.
AAGTCAGAATTGCGAGATACAAATTCGCAGTTGTATAACAATTCACAATTGTAAAAAATAATCAGAATTGTGAGATAGAAATTTTAAGTTGTGAGAAAAAAAGTCAGAATTGTGAGATAGAAATTCACAATAATTATTGTGACCCTGGACCACGAAACCAGTCTTAAGTCGCTGGGGTATATTTGTAGCAATAGCCAAAAATACATTGTATAGGTCAAAATGATTGATTTTTCTTTTATGCCAGAAATCATTAGGATATTAAGTAAAGATCATATTTCATTAAGATATTTTGTAAAATTCCTACTGTAAATATATCAAAACTTAATTTTTGATTAGTAATATGCATTGTTAAGAATTTTATATGAACAACTTTAAAGGTGATTTTCTCAGTATTTTGATTTTGTTGCACCCTCAGATTCCAGATTTAAAAATATTTATTTTTTAATAATCAGAATTACATGATAGAAATTCGCAATTGTGAGGAAAAAGTCAGAATTGTGGGATAATTCACAATTGTAAAAAATAATCAGAATTGCATGATAGAAATTCACAATTGTGAGAAAAATTTCAGAATTGTGAGATGGAAATTCACAATTGTGAAAAATAATCAGAATTGCAAGAGAGAAATTCACAAAAAGTTTGAATTGTGAGATAGAAATTCACAATTGTGAGGAAAAAAGTCAGAATTGTAAATTCACAACTGTGAACAAATGATCAGAATTGCGAGATAAAAAGTAAAGAACTGTGAAAAAGTAAGAATTTTGAGATAGAAATGTTTTAATTTTTTATTCAGTGGCAGAAACTATCATTAGGATATCATTTTGTTATTTTATTTAGGAGAAAATTCCTCTTTCTCTGAGTTTGCTCTTTAAACCTTTAAATTTGCATAAACATAATGAAAACTCAAGTTGTGATGAGCCCTGTGCTTACTTTAATGTAGTGTGCTGTCCTGTAAGTGGGCGAGAAGCTGCGGAGGAGCTGATGAAGTGTGTTTTGTCATAATGCTGTCATGTGCTTCGTGGTCTGATCACAACGCCCCACCATTGGTTACGGGATGTCGTGCAGTTTTAATGTGCAGTACAGCATCGCCTGTGCTTGTTAAGTTGCTCTCAGCTTGTCAAATGTTTTCTCTGCGGTGTCTTCTGAACACTCGCTGTGAGCCACACACACTATTTTATCCTTCACTGGACGCACAGAAACAATATGAATGCTTTAAATCAACAAGACTGTCTCTAATAAAAAACACACACAAATGTTTGCATAGAACTTGTACTGGACAGTCAGAAGCAGAATTATAAATATAGTATATATTTTATTAAAAAACTAAAACATTTTGGTAGTACTTTACAGTGTCCTTGTTACATGTTACATGTATAGTAATTTATGCATAATTACAAGCAATTACATGCAGATTTCTGAAATATACTGCATATTATAGTACATATTTGTAATAAAAACAAAACATTTTGGTAGTACTTTTCGGTAACACTTTATTTTACAGTGTCCTTGTTACATGTACTGACTACAGTAATAACACTAAACTGTGTATAAGTATAAACAATTATGTATTTCTGAAAATTACATTATTATAGTATTTATTTATATTAAAAATAAAACATGTTGGTAGTACTTTTTGGTAACAATATTTTACTGTGTTCTTGTTATGTTACACTATAGTAACACAGTAAACTATGTATAATTATAAACAATTATAGACAGTAAGTATTTTGGAAAGTTTCATTATTATAGTATTTATTTATATTACAAATAAAACATTTTGGTAGTACTTTTTGGTAACACTTCATTTTACAGCGTCCCTGTTACATGTACTTACTATAGTAATAACAGTAAACTATGTATAATTATAAACAATTAAATTAAATATTTCTAAAAATTACATTATTTTAGTGTTTATTTTAATGAAAAAATAAAATATTTTGGTAGTACTTTTTGGTAACACTTTTACAGTGTCCATGTTACATTACATGTACTTACTATTGTAATGACGATAAATTATGAGTAATTATAAACCATTACATAAATATTTCAGAAGATTACATTATTATAGTATTTATTTATATTACAAATAAAACATTTTGGTAGTACTTTTTGGTAACACTTCATTTTACAGCGTCCCCGTTACATTACAAGTACTTACTATAGTTTTTAACAGTTAATTCTGCATAAATCTAAACAATTACATAAAATATTTCTGATTACATTGTTATAGTATTTATTTATATTAAAAATAAAACATTTTGTAGTACCTTTTGGTAACAATATTTTACTGTGTTCTTGTTATGTTACATGTACTTACTATAGTAATAACAGTAAACTATGCATAAATATAAACAATTATGTACAGTAAGCATTTCGAAAGATTGCATTATTATAGTATTTATTTATATTAAAAATAAAATGTTTTGTAGTATTTTTTGGTAACACTTCATTTTACAGCTTCCCCATTACATTACATGTACTTACTATTGTAATAACAATAAATTATGAGTAATTATAAACCATTACATAAATATTTCTGAAGATTGCATTATTATAGTGTTTATTTTTATGAAAAATAAAACATTTTCGTAGTACTTTTTGGTAACACTTCATTTTACAGTGTCCTTGTTGTGTTACGTGTATTTACTATACTAATAACAGTAAATTACAAGTAATTACATGCAGATTTCCAAAAATTACTGTATGTTATTATAGCATATATTTATATTAAAAACAAAACATTTTGGTAGTACTTTTTTGGTAACACTTAATTTTACTATGTTCTTGTTATGTTACATGTACTTACTGTAGTAAAAACAGTAAACTATGTATAATTTATAAACAATTATATACAGTAAGCATTTCGAAAGATTACATTATTATAGTATTTATTTATATTAAAAATAAAACATTTTGGTAGTACTTTTTGGTAACACTTCATCTTACAGCGTCCCTGTTACATTACATGTACTTACTATTGTAATAACAGTAAACTATGTATAATTATAAACAATTACATAAAATATTTCCAAAAAATGCCATTATTTTAGTATTTATTTTAATGAAAAAAGACAACACTTTGGTAGTACTTTTTGGTAACACTTCATTTTACAGCGTCCCTGTTACATCACATGTACTTACTATAGTAATAACAGTTAATTCTGCATAAATCTAAACAATTACATAAAATATTTCTGAAGATTACATTATTTTGGTAGTACTTTTTGGTAACACTTTATTTTACAGTGTCCATACTATAGTAATACCAGTATATTATTTACAATTATAAACAATTACAGAAAACATTTCTAAAAATTATATTATTATAGTATTTATTTTTATGAAAAATATAACATTTTAATAGTACTTCCTGGTAACACTTTATTTTACAGTGTCCTTGTTACGTGTTACATGTACTTACTATAGTAATAACAGTAAATTACAAGCAGAATTACATAAATATTTCTACATTACTATATATCTGTATAAAAACAAAAACATTTTGATGGTAGTAGTTTTTTTTTTATATTACAAGCAAAGTTACATAAATATTTCTACATTACTATATATTTGTATAAAAACTGAAAAAAATGGTGATAGTAGCTTTTTTTGTAATGCTTAATTTTACAGCATCCTTGTTACGTTACATGGATTTGCTATAGTAATTAAAGTAAATTATTTATAATTACAAAAAATTACATGCACACTGTAAAAAATAATTTGTTGAGTCAACTTAAAATAATTTGTAACCTGGCTGCCTTAACATTTTAAATTTGGTCAACTCAAAAAAAGTTTATTCAACTTGAAATGTTAAATTATACTAAGTGACAACTTAGATATTTGAGTTGAATCAACTTAAAATTTTAAGGCAGCTGAGTTACTTACCCATCTGTTAAGTTTAACAAACACTATCTATGACTCAACAAATTGTGTTTTTTTATTTTTTCCAGTGCAGATGTATGAAAATTATATTATAGTATATATATAGTATAATTATGTATATATTTTTTATAAAAATAAAACATTTTGGTAGTACTTTTCGGTAACACTGTTCTGAGTCTTTGTTACAAATTACATATACTTACTATACTAATTATAGTAAATTATGTATAATTACAACCAACTACGTACATGTTAATTTTTTGCTCAGTAGTTAAATGTAGAATCACACTATAACAAGGAAATCTTAAAATAAAGTATTTTTTACAGTGCTGTTCAACATGTACATAAAATGCACTTAATAGTTATAACAATAACTTGGTAATAACTAGGTACAGTACTAACCCAAAACTTTAACCCATGTAGTTACCATATTTTACTCATAAAAGTATTTGTTGGGTAAGTACACTTTAAATGTATATACTGTAAAATAAACTGCAACCAAATTTTTATTAAACATTTCTGTTTTCAGGAGGTTTATCTTGTCTTTAAATAAATCTAAAAAGTCTGTAAGATTGTTATAAGTATGTTTAATAACTAAATAATAGAAAATATATTCTAACAGTCATTAAATTTTATTTCACATCAGATAGTCAATGTGCATAAATTGCGTGGTATTTCAGCTTTGCATGAGACCAATTACTGTATATTTATTTGTTATTTACATTTAATTCCTGTGTCAATATACAACATTATTATGCTGTTCATTACACTGAGCATCAATGCATAATAATAAGAAATGTATAGCATATTTTTACCGTTATAATAAAACATTTTTGATGTTTTGCTTGTCATTTGTTTAACCGAACTGTGACTGTCTAGCTGTTTAATTGTCAGTCTGTCTGTCTCTCTATGTAGGCAAAACTCTCAAAAATCCTGTCACACTGCTGAACTGATTATGAAGTTGAAGTCCAGCGCCGAAGGGAACTTCAGCTATAACGAGCTTATCGTCTCATTTGTGTGTCAACCCCAGAGAAACCTGCAGTGAATATCAACACTAAAACACAAAAATCCCCATGTGTGTGTGTGCAAGACGTAGTCTTCAGCCCTCAGGTCACAGTCTGAACCGAGACAGCAAACTGACCTCCACTAATTTAGAAGAAGTCAGTGTGAAAGATCTGACAGTCTTATTCCCAAATAACAGCACCTCATTTGCATTCATACATTAAGCCTCTCTGTGTTTGATGTTTACATCGGCGGAGCGAGTCCACTTAAATAACCTCAGATTTATTTGAAGAAACGGGTATAAACATTGAGATACAGCCTTTATTAAGTACTCTGATGCTTGTACACTGTAATTAATGTCAATTGCTTCGCCTTGCATCAAGAGGACTGACAAATGGAGGGTCTGCGACATAGGTGACCTTTATAGTTAAGCGTGAAACCATCAATCCAGCACACATACAGCTTCAGACATGTGGGTGGGATGCAGACTTGTCTGCTTTATATCTTAACAACTTTAACCTTGGATTCATCTCATCTGCTCAAAATCCTTGCTCTTGTGCTGATTAAAGATACTTTTATTAAAGGGATAATTCACCAAAAATGAAAATTCTGTCTTCATTTACTCACCCTCATGTTGTTCCAAACCTTGCACCCAAATGCTCTTCATATTTTATATCAGTATGTTAGGTCAAAAGCAATCTGAAAGTAATCCAAAAGTAGTCTGAGTATATACCTAAAATGTGTAATGTAATGGATTATGTTACGAACTACAATTTTTGTCATGTAATTTGGAATCTGGGGCCGGTTGCATAAAAGGTTTAGACTAGTCTTAAAAAGTTAGTCAGCTATTTTTTCTTTAAGACTGGTAATAATTTATTTAAAAACAGTTAGAGAAAAATGTAAATTATTCTAAGCTGAATCCAAAAAATAATAATGATTATCCTTTGGTTAACTGCTAGTTAGTCAGACTAATAGTTAAGACACTGTCTTAACATCGAGGCTAAGTTTATGCAACTGGCCCCTGATCTCAATTTGTAATTAATCTACCCAGCTCTGACAGTAGTTTCGATACAAGAACTGGGTCCAAACTTCCAAAAAAAGGACAGGTCTGTCATCCAGGTAACCGGGTGTTCGTTAATATCCAGCTTCTGCTAATTTGTCAGTCAGTTCCATAAATACTCTGTTATTTCTGACCGTACCATCCAGTTCGTCTTGGACAGAATTTTCTGTTCACTGTCTGTCCCCACTCCATTTGACATGTTTTCCATCGTTTTCCACATTTCTTATTTTTCCCTGGGTAGTGACATTACTTTCTATGGATAACATGATTACATATTATTCACACAAATGCAGTAAATTATTCATAAATTATTGATTATGTAAGTCTGGACAAAAAAATGTTTAAACCTGAAAGACTTTGGGCATGTAATGTCACTGTTTTCAATGTAATGTCAATGCAATGGAAGGATTCTTAAAACATTTTTTTCAGCCCAACCCCTTAAAGTATAGTATTTGCTTGAAATAATGCTGAGGAATTTAATATTTCAATAATTTAACAATACATTTGCATGTTTACAGTTCTCTGATGTCGGTTAATGGTTGCACTGACATGCAAGTAAACAAATAAAATATATATTTTAGTGCTCAAGTGTTTAAATGGCTTTTATTATACATTTTTATGATTTAATTCAATATTATTAGGGTTTTATCAACTCACTATTCACTATTCACATTTTATCAACTCTCTAATTAAATGTTTGATGGCTTTTATGATGTTGATATCAAAATTGGAATGTTTTCTTTCTTTTCGCTTTTTTATATCAATATGGTATATTTAATGAATAACATTTTTTAAATAAGATTTGTAAAAAAAAAAACTTTAAATAAATAAAAATGTTATTAAATTGTTATAAAAACTTGAAGATATTTTCTTTCTTTTCACTTTTACATATCAATATGGTACTTTTAATAAATACATTTTATACAAATTTATAAAAATGTATTTACAATTTTAAATAATTCATTTAAAAGTAATCTAAAAAATAGTCAGAACACATTACCTAAAATGAGTAACCTAGATTATGTTAATAATTACAGTTGTAATCAGTAATAGATTACAATTTCTAAGTAATCTACCCAGCTATGCTTCTGCTATCTGCTCTGATAGAAACAAAACTACACTGAACACTCTGAGTTTGTGTTAGAATCAGAACTGATAATAAAACACTGTTTACATTTTTTTTTTTTTTTTTTGCCTTCAAACCACACTTACAATTTCAAGTTTAAACCCTATCAGGATAGCTTGCTTCAAAAATACATCCCATGATGTTTAAGAATTACATTAGTAGGAAATGTCTACACTCTGAAAGCAATCTAGTCAAATGCATTTTCAAATGCTTCTGGAAGGGTTATCCATTTGTGATCAGATCAACCAAAATGCATCTTACACTGACCCAAATTATAAATGCAATCAATTTTGTTTTTACCCCCATTTTTCATGAGCTGAACTCAAAGATCTGAGACTTTTCTATGTACACAAAAGGCCTATTTCTCTCAAATTTGTCTAAATCTGTGTTAGTGAGCACTTCTCTTTTGCCGAGATAATCCATCTACCTCACAGGTGTGGCATATCAAGATGCTGATTAGACAGCATGATTATTGCACAGGTGTGCCTTACGCTGGCCACAATAAAAGGCCACTCTAAAATGTTAATTTTTTTTTTTACACAGCACAATGCCACAGATGTCGCAAGTTTTGAGGGAGCATGCGTTTGGCACGCTGACTGCAGGAATGTCCACTAGAGCTGTTGCGTGTGAATTGAATGTTCATTTCTCTACCATTAGCCGTCTCCAAAGGCGTTTCAGAGAATTTGGCAGTACATCCAACAGGCCTCACAACCGCAGACCACGTGTAACAACACGAGCCCAGGACCTCCACATCCAGCATCTTCACCTCCAAGATCGTCTGAGACCAGCCACCCAGACAGCTGCTGTTACAATTGGTTTGCATAACCAAAGAATTTCTGCACAAACTGTCAGAAACCATCTCAGGGAAGCTCATCCGCATGCTCGTCACCCTCATCGGGGTCTCGACCTGACTGCAGTTCATCATCGTAACCGACTTGAGTGGACAAATGCTCACATTCGATGGTGTCTGGCACTTTGGAGAGGTGTTCTCTTCACAGATGAATCCTGGTTTTCACTGTACAGGGCAGATGGCAGACAGCATGTATGGCGTTGTGTGGGTGAGCGGTTTGCTGATGTCAACGTTGTGGATCAAGTGGCCCATGGTGGCGGTGGGGTTATGGTATGGGCAGGCGTATGTTATGGACAATGAACAGAGGTGCATTTTATTGATGCCATTTTGGATGCACAGAAATACCGTGACGAGATCCTGAGGCCCATTGTTGTGCCATTCATCCACGAGCATCACCTCATGTTGATAATGCACGGCCCAATGTTGCAAGGATCTGTACACAATTCCTGGAAGCTGAAAACATCCCAGTTCTTGCATGGCCAGCATAATCACCGGACATGTCACCCATTGAGCATGTTTGGGATGCTCTGGATCGGCGTATACGACAGCGTGTTCCAGTGTGTACATTTTGACAGAATTTATTTTGGGTAAACTAATAGCAAGACTTGGCATTTTTAGAGAATGTAAATGGTGTATCCCCATGCAAAAGTCTCTGCTGTGATGCTGAGGAGCTGCAGGTGGTTTTTAGGTTGGTTTATGCGGTTTCTAGGGTGTTCTGGGTGGTTGGAAGGTGGTCAAAAGAGCCTACCTGTTGTTTCTATTCTGGTCTCTATATGGCCTCGTTCCCTTGTCCTGAACATTTCTGATTCAGCGTCTGCTCAGAAAATGATCAAATTAGGCCCATAATTAGGGTGCACTTTACCTAAATGAGCACTAATGAATCATTAGCTCTTATGTAACTCTATCATTGGTTAGTTTTCCTGTTGAACTGAGCTGCTGGGTCAGACGTCTTGGGCATGTTTGCCTGTCCATTTCACTGTGGATTACTTCCAGTAGCTCAAACAATAAAGTAAAGGTCAAGAGTTCAATTACCAGGAAAAGCATGAACCGATAAAATATGTACCTTGAATGCAATATGAGTAATTTTGAATAAAGAGTTATATAGCTATAGTTCCATAACCTTTGACATTTATAGAATCATTTCATATCACAAAACGTTCTTTATAGTGGAAAGCGTTCTTCTTCTGTTAAAATGTACCTTTAGACTAAGAAAAAACTATGGTTCTTCCACAGCATTGAACTTAAGCAAGCATGCACACATATGCAAAAGCAAACATATGCACACATGATATTTGTTTTTCATGAAGATGTATGCTCTTTCAGCAGTATGGTGACAAACACAAATACTAGCAAAAAATATTATCCTTCCCACTTCATTTCCGTTTTCGGTCGCATACAATGGCTCAGCATGAGATTTCCAAAACTATTAGATAAAGACGTTTTAACGTGCAATTTATCAGCATAATGCGGTAACGCAACACAATGGCCATTTAGACCTCGCCATGTGATATTGCTTCACTCCTTTTCATTCCACTCTTGGGAAATGTCATATTCATAATGACTCGGTGCTTGAGTGCTTTCATGAGGCTGTTTCTAAGTCTTTTGTCGAGGTCTTGAGGGTGAGCTGACAACTGATTTCCGCTCTCACACAGACGCCTTGATGGAGCTAAATAGAGAAGGTGCTGGATGAAACTGGAATGACTGACATTGTAATTGACAAGTCATAAAGTGAATGAGTCACTTTAACTCTTTACTCACCAGATGCAAAAAAAAGTTGCATGAAATATTTTTCTCTATAACAACAACAAAAAAATCAAAATTAACATTATTGTGTATTACATTGATATTACATTGTTACAACATTGTAATAAGCGTTTTAATGTCAGCTTGTTGTCATTTTGGTCTCATCCTCAGACACTGGTATTATGCAAAATCAGAAACACTTCAAGTTTAAACCCCCGGATTTGTTCATGTGGCATTTGTCTTGACGTGACATTGTGCAGAACTTTTATTCCATCACATTAGGCACAGAAAATGAAACTTATACTCATTATACAAGCATGATTGAACAGGTTAACACTACTGTTAACTCTACTGAGTGTCTCTGCTCTTTTTATTTTAGTCTGACAGTGCGAATAGTAATCTTTTTTCTGAGAAATACATTTGCCACTACACTCTAAAAAACGCTGGGTTGTTTTTTCAACCCAAATGCTGGGTTGAGACCACTGGGTAAGAACGTTGGGTTAATTTAACCCAATTTTGGGTTAAAACTGTTCTAAATTTATAACCCAGCGGTGCTGGGTTAAGAACGCGGACTCGAGAGAGAGCAGGCACGTCGTGTCCACCGTACGTCAAAAAGTGCGAGAAGCGGCCATTTTCTCAGCGTCTGCAGATGGAAGCTAGTGAAGGACGATTTTCGGTAAGTAAAGATTAAAAATGTAAATTCATCATTCATTATGTGTGTCCGGGAGTATTTTGAGACTTAATGGAACGCGGGAAAAGTCGGAAAAGAGCTTTTATTGGGAAATACGCTGACGCGGTTTTCGCCTCAGAAATAGTCGTAACGGCCTCTTCTACTGAACGGAAGAGATAACTTTAATACAACGTCTGTGAGTTTCATATGTCATATTTACACAAGATTTAGGTGTTAATAGAGGAGCGTTAACCGATTTACATGTTAATTCGTAAACTTTTTTTCCCGCGATTAAACTGAAAGTAGTTTCCTAAAGAAAACGGCGTCGTGTAACGAAGACTAGCTTAATTATTTTAAGGCTGATTAAGTTTTAATTGTTAAAAGTAATGTTTTGCATGTAATATTTCAGACTTGTTGAGCTTTGAGTCTTCATTGTGCCCGCGCCGGGAGTTAACGACACAGAAGACCGCGTGTGAGAGGAGGCGATCGGCTCGGCTTCTTCAGAAGAGACGGAAAGACGGTACAAGGCAAGTAAAGGTCATAATTCCATATAATATCGCCTTTTTTTGACTATTAATAAAAGAATGGTTGCATTTTTTAGAGATTGAAAGCCAGAGACATAGGAGAGCTTCATTCTTTCTGGATTAATGCGAGTGATTTTTTTAGAAAATGCATGTTTCTGTTGTCTTCTGCCTGTTTACTTCACATTTTGATACAACAACAGTATGATGACTTGTTCACATTTTATTTAAACCATTGATGCCCGTTTTTTGCAGAACTCAAACCAACTTTGGGGCTAACACCACAGCCACCTACTTGTGTGAAGAGGCAATTTTTCTGAGCTTTAGAAAAGAGGGCAAGGCGATTTAAGGCAAGTAAAGGTAATAATTTAATGTTATCTTTTGTTTGATTTATTTATTTATTTGTCTAAGAATAAAAATATGTTTTATGTAGATGTTCAAAGACAGGATAGATTCATTCTTTTTTGATTGATATGAGCTATTTGTCTTCTGCCTGTTTACTTAATATTTTGATGCAAAAATAGTATGATTACTTGTTCACATTTTAATTAAATAATTGATGTGCATATTTTTCATTGCAGAACTCAAACCAGCTCTGGAGTTAACGGCATGAAAGACTGTGTGAGAGGAGGCGATCTCCTCAGCTTCTTCAGAAGAGAGGGAAAGACAGTATAAGGCAAGTAAAGGTCATAATGTCATAATTCCATATTATATATTTTTTTGACTAGTAGTAAAAGAATGTATACTTTTTTGTAGATGTTGAAAGCCGGAGACATAGGAGAGCTTCATTCTTTCAGGATTGATGCGAGTTATTTTTGAAAATACATGTTTCTGTTGTCTCCTGTTTGTTTGACATTTGTCATAATGTCATGTTATCAGTTGTTGCTGTTTTTTTTTTTGTCTAAGAGTAAAAAAACATTTTATGTAGGTGAGCCAGAGACATTATGTAGAAAGCCAGAGACATAGGTGAGCGCTTAATTCTTTTGAGATTGATGCAGGTTATTTGTAGAAAATACATGTTTCTGTTGTCTCCTGCTTGTTTACTTAACATTTTGAACAGTATGATGACTTGTTCACATTTTAATTAAACCACTGATGTCTGTGTTTTTAATTGCAGAACCTAAACCAACTTTGGAGTTAATGACACAGAATCCTGCTTGTGTGAGGAGGTGATATTCTCAGCTCGTTCATAAGAGAGGGAAAGGTGGTTTAAGGTAAGTAAAGGTCATAATTTTTTTTTTTGTTTGTTTGTTTGACTAAGTGTAAAATAATGTTTTATGTAGAGGTTAAAAGGCCAGAGACATAAGAGAGCTTCATTCTTTTAAGATTGATGGGAATTATGTTTTAGAAAATAAATGTTACCGTTGTCTGCTACTGTAGTATTCTAAAGCACTGTGGTAGACAAAGACAATAAACAACCACACAATATGGTTGAAATTATAAAACAGTCTAGTTACCCATCCTTGCAGAATTGGATGCACCTCTGTTTGAAAATGGTTACATTTGAACTAAATGTTTTCTTTTTTTAAATGTTTTTCTCTTTTAGGCCACTGATGAAGAGCAGGTGGTGACTGGGATGAATGCTGGACAAAGAGGAGAAATGATCTTCCCCCCCAAAATGATGCAACAGTGGTTTTAAAGGAGGAGGCCGCCCTGGATAATGTCAAAGATGTTGGACGCCTTTGCTGAGCTGATGGGGCTTCATGACTACATCAATTATCTTAAAGAGATTTAAGGAAATTGGCAGTGATGCATTTTCTGTATGCGATCATGGACTATGAAACAAACCGTAAGTGTATAGTCTAAAAACAAAATGTCAAATGCTTGTTTTCTGTGTTGTTCAGTAGAAATGGAGTTCACATTCATTCATACACATGCTCACAATACTTCACACATTTGCTTGTGTTAAATGTTATAATGTCAGTGTTAATGTTGTGGTTTTATTTTTAGTTTGTGTTTAAAAAGAAAAAAAAAGAAAGAAACTATTAACTGATTGTACAATTATTGTAAAGTAGTGTTTTTTGTACAGTAGTTTTATAGAATATACAGAATTTACCAGACAAAATAGTCAGCAGATATTCAGTGCTTCATTTATAAACTCTGTACCTGCTAATGCCATACTTTTTCTGCATTTCTTTTCACATGCATGTTACTTTTGAATGTTTTCTCTTGTTGTAGTTTTTAATAAACATTTATCTTTTGATAGTCATTCTGTGTGTGTTAAAGTGATTTTATAATGATCAAGATTTGTAGATTTAATGCCTAGCTCAATTTTGGGTTCATTTTAGCCTAGCAGTGTAGTAATTTTAAACCATAAAAAAAGCAACCCAGCATGCTGGGTCAATAATTCAACCTAACTTGCTGGGTCAAAACCCATGCTGGGTTATTTTGACTCAGCTGGTTGGGTTAATTGTTTTTACCAAACATGCTGGGTTATTTTATTTAAGTCAACTATTGTTTAAAAACTATTATATTGCTGATTTAAAATGGACTGAAACTAATAAAAACAAACACACACACACACAGAGTTATTAGAGGCAACAGCGATAATCAAAAGATGAACGCGTGAAGAGTTTGGTTCCAAAACGCTATAAACGCCATTTTTTACAAAATTAAGTTTCTGCCAAAATCAGTATTGTATCTGGTCGGTATTGAAAAGCCAGTTTTTAATTTTACGCAAAATGCAATATCCGCCGTGTTATTCTGTTATGTTTTCTCCTTATTTTTTCAAACTGTGACAAACGCCAGTCTCCCTTCTCTGCAAAATGCGATACATCCGCTCAGCCAATCACAGCGCAGCATTTCACACATTGTAAACAGTAAAGGCGGTGCTTTGAATACACTCCACATCCTAGTTTTCAACGCTGAGTAATGTATCACAGTCATATCTGACGAATCCTTTCATAAAGTGTAGAGAAAGTGTAAATAAGAGATTGATTGTGCAGTGTAGAGAGTTTCATTGATTATAACAGAACTTTGTGAGATTGCGATGAACTAAGATGAGTGACATCTTTTAATGATTTTTAAGGGAGTTTGTAAATGAGATACTGATTAAATACAACATTTAAATAAACAAGAAGTTAATATTAAATGACTAACATTGACTATAACACTATTGCCTGATTTTGCTCTATTTCGTGGAAATTTCGAAGTCACAACTGAGCCACTGCACATCTCTATTCAAACACAGATGTGTTTCGTTTATGAATGAATGTGCGTTTTTAAACTAATCTAGTGAGTCAATGATTCAATTTCCCATTCATAAAGACAGTCACTTGCTTTATTCCTGAATGAATCAGCCGTTCGAAGGAATCAAAAGAATGATATGATTCTGTAATTAAAACCGCCACCTACTGACAGTTTTAGTTTAATTTTTAAAGTATCTTCTTTTCAGATATTTAAATCATTTAATATTTCTATATTCAAAATTTTATACTTAAAAGATTAATCTCAACATGAATTTATGAATTTGATTGCACACATGCACCTCTGAGCTTCATTAAACATGAAAATACCCCTACAAGCCACTTTTGTGTAATTTTGTGTAATTTTGTTAATACTGATTTCATTTGATTGGTAACTTATTCTTATTCTGTTGTTTTAATTAAAAATGTAAAAAAGCTTATAAAATATATTTGTAAAAAATGACAAAAGATGACATACAAGTTGAAAAAAATGCCATTACAAAGGTAAAAACAAAATCCCCCTCTAATTCACTTTAAGGAGTCAAATATCACCTCGTAATGGGAAGGCTCATTTCTGATCAGATTTTTTGATTATTGATTAGAAGGTGCTCCTAAAATTTTGACTGTGCTCCTAAATTTTTGAAGTTAGGAGCACTTGTGAAAGAAAAGTAAGCATAGAGCCCTGATGGATTTATTGCATTTTGGAAAAGAAATAGGGATTTTCATCTTGCCACTTTCTTGGTAAAGAAAACACATTTTTACTCAAATTAATCATAATGGATTTATAGTCTTTTGGAACCAAACTCTTCATTTATTATTAAGCAAGAACACATGGGCAAAATACAAAATAAATTGAGTTTATTTGGGTAAATACAGCAAACCTTACAATATTACATACATTTAAACTCGTTTAACAAGCATTTTAGACATACAAAATGTAATTTTTAAAAGTAGAATATATTTTAAAAGTAGAATTTATTTCATTCATTTACTTCATGCAAGGCAACAGGCGTTTCCATCCTGCGAAACAACCACTGCTGACGCAGCTGACTGACATCTCATCCTTATGTTGCGTTCTGTAAAATAATTCAATTTACAGCAGACTTTATGAATGAAATAATCATTCCTTTGACTTTATTAGTATCTTGGATACATCTCATAACCTTCAGGGTCCACAAAGTTAAAAAAACATTTTGAAGTGTCTGTAAAATATATATATAGCCGTAACGCAATATATATGCTATACCATGTCTTTGACATATCAACCGTACGGTCACGCATGATTCGGATAATTATTATAAATGAACATTTCTGCATTTCTCATATATTTTGCTATATTTTCGTTCTTTACCCTCTATCTTGTTCACAACAACTTTATGGTTTCATCCCTACTTCCCTGATTGCTTGTTCGACCCTATTATTTGATGACTGACCAGCACCAATCTCGCTTCTGTGTGACTGACTGAAGTTTGTAAACTGCTGTTCTCACTTGAAAGCTAGAAATTCCCATCCCTCCATGGGAACAGCAGACACAGAGATGGGGCAAGATTGCTCTCTCATCTCTTCCTTTTGATAGATTTATTCCCTATCAAAGTTATCTCAACTGTACGGTAGAGATATCAGTTAAAAAAGTTCTTCACAGTGATGCCATAGAAGAACCATTTTTGGTTCCACAAAGAACCATTCAATCAAAGGTTCTTTAAAGAACCATTTCTTTCTTACCTTTTTAGAATCTCAAGAACTTTTATTTTTCCACAAAGAACCTTTTGTAAAACAGAAAGGTTCTTCAGATGTTAAAGGTTCTTTATGGAACCATTTACACAAAAAAGGTTCTTCTATTGCATTGTAAAGCACCTTTATTTTTAAGAGTGTAAGTGTTTTGGTTATAGGGCGTATATGCAAGGATTTCGCATAACAAGGGTAATACCTAAACATGGGGCTGAGGGGGTATTTGGGGAACCTGTCTTAAAGACATTAAATACTTCTCCATTAGGAGTGATTTAAAAAAAAAAAAAGGATGATAAAAGCTGAAAGAGAGGAGTATAAGTCTTTCTTTCCTGCTGTTCTGGTTCGCTCTGAAAGCAGACACTGATTTTAAAGAGCAGGTTTCTTTGGTAATCCCCACTGGAGCACTGCTTTAATTTTAGGTGGAAGCTTTTTATTAAATTTAAAATTGTTTTAGAGATTTTCAAGCTCATGTCCTGAAGAAGTTCCATCTATAATCTCTGGAGACCTTATCAGGAGAGTATTATGAGCAACAAACCGCACCAGCTGGAGGAGTCCAGAGTTTCTGACAGCAGGACAAGAGTGTGCCAGAACCGAACAGATTTCAATCGCTGCTCCTGCAGCTTTCTTGGCTTGAATGTTATCTTTTAGCATGATGTGAAAGTGTGATTTAAAGGTGAAGTGTGTCATTTCTGCTCTAAATTATAAAAATGATTCCCATTGGTCAGACAAACAGGTAGCTAACTAGGACTCTTGCTAGGAATTTTTGAGGTTTGCAATGTTTTGATAACTTTTGCAGAAATTAACCTATGTCTTGTTTTTATAGTGTGCATTTTAGCATGGGATATTAACATGATATTACATTTTGAAAATGACACATCGCTTTGAGAATAGAGACCCAGAGAGAGTCTGGTAGTGAAAAACACAAACACTTGAGCTGAACTAAGCTATTGCTGGATCTCAAGGTTGAACATTTAAGCATCTCAAGAGCATGTTATGTACATGCATAAAAGGTTTAATTTCAGGAACTTCCACATTTATAATGTTACAAAAGATTTCTATTTCAAATAAATGCTGTTCTTTTGAGCTTTTTATTCTTTAATAAAATAATCAAAGGATAATCAAATGTTTCTTGCACAGCAAATCATCATATTAGAATGATTTCTGAAGGATCATGTATCAATGAAGACTGGAGTAATGATGCTGAAAATTCATCTTTGATCACAAAAATAAATTACATCTTAAAATAAATTCAGTTATTTGAAATTGTAATAATATTTAACATTTTTACAATTTTCAGTGCATTTTTTATAAAATAAATGCAGCCTTGGTGAGACTCATTAAAATATATATATATATATATATATATATATATATATAACTAGTAGTTATATTTAGTCAGCATATCTAGTCCGTCAGGGTTCCTATAGATTTTCCATTTCAAAATTTCATACTTTTCCAGACTCACATTTTCAAACCTCTCAGTAGTTTTTCAGACCAAATTTAACATAAATGGTTCACAGAGCATTGTTTTCAGCTTTATATTTGGTATATAGTAGAGTCATCTGTAAATATTTTTTTTAAATATTTTTAATATATATATTTGTAATATTTTTTATTTAATATTTTAATTTTAATAAATGATTTTTCAAAGTGACAACATACAGAGCCCCTAAAATAACAAATAATTTAAAAAAATAAATACAAAATACAGACTTTTACATGCACACAAGAAACTTTTTTGTGCCCTCGAGAAACTATTCACATGTGTATGGGAATTTTTTGCATGCTTACGCATTACAATTTCTATTTTTATATAATCTATTTCCTCTTTGCATCACTGCCATCTTACTATGAATAAAACAAGAGCATGGATGCACATGAATTAACAGACATCTGCTTGCTCAAAATTTGGCTTTTCTTATGGTAGTACCTCTAATATCAAGGCTTGATGTCCAATTTAACACATCCTCTGTGGCAACGGAGAAACCATGACATGAAATGGGCTGATGGCACAATAGGTGGATCAGTGTGCATTGTCTTACTGTATATGCTAAGTTTAATGGTTTCTTGAGCGCACATAAAAATCTGTATATTTTTTATTTTTGTTTATTTTAAGTCCCTGAGGCTATGAAATACGGTGCTAAGAGTATAGTGAGAAGAAACCCAAAATGCTTACAACCTGAATTTTGCATAATAAAAAAAGTACATCTTGAATTTATTCAAGAATCACCAAACAGCTGCCATGAAACCTTGCTTCTTGTACGATAAATTTATTTTCATCAATATTAAAAAAAAAAAAAACCTAAATAGGGGCAAAAGTCTGGAAACACAAATAATATTCCACAGTCTGCTTTCTTTTTCCATACTTTTCCAGACCTGGAAAATACTTGAATCAAATTCCATACTTTTCCAAACCCCGTAGGTGTCACGGATTGGCCAGGTTCTGCAACCACTCACACGCAGCGATCACAGTCACCAGAATACTAATCACAGTCACCTGCATTCAATCAGTCACGCATGCTTATAAGCACACACCACTCACCACTCATTGTCCGGGCTCGTTAATCCGAAGCGGACTCATTGTGACGCTCTCTCCGAGTTCACAACATTCTACTTACCTGATTATACTTACCTTTGTCTCTGCTTCATTCCAGTCTGTCCAGTCAAGCCGCATCCAGTCAGTGGTGTGTGTGTCGTAAGTCTGTCAGCTGTCAGCAAACAGTGTGTGCATCATCTGCTTTGAAGTGCATCTCCCATCGTTCCTGCAGAGGAAACAAACATCATTCAGCTCGTAGATATCCATTCAAGAGCTTTGAAAATCTGAACTGTAATACTCACCTTTTCTGCACGTCATCCTTCATCTGTGGCTCTGCTGTTAATAAACACCTTTACCTTCACTTACCTCAGTTGTCCGTCTGCTTCCGTAACAGTAGGAACCTTGGTCAGTGAAAAAATGTGAAAAACAATTAAATAGGATCTATATTGCCAATTATGTCAATCAATTTATTAACAAACAGATTTGAGGTAAAACAGCTGATTAATATGCCATCATAAGGAGTTGCATGTGGAACCTCAAGATGAAGTTGTTAGTAATTTAAAAGTTAAAGAAAGTTGTGAAACAAAACTGGTAAAACTTTTTGAACCATCTTGTTAGGGCCACCGTGAAGTCCATGGTAAGAAAACGATAAATACATGGTAGACACTATAAGGACCAGTCTGTCTGACTAAAGTGAGCATGAAGGATAATTGACAGACGAGTGATCGGGAGGCTGATGGAGCTGCACACACGAGGCCCCTGTGGTTGAGTGGCTAGAAAGACAATTTAAAGAAGGATGAGTCTCCGGTTCTTTGAGTTAGTTACATTTAGAGTTTGCTGAAAGCCATGTGACACAAACCTGAAAGCCTTTTAGAAGAAAAGAATCTAATGATGGTAAAACTGAGCTCTGTGCTGTGAAAGTAAAGCTATATTTGATGGAAACTTGTGCTAACACCAGACAGTCTCACAAGACTTGTCACTCACAGCAAAATGTCTAGTCCTCATCACAGCTTATCGGCCTACAGCACCAAGCTTAGATAGGAAAAGTCAGTCTGACAACGTAAAGCAACCAACCACTGTTCATGATTATGTTTGTGGTTTGAAGTGGACTTATCTGAGATAAATGGATGCCTAAACACTTTAGACTAATATCAGTAAATAGGGTGGCACATTTCTGCATTAATTGTTGTATGAATCTATTGTAATGTGAGCCAAAATTTGAGCAAATACACATTTTTTAATAATAACAAACAAACAATAAATAAAATATAGCTGCAAGCAGCAATTAAGAGGCCAAGCGCTACAGAAACAAGTAAGCCAGCAAGCATCAGACCAAGTGTAGCAATGAGTAATTGAAGCCATTTCAATATGATTTAAATCAAAATGGCAAAAAGGAAAATCATTAATACAACACATTATCATTTTTGACCAATAGGTGGCGCTGTTATCAAATTGATGTGGTGTGTTCAGTGTGAGGTGACAATGACACACACAAAGTTTGGTGTCAATACTGTATGTCAAAGCTTTGCAGAGATACAGCCTAAGATGTAGTTTGGCATCATGCCTTACATTTGTTGCAGTGCTATACAAAAATGGTCTATCAACATGAAATCCATAAGTTTTTGTCAGCACAGTCTGAAAATGATCTGACTCGATTTTGCTAAAAAAAAATCTAACAAACAGTCTAGGAGGATTTCGAAGAAGTAGGTTTTCAACATAAATCAAAATGGCAGACAGGAAGTTTGCCGTACAATGGCATAATTGGTATCTACACTGACCCAAATTATAAACGCAACACTTTTGTTTTTGCTCCCATTTTTCATGAGCTGAACTCAAAGATCTAAGACTTTTTCTATGTACACAAAAGGCCTATTTCTCTCAAATATTGTTCACAAATCTGTCTAAATCTGTGTTAGTAAGCACTTCTCCTTTGCCGAGATAATCCATCCACCTCACAGGTGTGACATATCAAGATGCTGATTAGACAGCATGATTATTGCACAGGTGATGCTTTAGGCTGGCCACAATAAAAGGCCACTTTAAAATGTGCAGTTTTACTGTATTGGTCAGTATCTGGTGTGACCACCATTTGCCTTACGTAGTGCAACACATCTCCTTTGCATAGAGTTGATCAGGTTGTTGATTGTGGCCTATGCAATGTTGGTTCACTCCTCTTCCATAACATACGTCTGCCCATACCACAACCCCACCGCCACCATGGGCCACTCGAACCACAACGTTGACATCAGCAAACCGCTCACCCACACGACGCCATACACGCTGTCTGCCATCTGCCCTGTACAGTGAAAACCGGGATTCATCCGTGAAGAGAACACCTCTTCAAAGTGCCAGACGCCATTGAATGTGAGCATTTGCCCACTCAAGTCGGTTACGATGACGAACTGCAGTCAGGTCGAGACCCCTATGAGGATGATGAGCATGCAGATGAGCTTCCCTGAGATGGTTTCTGACAGTTTGTGCAGAAATTCTTTGGTTATGCAAACTGATTGTTGCAGCAGCCGTCTGGGTGGCTGGTCTCAGACGATTTTGGAGGTGAAGATGCTGGATGTGGAGGTCCTGGGGTGGTGTGGTTACACGTGGTCTGCAGTTGTGAGGCTGGTTGGATGTACTGCTAAATTCTCTGAAACGCCTTTGGAGACGGGTTATGGTAGAGAAATTAACATTCAATTAATGGGCAACAGCTCTGGTGGACATTCCTGCAGTCAGCATGCCAATTGCATGCTCCCTTAAAACTTGCGACATCTGTGGCATTGTGCTGTGTGATAAAACTACACATTTTAGAGTGGCCTTTTATTGTGGCCAGCCTAAGGCACACCTGTGCAATAATCATGCTGTCTAATCAACATCTTGATATGCCACACCTGTGAGGTGGATGGATTATCTCGGCAAAGGAGAAGTGCTCACTAACACAGATTTAGACAGATTTGTGAACAATATTTGAGAGAAATAGGCCTTTTGTGTACATAGAAAAAGTCTCAGATCTTTGAGTTCAGCTCATGAAAAATGGGGGCAAAAACAAAAGTGTTGCGTTTATAATTTTGGTCAGTGTATGTTCTCAGCACGACCCATACAATATTTTGAGACCAGTTTAATTACAATAGACTAATTCAATCAAAAGTTATTTTTATTTAAACAATAACTGTTTTGTGTATCAACATGAAATCCGTAACTTTTGCCAACATGGTCTAAAGATGATCCGAGTCACATTTGTTGAAAATCAGACCACTGGTCTAGGGGAAGTTTGAAAGCAAGTTTTCAACATAAGTTAAAATATCAGACAGGTAGTTCGGACATACTGAAAAAAGAATATATTGAGAGCAGTTTCCTTACAATAGGCCAATTTAATCAAACATTATTAGAATTTTAAGCAATTTCTTTAGAACTTTAGAGAATGCTTGCTCTCGCAGGTATATGAAATCGCTTTTGAAAGCGTGTTCACTTTTTACTTTCACTTTCAAGATTCACAATCACATACTCTATGTATAGCATGGAGCGGCAGTAATTACCACACATTTTAGAAGATTAGAATTAGTGAAATTTAATGTACTGTAATGTTACAGGCTACTGCTAACAGGCGGCTAACTATGTATGTTTAGTGGCTCCGTAGGGCGTGTTATTAGTTTTCTGTGCCTTTCTGCATACGGATTCACTATTCGAGCACATCCCTTGTTTTGTAAAACTATCATAATGCGAGTCAACATCTGAGAAAATGCACCATTTTTAAAAATTACAATGATTAAAAAGTGTGTAATATGATCATATTAATATATTTGATGTAAGATCATTTATAGGCTTTAATTTCTGTTGACATACTTATGTGTTATTGCTTTAAATGAGCTAAATGCAACAGTTTTGTATGCTGGCTGGAAGCAGGACATTTATCTGCAGTGGGAAAGACAAATAAGTACAAAACTCTGGGTAATGTATCATGATATATAATAATTAAATTTTCAAAAGCATTCAAATAATCAGCAATCAAGTGTATCCACATTTAAAAGCTTTCTAAACCTATTGACTCGCGTCTGTATGATAAATTTCAGTGCAATTTACAACCCTCATGCTCCAAGAGCAATACATAACAAATCTGATATAAATTTGTTTGAGGCCTTATGTGCAAGAGAAGTGAAATAATTTCAAATGATACTGAAGACTGGTTTCTGCTTGTCAGATTGGATCAACAGTTCAGCGTGTAAGCCAATATAAACCGCACAAATCCCTCAAAGTCAAAGCAGAGAAACTCCCAGAATCATACACACAGATCGTTAAAATGAAAATTAAACCATCTTCTGAATGATTTATTAGTCGTCTCTGGCTTTGTCTGATGTCAGATACTTGGGGTGGCAGAAAGCAACACACGCTGGTAAGAAAACATCACTATGGGTTTCACTTACAACAATACTTCACCCAAAGCTATTTTAACTTGTAGGAATAAAATGAACTGAAAAATCTGTCATTTCCACAACATCATGTAGTTCCATTTGTTCCACTGTTTGATTTTCATTTTTGTGGAACATTAAAGAAAGTTTCTTTCCACGATGCCTGAGCTGCTCTGATTTTTAAATCAGACTCCAAATATGAACAAAATCACTATAAAAGTGGGCTTGTGTCATACAATAGTTTTGTGTGAGGAACAGACTGAAATTCAGTATTTTCTGCCTGAAGACGCACTGAGCAGGTCACGTCTGTCATGTCAAATGCTGTGTTGTGGTTCTTCTGAGTTTTGGTAATTAAAATGGGATTACTGTATATCAGACACTTGCAAAGTTTGTGACCAAATCTTCCAAACATTTTTAGTTATACAGAATAAATCTCTCTCCACTGAGTTTCCCCTGTGAGACATCCCTGTACAATGAGTAAAATAATTGAGATTCATGTCCAACACTGATCAAACACTTCTATCAAAACCTATCAGTATCTATCTTAATAACCTGTCTGTTCACAGAAATCAGTTTCCAGTCTGAACGGAGAAGTTATCAGTGAAACTTCATTTAAGGGGAGACACTGCAGGCAAAAACACTGTTTTTTTCAGGAACCTGTAAAGTTCAAGAATTTGGTCTTTTTGGAGTGTTTTTTTCAGACCAGTGGAAAGAAAACATCCAAAAGACAGTGTTAAGTGTTTCTTTTAAAGCACTTTATTTATTTGTGTCAATAGATTTCAATTACAATATATATTTTTAAAGGCCGTTTTCTCAAAATTAGATTTTTCTCCTACACTGAGCCATAAATATTCACTTCAGTAGCATTTACACACACTTTACAGTTTTAATTCTGTCTTAATCCTGAAGGTTTTTACAGAGGGATTTGTTCATATATAATTTGCTTGAACATTTTATTCCCCAAAAAACTGTTAAAAAAAAAAAGTTGTTTTCTGTCTGTTCTAAGTTGTCTAAGTGACAAAATCAGATACCCAAAATTCCCCCTGTAAAAATTTAAACAAAAAAATTAAACAAGAATTTTGAAACTGACATCCAGTGTTCAGATTTTTGTACTAGAAATGTATGCAAATTAGCACATATTTAATTAAATAATGCATTATTTGCATATTTAAACCTAACATTATAGAAAATATTTAATTTTTAATCCTTTTGTAATGTTTGCAATTACCAGTGTAATCAATCAACTGGGTAAGTAGGTGATAACTATTAGTTATTTTTTTACCTGCAGTGTCTCGCCTTAACTGGCTAACATGTTCACTTTTTTGGAAGAACAGCACAAATATATTGTTTCCTCTCAAAATGTATTCATTCTGTTCAGAGAGACTATTTATGATTTATTGCAATCTAAAAAAAAATCCTGTCTTATTTTTTTAATAAGGCCATTGGGTCATTTCATTGGGTTATTTTTAATATTTTTAATATTTTTACCCAGGTGCTGGGTAGTTTTTCTGTAACTATGTTGCTGGGTCATTTTTAATGCTGGGTTAAGCCTGTCTCTGACGAAACAACCCAGTTGCTGAGTTACAGTCAGAGCACCGGCTTTTTGAGTCCTCTACAGGAGAGAGCGGGTTATCACTCTTCATCGGAATAAAGGTTTGTATACATTTTATTTCATTTATTTGTCCAAATGAAGTTTTTAGCAATGCATATCACTAATCAAAAATAATTTTTTGACATATTAACGGTAGGAAATTTCCTAAATATTTTCATGGAACATGACCTTTACATAATATCCTAATGAATTTTGGCATAAAAGAAAAATCAATAATTTTGACCCATACAATGTATTGTTGGCTATTGTTAAAAATATACCCGTGCTACTTAAGACTGGTTTTGTGGTCCAGGGTCACATATTTCCAACATATATAGCTGTCAAATAGTACAAAATTGTCTTGTTAATGTCAAGTTGTCATGACAAAGACACTGACAGGTTATGATGTTTTGGTTTATGTCAAGTTGTCATAACAAAGGCATCTCAAACAATGTCATCTTTGCATTTAAAATGACATAACTGAGCAAATGACACTTAATGACGTGTCATAAACGTGCATAAAACCTTCATATTTATGACATGTGTCATGTCATGATTACGAAGGTGTTATGCCAGTCTTATGCACACCCCTTCAAGTAAAGTGTTACCCATATTTTTAAAGGCTGTTTTGACTGGATACCAGTCAAAACAGCTTCTTTCGCTTCTTCATCGAAATAAAGGTTTGTATACATTTGATTTCATTTATGGTATGAAGTCTTTACTGTGCTGTAAATTGTATTATTCTATGCAACGCAAAATAAGGATGAGATGTCAGTTAGCTGCAATTGTTCCGCATGATGGAAACGCCTTTTGCCTTGCATAAAATAGATGGATTTTATTCGTTATAGTACTGAGTTTAATTTAATTTGATGTCAAAATGTTCTCTAATGTCAGTACTGTTTGTTTATGGGCATCTTTCGGCTACAAGTGAAATGCGAGGTGGTCTAAGGTTCACAGTTCCCCCGGTGAACAGCAGCCCTTCACCTGCTTAGATTTCGGCGAGACACCAGCACAAGAATTGCCACTATTGTGGTGAAAAGTGATTACAGAGAACAACTGAATACACTTAAAATAAAATGCTACCTTTAAATGTTCAATTTTTATTTCTAAAATGATTGTTAAACGAGTTTAAATGTAATATTGTAAACTATGTTGTAAATTCAGTTTGTCTTATATTTTTGTGTATAAGTGTTCTTGCTGTATAATAAATGTTCATCTTTTGATTATTGCTGTTGCCTCTATAATTCTGTGATTTTTCCCAGCCCATTTTAAACCAGCAACGTATTATTTTTTAAACAATAGCTGACTTAAATAAAACAACCCAGCATGTTGGGTAAAAACATTTAACCCAACTAGCTGGGTCAAAACGACCCAGCCTGTGTTCTGTCTAATATTTACCCAGCGCTGGTTTGCCAAATAACCCAAGCTGGGTTGTTTTTAACCCTGCATGTTTTGTGTGGAATTTAGAAAAAAATAAGTGGGTGGATTTTTACGATTATAGGCTGGTTATTTTCACACTGTGGCCACACAACTGTGTTCAAACATCTTATGAAAGTGATTTTTGCATAATAGGTCCCCTTTAGAGTCTAAACTATCAATCAGGCAACTGACAGCATGTAGTAAATTGTATGCATCAGGTTTTTCAAGTTTCGATCATGTTGATTATCAAGTAAGATACAGTAGGCTTTTACAGACATCGCTGCATGTTTCTGAGACACTGAAGAGCTGGAAACCTTGAGCAGTCAGTGAATGCAGTGCTAACACACCTGCGTCCACTGAAGAAACACACATCCTAACCACACACCACCAATAATCATAGAAGAACACATCCACACACCAGACTCAGACTCATCTGACAATTTTGTAGTTGAATGAGATCAAAACATAATGAGAGCAATAAGAATTAGCTTGAATATGAAGATGCTTGTTGATGAGGATATTTCAGCAGGTTGTTTTGCTCATTTTGATCATTATATATCTGATGTAGAAGATGTACAGGTATAGAAGTGGGTCTGTTCTTGTTATATGCTATTAAAATAGTTCACATTCATTGTGGTATATTGCTCCATTTTAAAAGGTAATTTCCTCAACAGTGTCTGAGATGGAGAGCTTCATCCATCAGCACACACCGCACGAGGATATTCAGCGGGCGGATATTGTGTGCGTCCAGCAGCCATTGGTTCAGGCAAAGGTGGCTGCTGCGTAATTTGGTTTGGCAAAGGACTGTGATGGAGAGATGAGAGATAAACACATGGCATCTGCCAGAGCTCAGTCACTATCGGTGTGGAGATGAGTGGACGGAGCAAACGCTCTCTGTTCACAATAAATCAAAACAGTGTGTTATTGGCTCTCTCTACATTCCCTCGTCCTAAAGAGATACCAACCACCAACATATGTTTCAGGATATAAATGATTAAATGTCAGATGTGGTTGCCAGAAATTCACTGTAAGAAATTATTCAGGTACTACACTCTAAAAAATGCTGGGTTATTTTATTAACCCAAATGCTGGGTTCAGCCCATTGGGTCATTTTATTGGGTTATTTTTTTACTATTTTTTACCCAGGTGCTGGGTAGTTTTTCTGTAACTACTTTGTTGGGTAATTTTTAAAGCTGGCCCTGCTGAAAAAAAAAAAAACAGCCTAAAACCAGCCTAGGCTGGTTGGTGGGTTTTAGCTGGTTTAAGCTGGAAGTAGCTTGTTTTAGCTGGTTGTTCCAGGTGGTCTCCCAGTCTGACCAGCCTGGAAGTGGCCAAAACCCCTCTAAAACCAGCCTGCTGACCAGCTATGACCAGCTAAGACCAGCCAACCAGCTTAGGCTGCTTTTACCTATTTTTTTCTACCCAACCATGTTGGATGCATCATATTTACGAGTTGAATGCATATAAACACAGCCACAAAGTTGTTAATACAAGTGTCAGATGCGATGGAAGCAGCCAAATTTGTTAAAATTAATAAAACTATTTTTGTAATGTGCAATACAACTATATAAGTTACATATACAAAATATTATATTATTGTATAATTACAATACAATGATTTAGTTTACATAACCTTCATAAATTTAATAAAAACAGGAACAAAACTAAAACAGAATGATGCATATTCTTTATTCAAAATTTTGTAGATGTGGAGTTTTTAAAAATCGTTAAATTTTATGTAGAAAAGTTAAATCGCTGTTTTGTTCCGACCAAAGTGACTTGAACGCACCTGACGTCGTACTGACGAGTTGTCAACTCGTCCCAGGAGGACTTGAACGCAGCAGTTCAGTCAGTCAGAGCACAGGCTTTTTGAGTCCTCTACAGGAGAGAGCGGTTTTGCTCTTCTTCAGAGAAATAAAGGTTTGTATACACTTTATTTCATTTATGAAGTCTTTACTGTGCTGTAAATTGTATGATTTTACACACTGCAACATAAGGACGAGATGTTTCGCAGGATGAAAACGCCGTTTGCCTTGCATAAAATAAATGAATTTTATTTGTTATTTTACTATTGTGTATTGAGTTTAATCCTAAATTATGTTCTCTAATCTCAGTACTGTTTGTTTATGGGCAGATTTTGGAATCAGATGCGGCATCTTTCAGCTACGAGTGAAATGCGAGAGCGCGGTATGAAGTTTGCAGTTACTCCGGCGAACAGCAGCCCTTAACCGCCTCAGATTTCGGCAACACACCGGCATGAGAAATAGCGCTCAGTCAAAAAAAGCGATTACAGAGAACGGTTGAATACACTAAAATTAAAACTCTACTTCTAAATGTTACATTTTAATGTCTAAAATGCTTGTTAAATGAGTTAAAATGTATGTAATATTGTAAACTATGCTGTATTCACCCAAATAAATTCAGTTTGTCTTGTATTTTGTCCATGTGTTCTTTCTTAAAGGGGTCATCGGATGCCCATTTTCCACAAGTTGATATGATTCTTTAGGGTCTTAATGAAAAGTCTATATTATACTTTGGTTAAAAGTTCTCAGTGTTTTTTACCTGGTCGAGGCTGCTTTAAATGCAAATGAGCTCTGCTCGCCCCGCCCCTCTCTTCTCTCTGTGGAGTGACGAGCCTGTTTACTTTAGCCGCGTTTAGCTGCTAAACTTGCTAACTAGCACATTATTAGGAAAGGCGATCGCTAAGATTCATAAAAAACCCTTATACTCACTTCTGCTGTAAGTGAAGCTGGATCACAAATTATTCGCATGAACATAGACGGATATATGTAGATCGGGAGCTGCATTCCCTTCACAAACAAACATAATCCATTGCATCTTCAGCAGCTCAGATGTTAGCAGTAAATGACGACCACTATGTTCATTTTTACATCCAGCAACACAACCCCTCAATCGCTCAATCAGAGATTTTCTTGTCTAACTTACATCCCTGCTCTGGCATCAAAACATGGAGGTCGGACTGTTACAGCTGATCTGAGGTAAGACGCTCATGTCAATCAACTATCGTGGGAGCGGCCTCTGTTGGTGTGACGCAGCAACGACAAGCATCTGAGAATGGCTCGATTTGAAAAAGAGGATATTATTTTTACAGATTAATTAAAAACCACAGCATGGATTTTTATCATTACAGCATGTAAAAGTGACCCCTTTAATAACATACTGTAACAGGACTCGTGGGAAGCGTATAAGATCCAAGCGCGAGCTTTTATTGAACACAGCGTAGTCAGACAGGCAGGGTCGATCTTCAAACAAACAGTAATATCCAGAGCAAAAACAGCAGCAAAATCCAGAAATCAGGCAGAGGGTCAAAATACCAAGAGAGCAGTCCAAAAGTAACAAATAAACAAGGCAATGAAACTAGGCAAAAACTATGGCAATGAACTAGACAGAACAATGGTAAAAAAAAAAAACAAGGCAAAACAATGACAAGAAACAAAACCGTGGCAAAAACAAGGCAATGAAACAAGAGAAAACGCTTAGTAGAGTCCGCACAGCAAAACTATACTTCGCGAAGGCCTGTTTGGTTTAGGCCTCCTTAAATGGCCACCAAACAGGAAGTAACCCATGAAGCAGCACAGGGAGCGGTAACAGAGAGTCAATGGGTGAGGGCTCCCTCTGCTGGTGTGGCGTTACAGTTACTCTTTTGATTATTGCTGTTGCCTCTAGTAATTCTGTGTGTTTTCGTAAGTTCCAGTCCATTTTAAACCAGCAATATTTAGTTTAGTTTATTTGTTTACGGGGGCAATGCACATTAATAAACATGACAGTAAACGTGCCAGAATTAGCCAAAAAGGCTATTTTTCTTGACAGAATGTTAAAAAACAGACCATTTTCCACACATATACACAGATCTACAAACAAAAGGGAGTAAAAAGTAAAATACTGGAACAAAAAAAAAAAAAAAAACATACAAAAATATACAATAAAAATCATAACTAAAATACAAAAATAAGTATTTATCTAGACAACATAAAATATAGGGAAAATGAGAGAGATGGCGACAGGAGAAAGCAACATTGCCAAGAGCACTTAATACAATGAAGTCTACTGATAGGAATACAATACTAATGTTGACAGTGCTGAGTTGTCAGTAACCATTGTTTCTCTAATCTTCTAATTGTTGATGGGATGGAGTTCCATTCCCTTCCAGCTTTGACTGAGAATACAGACTGACTAAATCTACATCTTTTGAGAGGAATAATGTAATCCCTTCTTTCCCCACCTCCTTTAGACAGGTGAGCAGTTGTTCTTATATTCAGAAACTGTTTTAATGGTGAAGTCAGGCTATGAATATAATACTTTTTAAACAATAGTTGAGTTAAATAAAATAACCCAGCATGTTTGGTAAAAACATTTAACCCAATCAGCTGGGTCAAAATAACCCAGCATGTGTTCTGTCCAATATTTACCCAGTGCTGGGTTACCAAATAATCCAAGTTGGGTTGTTTTTAACCCAGCATTTTTTTAGTGTACATGATGGCATATTGTTTCTCAAATATTTAAATGGCAAAAAAACAAACAAACAAACTTTAAAGCCAAAATAGAAAGATTTTGTATAACCCCTCTTATTTTGGTAAAATAATTAACATTTTGCAGATTCTGCAAGGTGTATATAACTTTTGACCTCAACTGTATACACATAAGTGGGGAAGACCTGAAAGGCATGCTTTTGGTGTATTTTAAGCTGCGGATCAGAAACAGTGTTTCTGAATTCATTAGTCCGTTGTCTTTTTTTCCCCAGGAAATTACAGCTGTGGGCCATTTTCACTATCTTTATGAGTGATGGTGGGGTAATTGTCTTTCACCATTATTTCCACTCTTGGTTGTGAGGGAGCTACTGCAGAATTTATTCAATGTTTCGACCACTTTATGATCTCCCACAGCTTATCTAAAAGCTCTGCTCATAAACCCTCTCACACAGGCAACATTAAATATTATGTGAAAACCTTCACGTCTTTCATGTTTGAATAATCACAGACAGAGGCTATCAATAACATTACACTACAAACACACTGTGACTTTCCAGTGTCCTGAATGGGACGCTGGCCGACCACTCTGTGATTAATTTGTCTGGCAGTTGCATCTGATAAACAGAGACAGAGCTGCTCTATGAATGCTGGAGGAGAAACTCAATGAATGATGTCATTTTTCTAACAAACACAAACCCACAAACACACAAAGCATAAGTTTAGCAATGTTCTCTGTAAAGTTCTCATAAAGTTAGAATTGTCCAATCATAGACTAAATGTCATTATTGGACAATTTTTATTTATTTATTGACCAGAACTGCTCACTTAATCATTACTTCTTTAAAGGAATACTGCAGTTTACCCAAATGACAATTTGCTGAAAAGGTAGATGTAGATGAGTTTGTTTCTTCATCAGAACAGATTTGGAGAAATGTAGCATTACATCACTTGCTCACCAATGGAACCTCTGCAGTGAATGGGTGCCGTCAGAATGAGAGTCCAAACAACTGATGAAAACATTACAATAATCCACACCACTCCAGTCCATCAATTAATGTCCTGTGATGTGAAAAGTTGCATGTTTGTAAGAAACAAATCCATCATTAATATGTTTTAACTTTAAATGTTGCTTTTAGCCAAAATATGACTCCGTAATCCACAATAACACTTACTAAGTGTTCACAGTTTTCCTCACACATCAAAATCCACCCACACATTTGTTTAGAACTGTTTTTGTTTTCACTTGTAAACCGATATTTCTCTCCCAATTCAGACAAGAAATAATATTTTTCACAGGAGAAAGTTAGAGGACAACAGTTTGTAGTTATAATGAGTTTGTTTCTTAGAAACATGCAGCTTTTGGCTTTACAAGAGATTAACTGATGGACTGGAGTGGTGTGGATTACTTATGGATCATTGTGATGTTTTCATTTATATGTTTTTTTTTTAAGGGGTCATCAGATGCCCATTTTCCACAAGTTGATATGATTCTTGAGGGTCTTAATGAAAAGTCTCTAATATACTTTGATTAAAAATTCTCAATGGTTGTGTAAAACAACACCCTTTTTACCTTGTCAAAATCAGCTCTGCAAAAATCATCCTGTTCTGGTCGAGGTTGCTTTAAATGTTACTTTCTGTGGAGTGACGAGCCTGTTTACTTTAGCCACATTTAGCCGCTAAATTTGCCAACTAGCATGTTATTAGGAAAGGTGATTGCAAAGATTCATAAAAAGCCCTTTTGCTCACTTCTGCTGTAAGTGAAGCTGGATCACGAACGATTTGCGCGAACATAGACGGATATATGTAGATCGGGAGGCGCATTCCCTTCACAAACAAATGCAATCCACTGCATCTTCAGGAGTCAGGAGTAAATGACGACCACTATGTTCATTATTACATCCAGCAACACAACACCTCAGTTGCTCAATCTGAGATATTCTTGTCTAACTTACATCCCTGCTCCGGCATCGAAACAATGGAGGTCGGACTGTTGTAGACATCTGAGAATGGCTTGATTTGAAAAAGGGGATATTATTTTTACAGATTAATTAAAAACCACTGCATGGATTTTATAATTATAGGGTAGATTTGTACATACAGTGGGTACGGAAAGTATTCAGACCCCCTTAAATTTTTCACTCTTTGTTATATTGCAGCCATTTGCTAAAATCATTTAAGTTCATTTTTTTCCTCATTAATGTACACACAGCACCCCATATTGACAGAAAAACACAGAATTGTTGACATTTTTGCAGATTTATTAAAAAAGAAAAACTGAAATATCACATGGTCCTAAGTATTCAGACCCTTTGCTCAGTATTTAGTAGAAGCACCCTTTTGATCTAATACAGCCATGAGTCTTTTTGGGAAAGATGCAACAAGTTTTTCACACCTGGATTTGGGGATCCTCTGCCATTCCTCCTTGCAGATCCTCTCCAGTTCTGTCAGGTTGGATGGTAAACGTTGGTGGACAGCCATTTTAAGTCTCTCCAGAGATGCTCAGTTGGGTTTAAGTCAGGGCTCTGGCTGGGCCATTCAAGAACAGTCACGGAGTTGTTGTGAAGCCACCCCTTTCATTATTGTGTGCTTAGGGTCATTGTCTTGTTGGAAGGTAAACCTTCGGCCCAGTCTGAGGTCCTGAGCACTCTGGAGAAGGTTTTCGTCCAGGATATCCCTGTACTTGGCCGCATTCATCTTTCCCTCGATTGCAACCAGTCGTCCTGTCCCTGCAGCTGAAAAACACCCCCACAGCATGATGCTGCCACCACCATGCTTCACTGTTGGGACTGTACTGGACAGGTGATGAGCAGTGCCTGGTTTTCTCCACACATACCGCTTAGAATTAAGGCCAAAAAGTTCTATCTTGGTCTTATCAGACCAGAGAATCTTATTTCTCACCATCTTGGAGTCCTACCTGTACAAAAATGCCGAATCATCTCAATTAACGCCAGTAAAGTATAGAGTGCCACAAAGATCTGTTCTAGGCCCTCTGCTATTTTCACGTTGAAAAAACGGGATTAGTTTCTTTTGTTATGCTGATGTTACTCTATATATTTCAAAGACCAGATGAAACTTCTAAATTATCTTAGCCAGGGGACTCCAACACATCATTTGCAAGCTACTAGTAGCTTGTGGTCTGATTTGAGGTAGCTTGCCAAACCAATTAAAGAGTGAACTTATATAGACAGGTGTTCCCTCTAATTCAAATAAATTATTTGCTTTGACATATCAGCCTTGAGGTAATTTTAATTATCCTGTTTAGAATTTTAATTATCATTAAATCCGTATATGATAATTGTCATTTGAATAGGCTACTACTGCTTACAGTTAGCAAGTCCCACGAAGGGACAACATGCAGGTTTTGTTTTGTATGAAAATATGACAGAAGGCAGACAGCTGAGAGAAATTATATGAAAGAATGTATGATTTAATTAATTGTATGAATGTATATGGAGGAACCAGCTGTCTTCAGGAAAGTTTTGTTGGGATTTCATTTCATCTTCCCACCCTGTAATGCACAATAAAGCAATGCTCATAAGTTCAGCGCTGCTTTGTTTACAGCGGGTTACTGAGAAAACAGCTTTAGTTGTTCCATATGCGTCACCTACTGTCAAACAGTGGATTTACAATGGTATATTATCCAAAGTGTTGGGATTTTTAGAAAGCCTATTACAGTCATTAGCACCCTTGCAATTCTGTCAGAAAATGCAACACTTCTCTCAGAAATTAGCTCCAATTGCATATTGTTTTGGTGTTCACATGCTTATTGTTTGCACTGCAACAACACAAAAAAAACAGAGAAGAAAAGTCAAACTTGATAAAATTTCACAGAGAACTAGACTGGACAAAATTATTGGCACCTTATCAAAACTGTAAGAAATAATTTCTTTTCAAGCATGTGATGCTCCTGTAATTTGTATTTAGACACACCTGTGGCAAGTAACAGGTGTGGGCAATATAGTAATCACACTTGCAACCAGTTAAAATGGAGAAAAGTTGACTCAACCTTTGTGTTGTGTGTCACACTGAGCATAGAGAAAAGAAAGAAGTGTAAAGAGTTGTCTGTGGATTTGAGAGAGAAAATTGTGGAAAATTGTCGCCATTTGAATAAAAAGGGATGCTATGGTAGGAAACCCAGGAGGACACCACTGCTGACACAAAGAAATAAAAAAGCAAGACAAAACTTTTGTGACAAAACCACAATCCTTCTGGGAGAACATACTGTGGACAGATGAGACAAAAGTAGAGCTTTTTGGTAAAGGACATCATGGCACTGTTTACAGAAAAAGAAATGAGGCCTTTAAAGAAAAGAACACAGTCCCTACAGTCAAACATGGTGGAGGGTCAAAGATGTTTTGGTTTTGCTTTGCTGCTTCTGGCACTGGATGCCTTGACTGTGTGAACGATTTCATGAACTCTGATGATTACCAAAGAATTTTGGGGTGCAGTGTAGTGGCCAGTGTTAGAAAGCTGCATCTCCACCAGAGGTTATGGGTCTTCCAGCAGGACAATGACCTGAAACACACTTTGAAAAGCACAAATGGTTACAAACAAAGTGCTTGAGAGTTCTGAAATGGCCAGAAATGAGTCCAGATCTGAATCCCATAGAACACCTGTGGAGAGATCTCAAAACAGCAGTTGGGATCTGAATGACCTGGAGCAGTTTGCAAAAGAAGAGTGGTCCAAAATTCCAGTAGAGAGGTGTAAGAAACTCATTCATGCTTACAGGAAGCGATTGATTTCACATATTTTTTCCAAAGGGGTGCTACCAAATATTAAGTTAAGGGTGCCAATAATTTTGTCCGGTGCATTTTTTGGGTTCTGTGTGGAATTGTATCAGATTTGACTTTTCTTTGCTGTTTTTTTTGTGCTGTTCCAGTGCATAAACATGTGAGTACCAAAAGATTTGCAACTGCAAAAATTTTCTGAGAGAAGGGTTGCATTTTCTGACAGAATTGCAAGGGTGCCGATATTTTTGGCCATGACTGTAGCTCATGCAGAACTGTTTTGAGCAGATAAAATATAATTTAGCATTCTGAGTCGTCCTTCGTATATCTATATCTATATGTATATTTATATATATATAGGCTGAAATGTGAGGTTTATCCCTTTATAAAACTTTTTTTGGCGGTCACAACTTTAATACATGTCAGTGGATAACATGTTTATTTTTTTTACTATTTAAAAAATGTAAGTACTGTATAACACAGGTAGCTCACAGTCACTTTCATTTTTTAAAAAGTAGCTCTAGATCTAGCTAACAGAGTGTGTTAAAGCACCCCTATTATGGATTATGAAAGGTTCATATTTTGGTTTTGGGAGTCCCCAACAACAGCTTGACATGCATGCAAGGTCAAAAAACACGTTCATTGTCTTATAATATGCATTTATTTTTACCTTATTTGCTCAACGAATCTCAAACGATTCACTCAAGAAACCATTTGTCCAAACTCCTCCTTTGCGTGGCGCTAATTTGCAGTGATTGGTCCGATGACCCAGTCTGTTGTGATTGGTCTACTGTGTGCAGTGCATTTCAGAAATGGAACTCCCATCAACATTACTCTAACCCACAGCTCGGTGGTAAACACGGCTGTTTGGAGCCATGATATAAGCGTTAGCCCAACAGAAACATATTGATAAAGCACTGCAGTTTGTACACCAATGTACTGCTCTATTCTTTAGCAGAACTCCAAGTAATAACAACAACAACCATTCACTATTCATCGACACACTTCTAGACAACTGCGCGCGAACAGATATTGCTGTTAGCCAGAGACCCACAAGCTGCACGCGGACCAAACACAACACAAAACTAAATTTCATCCAAGATATTCATGCCTTTCTTCAGTCTCAAAGAATTTAAGGTTTTTGAGGAAAACAATCCAGGATTTTTCTCCATATAGTGGACTTTAGTGGTGCTCAAAGGATTGAATGTTAAAAATGCAGTTTCAATGCAGCTTCAAAGGGCTCTAAACGATCCCAGCCGAGAAAGAAGGGTCTTATGTAACGAATTGGATAAGATTCTTTGTACACAGAATCTCTTAGATTACAATTTGCATCTAGACAGATGTACTGTTTCTTCCTCAATACAGTCAAAATTTGGGTGTTATATTAGACAGCAACTTTGAAAATCAGACTTCACATGTTACAAAAAAAAGATCCTTCCACCTAAGAAATATCACCAAGCTATTGAACATGTTCATGCATTCATGACCACAAGACTGGACTATTCTGAATAAACCTGTGCTCACTTCAGTCTGACCATCGGACAGGCTGAAATCAGACAGCAAAACATCTGCCCGGTCCAAATCGTTTCTGTTTCCCTCAGGGAACTGCTACACCGCCAGTGTACATGACAGAGGAGTCGGCCTCACCTGCCAATCAACAACACACAAAAACACCCTATTTATTGGCTTTTTGAGCTTCATTCGTTGTATTTCCCCAGTGGAAACTGGCAAACTTACATGGCAGAAAATCAGTGATGAGAAGAGGCAATTCACAGAGCTCCATTGATACAGCTGTCAGTCAAAACATAAAGCAGCTGTTTTTGCTGGACTGTGACCTTTCCCACCGCACACTCCTGAGAACAGACCATGAGAGAGCAAGAAAACAGCAATAGAAAGGGCTCATGTAAACTCACCGTGTCTCTGAGGGCCAAACAAAGCCAATTTCACAGCCAGACAACCAGAACATCACTGTAAAGCCTATCAGTCAGAATGCATTATCCAAAATGGATGAAAGTACAGATTTGTTTGCTAAATTTAGCTCTCTAGCTGTTTATTTAGGAAATATTTATTATAGTTGCCCCAAATGTATTTAAATGTACTTAAGCTATACTGACATGATGTCATTACATTAAATCAATCAAAAAGTGATGCTTTTTGTCTTTTCTTTAGACATCCTGCTTTTTTGAAAATTAGTTAGGGCTGTCAAATCAATAAATCGTGATCATTCAAATCATGTCATGTGAAAAAGTTAGGACACCCTATTGAATTCCATGGTTTTCCGTATCAGGACATCATTAAAAAAAAACTGGTCCTTGGCTGGTCTTAAAATTTCAAAAATAAAACAACACATGATAAATTGCACCATGCCATTATTTACTGAACAAAAATAAAGCCAAAATGGAAAAGCCATGTGTGACAAAGTTAGGACGCCCTTACTGTTAACATTGGAATTAAGAGGGTAAATAACAGTTAAGCACTGCTAATCAAATACCTTTGATTAACTGATCATCAGCAACTCTGAACGCCTCTATATAAGCATAAGCTTTGGCAGTTTGCTGGTCTGGAGCCTTCAGGTGTGTGTTAACACAATGCCAAGGAGGTAAGACATCAGCAATCATCTTAGAGAAGCAACTGTTGCTGCCATCAATCTGAGAAGAGTAATACGGCCATTTCCAAACAATTTGAAGTTTATTCACAAGTGGAAGACATTTAAAACAGACACCTCTCCTTCCAGGAGTGGACGTCCCAGAAAATTCGCCCCAAGATCAGACCGTGTAAAGCTCAGAGAAATGGCAGACAACCCAAGAACTACACCTCAGACTCTACAGGCCTCAGTTAACATGTTAAATGATAAAGTTCATGACAATACCATTAGAAAAATATGGGACAAAAATGGCATGTTTGGAAGGCTTGGCAGAAGAAAGCCTCTTCTATCTAAAAAAAAACATTGTAGCACAGTTTAGGTCTGCAAAGTTGCATCTGAACAAAACACAAGTCTTCTAGAATAATGTCCTTTGAACAGACGAGACCGAAGTGGAGATGTTTGGCCATAATGCACAGCGCCAAGTTTGGTGAAAACCTAAAGAGCATATCAGCACAAACACCTCATACCAAAAGACAAGCATGCTGGAGGAGGGCTGATCATTTTGGGCTTGTTTTGTAGCCACAGGACCTGGGCACCTCACAGTCATTGAGTTGGCCATGAACTCCTCTGTATGTCAAAGTATTCTAGAGTCAGATGCGAGAGCATCTGTCCGACATCTAAAGTTGGGACAAAATTGGGTCATGCAGCAGGACAATGATCCCAAGCACACCATCAAATCTACAACAGAATGGCTGAAAACAAAAGAATCAAGGTGTTGCAATAGCCCAGTCCACGTCCAGAGCTCATCCTGACTCAAATGCTGTGGTGAGAGCTGTGCATCAGCAAATGCCCACAAACCTCAATAAACTGGAGCAACGTTGAAAAGAAGAGTGGTCCAAATTCCTCCAGAATGATGTGAGAGACTGATAAAGTCACACAGAAAATGAATGCTTCATGTTATTGCTGCTAAAAGTGGATCTACAGGTAATTGACTCATAGTGTGTCCTAACTTTGTCACACTTTTGGCTGTATTTTTCTTATATAAATAATGACACTGTGTGATATGTCATGTGACTGTGTTTATCTGAGGATTTATTTTCCAAATTTTAAAACCTGCCAAGGACCACATAATTTTTTTTATTATGTCCTGATCCAGAAAACCATGAAATTCAGTAGGGTGTCCTAACTTTTTCACATGACTGTATACACACACACACAGATATATATTAAAATATATGTGCGTATTTATATATGCATAGAAATATACATACTACACACATATCATGTAAACAAACTTTTATTTTGCATGCAATTAATTGATTTGACAGCACTAAAATTAACACTTTTAATAGTACTTTTATTCAGTTAGGATGCATTAAAGTGACAGTAAAGACATTTATAATATCACAAAAGATTTTTTTTATTTCAAATAAATGCTGTTCTATTCATATAAAAATGTGAAAATTCTGATTTGCATCAACAAAATAAATTGCATTTTAAAATATATTACAATAATGGATTTCACAATATTTTACTGCTTTTACTGTATTTTTTGATTAAATAAATGCAGTCTTGGTGAACAATTTTCTTTTTTTAAATTTAAAAATGATCAAATTTATTTGATTGGCAGTGTATAGTGTTAAAATGATTTTTGTGAAATTATTTGCTCGAAAAGTGTATTATGCATCTTTAAAACTTTTTTTATAGTTTTAGACTGTATCTAATGCGATTCCTTTCAAGAATCATAAAAACTGAAAGTAATACAAAGATTGAGTATAACTCAAGTGTCTGAATACTTTTGGAGCCACTGAACATTATTGTCTTACGTAGTTATAATTCTTTATATAGTTCAACTGGAAGACGTTTACAGAGCGAAAAGTTGAGACTGCACGTTGAGCTTTTAATTACATTCAAACTGGTCCACAATACAGCTGATATTAATTGCATAGATGACACAATTAACAGATTAGTGGGATTATGATTATTCTGAAAAGCCCATAGAGGGATCTAATGCTTAATCTCAGGATTAATTCAGCACCGTGTTATGAGATTTCAGCACAGCCTCAAGACATACAGCAGAGTAGCTGTGGGATCTGTAGGGATTCCCACACGAAGATGAATCACTCAAACTAAAGTGCAATCCTCAACATGTGGAGTGTTTTCAGACATTTGAGAAACTCATCCACTCGACTGCACTGTGAATCGACATCATCAGTATTCCAGATGTCCAGCTTCACAGTAAAGCAGCACTGAAAGACTCTTAAGTGTGTTTTATTGAACGCTTTCGAGCGAGTGGATGAAAGAGGATCATAGAGACAGGAGGCGTTCAGACTGATTTTGCACTGCACGCCTAATGAGCTTCAGCTAATTTTACTTTAGGGAAATCCTGCTGAAACTATTTCTCTTCAGCACTAGTTTTTTGTTAATGGTTTTCAAATAGTCTTACAGGTTAACATTTTTAATAGACAAAAATCAATTCAAAAAGCTGAAAAGCCACAACCAGTTTGTTTCTGCCTCTATATGTTCACTTTAAAGCACCTTTTTATCAATATGTACTACTCTGTAAAAATCCAGCTTCCACTTTGTCAGGCAAACACTGTTTTAAAGGTTCACTCTTAAAAATAAAGGTGCTTAAAAGGTTCTTCACAGCGATAGAAGAACCCTTTTTGGTTCTACAAAGAACCATTCAGTCAAAGTTTCTTTAAAGAACCATCTCTTCCTTACCTTTTTATAATCTAAAGAACCTTCTTTAGATTAAGAACCTTCTATAATCCACAAAGAACCTTTTGTGAAACAGAAAGGTTCTTCAGATTTTAAAGGTTCTTTATGGAACCATTTAGACAAAAAAGGTTCTTCTATGGAATTGTGAAGCACCTTTATTTTTAAGAGTGTTGACTGAACTATCAAATGTAGAAAAAGCTAACATCACATCAAATTTTAAACATTTAGACTATTTAGGATATGCAACTTTATATTACATAGCAAAATCTACAATGCTAAGTTTGGTGGTGAAGGTTTGGCATGCTCAGTTTCATCACATAATTTGGGTTTTTGGTCAAAACACAAGGACTTATGATGACAAATATGTGACCCTGGACCGCAAAATCAATTGTTTGAAACTGAGATTTATACATCATCCGAAAGCTGAATAAATATTGACGTATGGTTTGTTAGACAATATGTGGTCAAGATATAACTATTTGAAAATCTGGAATCTGAAGGTGCATAAAAATCTGAATATTAAGAAAATCACCTGTAAAGTTGTTTGAATGAAGTTCTTAGCAATGCATATTACTAATCAAAAAAGTTTTGATATATTTACGGTAGGGAATTTACAAAATATCTTCATAGAACATGATCTCTCCTAATGATTTTTGGCATAAAATAAAATCAGTAATTCTGACCCATACAATGTATTGTTGGCTATTGCTACAAATATAACCATGTAACTTATGACTGGTTTTGTGGTCCAGGGTCACATATTTGTAATTCAGAATTCATTGAACTTTTATGAAAATATAGTGATTAATGTTTTTTTTGATGAAGTTTCCTCTATTTTGGTGAGTTTGTACTAAACTACTCAACAAACTGACATAGAAGTTTGACAAGCTAAAATCCAAAGTAATGTTTAGGGGTGGACATCTTTCAGTACCTCACAATTTGTTTCATATCGATTCTTGGGGCCACGATTCAATTACAATTCACTTTTTTTTTTTTTTTTTAATCTAATTTTTGTGCACACTGGACATCAAATGCATGTATTTTGATACAAAAACACACCAGTCTATAATACGTTTAGTCCTGCCTCAAGAAATCAGTGTTTCTTATTAACTATTAATAAATCACAAAACTTTTTGCACTTCCCATTAAGGATGTGCCCAAAGCCAAAAACCATGTTCATAAAGGAAATTACATGTACTATATGAAACCCCTAAAAATTGGAGGAAAAAATATATTTTAATGCTTTCTCTCACAATTATCATTGGGTAATTTTTCAGTATATAAATTACAGGCAGCATGGAGCTGCTAAAAATATTTGGGACATTTAAACTGCTTTTGAATGCGTGAACGCATTTTACTTTCACTTTTGAGTTTCGCAGTCACACCTACTCTGTTTATACTATAGGGAGTGGCAGTACTTACCACATTTTACAAGATTAGATGTTTGTTAGTGGTGCTCAGGATATGCAAATCATTCACCATCAGTCATCTCTCCTTACTCTGTTTATATTATTGTACTGTAATAAACAGGCTATTGCTAGCAAGCAGCAAACCATGTCCCTTTAGTGGCGCCGTAGAACACGTTTGTTTTCCTTGCCTTTCCGAATACTTCCCATAACTACAAAAGATCAATAATTAATCTATTTTTTTCCAAACACTTGCCCTCACTGAAAATGGACAGGATGTACTTGTTTTTCCTCCTTGCTGTTGCTGTTTTGTTCTGACAACATCATGTTGGTATTATTATTATTATATTAACTAGAAAATTGATTTTTGAAATTTATGAATCGATGCAAATCGCTGAATCATGATACGTGTGAATCGATTTTCTCCCACCCCTAATAATGTTCATGCTCACCTTAATTT
This sequence comes from Labeo catla, assembly GCA_012976165.1. Taxonomy (NCBI): domain Eukaryota; kingdom Metazoa; phylum Chordata; class Actinopteri; order Cypriniformes; family Cyprinidae; genus Labeo; species Labeo catla. The sequence goes on along the minus strand of VONZ01000474.1, from coordinate 128,053 downwards.
AAAATGTAAGATTAATGAACTCAGATCTACAAGTTACAGCATTTTTTAACGCTTTTAGAACTTAAAGTATTAGTTCACTCCAGAATTAAAATTTCCTGATAATTTACTTACCCCTATGTCATCCAAGATGTTCATGCCTGTCTTCTTCAGTCAAAATTAGATGAAAGTTTGAGTAAAACATTTCACGGTTTTCTCCATATATCAGATCTCAATGGGGATCAGCGGGTTGAAGGTCCAAACTGCAGTTTCAGTGCAGCTTCAAAGGGCTCTACACGATCCCAGCCAAGGAATACAGATTTTATCTAGCAAAACGTTCAGTCATTTTCTGACTGATAAAAAAAATTTACATTTGTATACTTTTTAACCACAAATGCTTATCTTGCACTAGCTCTGCGATATGTGTCCTCACATATTACATAATTGCATTGGAAAAGTCACACACAGTAGTCCTTCATCTGTGTACTCTGGTTCAAAAAGGTAGGGTAGGGCGAAAAACTCCATCTCACTTTTTCCTCCAATTTCAAAATCGTCCGACACCGTTTGACTTTCTTTGCATGTTCGCTTTTGTAAACACTGGGTCGGCATTTCCGCCTGCATTACATGTGACCTTTCCAACATGAATATGTAAAGTGTGAAGTCAAGCTAGTGCAAGACGAGCATTTGTGGTTACATTTTTTTTTAATTTTTTAGAAAATGACCAATCCTTTCACTAGATAAGACTCTTATTCCTCGGCTGGGATCGTGTAGAGCCCTTTGAAGCTGCATTGAAACTGCAATTTGGACCTTCAACCCGCTGATCCTCACTGAAGTCCACTATATGGAGAAAAATCCTGGCATGTTCACCTCAGAAACCTTAATTTCTTAACATCTGTGCTATTGCACAATTTTTATTCTTATTACACAATACATTGCATTCAACAATACAAAAAAGCCTTCAAAACACTGGTTTATAAAACAAATCTTTATTAAATGAAAAGCATTTTCTTTGTCATGTACGAAATAGAATATACAAATACTTTACATTGCTGAAAACAATAACACCACAATGAAAGTGAAAGAAAATCCATCAGTCAAAAACAACAGAGAGATGAGGTGCACAAACCTCTGAGAAACATCTGAAACTGAGTTAGACCTGGACGTCTCGTCGTTCAAGCAGCTCGGCAGAAGAAAACCGGCTAGAACCAGCGAGTTTATGAAACTGGTCATAGACAGGCAGTCTTGATGCCTACGGGTCCAGATCTGATCAGAGTGTACAGTGATGGTTCAGGGTGGCACAAGAGCCAACCAAACACCCGGTTTAACGCTGCCACAGTGTTCACTATCAGCACCTGAAGCCAAACGAAGATGACGATATCTGTACACTGACATCACAAAGCAAAATTTGTCTTTTCAATGTCATCTTACGACCAGAAAAGTATCAATTTGTAGGTAGTTACAAGAACAGTTCACACAAAAATGACAAGTCTGTCATCATTTACTAGCGCAAGCGTAATTGTCTTTTTTTGTAAAACACAAATGATACATAGAAAGCAATGAAAGTTGGATTATGTCAAATTCCAAGAGCAAGAAAGGCATCATTAAAAAGGCCCATGCGACTAGCATGACGTATTCCTAGTGCTCTGAAATCATACAATATCTTTGTTAGAGGAACAAATCGGTAATCTTCCAGTCCACCAAATTTTGCAAAGCCATATGGACAAATATGATGTCAAACTTGCACCAAAATCTCAAAATTTTAAAGGAGAAGTCCACTTTCAGAATAAAAATGTACAGATAATGTACTCACCCCCTTGTCATCCAAGATGTTTATGTCTTTCTTTCTTCAGCCGTAAAGAAATTATGTTTTTGGGGGGAAACATACCAGGATTTTTCTCCATATAATGGACTGATATGGTGCCCCGATTTTAAACTTCCAAAATGCAGTTTAAATGTGGCTTCAAACGATTCCAGATGCAGTTTTAAATGATCCCAGCTGAGAAAGAAGGGTCTTATCTAGCAAAACGATTGGTTATTTTCATAAAAATAATACATTTTAAATACTTTTTAATCTCAAATGCTCGTCTTGTCTCGCTCTCCCTACACTCTGTGTATTCTGGTTCAAGACAGTTAGGGTATGTCAAAAAACTCCAATCGTATTTTCTCCCTCAACTTCAAAAATAATTTCAGAATCATCCTACATCGCTGCAGAAGTAAAGACCCAATTTAACATGCAAATAAGATCAAACACCCTTAACAAAAAAGGTAAAACAGCAATATAGGGTGATTCTGTAGTTGAGGGAGAACATGAGGTGGGAGTTTTTTGACATACCCTAACTGTCATGAACCGGAACAAAAACTGAGTTCAGGCAGAGTAAGACAAGACGAGCGATTCACATTAAAAAGTATATAAACTGTATTCATTTTATGAAAATAACTGATCGTTTTGCTAGATAAGACCCTTCTTCCTCATCTGGGATTGTTTACAACCACATTTGGGATCGTGTAAAGCCGCATTTAAAGTACATTTTGAAAGTTCAAACTCAGGCACCATAGACGTCCACTATATGGAAAAAAAAATCCTGAAATGTTTTCTTCAAAAAACATAATTTCTTTACAACTGAAGAATGAAAGACACAATTGTCTTGGATGACAAGGGGGGAGTACATTATCTGTACATTTTTGTTCTGGAAGTGGACTTTTCCTTTAAATAGACAATGACGATCTTCCATTTTCCTTATATAAAGCTATAGTACGGCTTCAGAAGCTTTTATAGTGCACTTTTTAGGACTGTGACATTGTCATTTTATAAAAAAAAAAACTTAGACTTTCTACTTAATTTCACGTTTTGTTTCTTGGTTTGTAACGGGTAAGTAAATGATGACAGAACTACACTATAAGTCATTTTTGCGAACTACTCCTTTAATATCAAAGTAATCAGTTGCAAACCACAATCAGATCTTCTGTTGAAAGTGTATTACTGATTTTACACTTCACGTTCTTATCTGTTCTTCACGTAGCAGTTTTTTGGTAATAGTGACTGTGGACGTGTCTAAAGGTGCTGGTATTCTGGGATTGGTGCAGCACAGTGTCAGTCACAAACGGGGGCGTCAACAACACGGGATGACGTACGAGACGACACTGGACACATTCGGACGTCTGAGTTTGACTGCTGGTGAGGACCACATACCCCCTCCATGAGCAGAGCTCTCAGCTGCAGGCCCGCTTCAGACTCTTTGGCATTCGTTACCAATAAGTTGAAATATTTCATGTACATTTATATAAAAATTTATTTTGGAACAGAAACTAAGTAAAACATCAGACACAGAAGCTCTACTTCCCACACCGCTACGTACTGTAAGTAAATACACAATAAAATGACTTTGTGTTGGACTTGTTCTACTAAAACTCTATCTGTACATATCTATCTACTTTGTAAACCCTTAGTTTTATTCTCACACACACACGCACACACACATTTACTTGCGCTGTATGACAGCGACACGAACGTATGTCTCAGGTACCTTATGAGAACACAGAATAGTTCATATGCATCGTCGTCCAATCAGCTCACATGAAGTCATTTAGCTCCGCCTCCAGTGCAGCGGCCATCTCGTCGGCCTCCGAGCTGCTGCCCTCTTCATTGGAGTCTTTACTGGAGCCGCCATCATCATCCTTATCATCATCATCGTCGTCGTTATCTTCTCTGGCCTCCTCCAGTTTTCTTTTGTGGCCCCTAAAGATAGAAACACAGAGGCGTCGGTCAGTGATGCTCGTTAGTCAAAGAAGTTTGGAGAGAAGAGCTCATTGGTTCAAAGCGGTCTGGTTGCCAGGGTTACGTATTGCAGTGTTGAGTGTTGTTGACAGTGATTGGTTGCAGCACTCTGTCATGGTTTGCAGGCCGCTGGTTCGCATGTCACAATCTCCACCTGTGTCTGACAGGCACCAGCGGAGGGGATCAGTGCCTGGAGCCTGAAGCGCCGCAAAACAACAAAAACTCGAATGGCACTCTCTGAGAATAGGGAATAAAGTATGGTGTCTAAAGTATGGTTGCTTAAAAGCAGTAAATTAACAAACCTAATGTTCTGTGGAGTGAGAACTAAATGGTCAATTAACTATTATATATCATAAAACTAAGTGTATGAAAGCTCACCCAAAAATGAAAACTACCCCATGATTTACTCACCCTCAAGTCATCCTGGGTGTATAAGACTTTCTTCTTTCAGACTAATACAATCGGAGTTTGTCCTGGCTCTTCCAAGCTTTATAATGGCAGTAAATGGATGTTGAAATTTTAAAATTCATATTCATTATAAAAAGTGCTTCACATGGATATTTTTCTTATACAAACACACTGATTCTCTTCAGAAGGCCTTTATTAGCCCGGCAGGGCTGTGTGGAGCACTTTTTATGATGGATTTACACATTTTATTTTGCTTCAAAATCCCATTCACTGCCATTATAAAACCAGGACATTTTTTAATATTACTCCAATTATATTCGTCTGAAAGAAGAAAAACCCTATAGTAAGTGCATTGTTGAAATTACTCAGTATTTAAATAATTATACTGTAACATGGTGTATTTTTTAAACTGCAAATAAAACAAAGATTACTGGATAAGTTTTACTACTATTTTCAGTCTTTCTACTACAAAACTTCATGTTTAACTTCATGTTTTGTTATTTGCCATTTCTTTGTAATTGTGAAATTTCCTGGCAACATAAATCTACATAAATGCGTCTATGTTCGCGCAAATTATTTGTGATCCAGTTTCACTTACAGCAGAAGCAAGTATAAGGTTTTTTTTTTTTAAATGAATCTTTGCGATCGCCTTTCCTAATAATGTGCTAGTTAGCAAGTTTAGTGGCTAAACGCAGCTAAAGTAAACAGGCTCGTCACTCCACAGAGAGAAGAGAGGGGCGGGGCGAGCAGAGCTCATTAACATTTAAAGCAACCTCGAGCAGAACAGGATGATTTTTGCAGAGTTGATTTTGACAAGGTAAAAAGGGTGTTGTTTTACACAACCATTGAGAATTTTTAATCAACGTATATTATAGACTTTTCATTAAGACCCTAAAGAATCATATCAACTTGTGGAAAATGGGCATCCGACCCCTTTAACTCGTTTTTTGTGAAATTAAGGAAGTGACATCTTTTGGACCCTTCCTACAGCATGATTGAAAGACACTGGTGTTACATTTGTGCCCAAAAAAATGTTAACTAGTTTGTACAATATGTTTTGACTATATAATGTTTTATACATACATGTTTGATACATTTTATTTGTATCTTATGGAAGCCCGTTTCGGGCAAAAAAGGTAATTGTGACTTTTAATCTTACAATTCGGACTTTTTTTCTTAATATAAAATGTTTTTGAGATATAAAGTCTGAGTTGCGGGATATAAACTCAAAATCGCAAGAAATAAAGTTAGAATTGCGAGATATAAACTGGTAATTCTGACTTTTTTTCTTGCAGTTGCAAGTTTACATCTCACATTTCTGACTTTTTTCCTCAGAATTGTGAGATATAAACTCACAATTGCGAGTTCTAAAGGCAGAATTACGGGATCTATTATGGGATTTCTATTGACTTTTTTTCTCACAATTGCGAGTTTGTATCTCACAATTCTGGCCTTTTTTCTGGTAGGTTGAAGCTTTGTTCATTCATCACTTATCGAGAAACTAGTGCTATTAATGGATGGATTAGGTGAAGGATTCAATGGAAACACTATTCTACCACTAATAACGCAAATCACTGAAATGCAAATGTCATGCGTGCAGCAGAACTGCACTCCTGATTCTCCTCTTTCACAAAAACATAGATTTAGGACAAAAAATATGGACAGGGCACTGAAAAGAGAGCACATCTTCTCTCATGAATCTGTATTTTGGTTGAAGTGCTTCTGACAGTAAGATGATGCAACACACTGTCCTGCTCACCACTGCTGCGCTTGAATACTGCTCTCATGAACACAGAATAAAATTTGATAGCCTACTGACTGGGCAAAGAATTCAGTTTAATACTAATTAATTAAAAATTGAGCCTATCAATCACCGCCCTGCCTAGAAAAACATGCACTACTATTCAAAAGATTTTTTTTTTTTTCATAAAATGAAAGCATGCAGTGACCATGTGCCGTCAAGCTCCATATGATTATTGTGCTTTAGTTAAAGGCTTCTGAAGTCATACGATACCTTTGTGTTAGGAACAAACTGAAATATTAGTCATTATTTGACTTTCGCTTTCAAATTCTGTCTGTCCGTCAGACAAGGCTATAACTTGACTTCAGAAAAGCACAAATCATAAAGAAACATTTGTGCTAATTTTATGCCGCTTTTGTGTTTCATGGTGAAAAGAAATCAACACAGGTTTGGAAAGACTGAATAAATTTTCATTTGTGGGTGAACTATTTCTTCATCACACCCTGCAGTAACATGTTTAGGAACATGAGCTTCACATACATCAAAGCCAATCGATCTGACACTGACATACACACACAACTACCTTGTAAGCAAGTTTTGAAGAAGTCAGACATAATAATCCTCTGCCAGAGCTAAATAAGCGCCGCCTGTCATTAGATGTGCTGATAGTACAGACAGCTGCTTTGATCACTGGATAGTATGTGTGTCTCATATTTAGTGTAATGATGAATCCACTACCACCTGCTGATAAAGAACCAGCCCGACTACATGAATAAAAGATAAAAGCAAAGGAAGGACAGAAATTGGAAAACATTAGGAAAGAAAGTCAACCTGACAATGGAGCAGCCCGTGTTTGATATGTATGGACTGAGTAACAATAAATGAGGCTCTGTGTTGTGCTCACGTCATTTCTCTCTGTGTCCATGTACCTAGGATAACTAGTAGAAATACAAACAGAAAGTTTGTCTAACAAAGTTCTGGAAGCTCTTTGATCGCAGTACTATCATGTAAGTACACAAACTGCAGACCTTAGTTTAACAGTGATTCGTAACACCACACAGTCAAAACACAGACCAAAGCACAGTGCTGTTATTCAGACCACCATTATTTCCCTTTCTTTATGTGATATTTAATGTGGGTAAATCTGAAATCAGATATAACTCAAGAGAAGATAGTATGGACATAACATTATTGTGTGATATAAACAATTGCAAGTAATAAAGTCAGAATTGCATGATATAAGAAATGCAAGTAATTGAGTCAGAATTGTGAGATAAAGTCACAATTGCATGCTATAAACTCACAATTGCAAGTAATAAAGCCAGAATTGTGAGATTTAAACTCAAAATTGTGAGTACTAAAGTCAGAATTGTGAGTTATGAAGTCACAATTGTGAGTAATAGTCAGAATTGCATGATTTAAACTCACAATTGCAAATAAAGTCAGAATTGTGATTTATGAACTCACAATTTTAAGCAATAGTCAGAATTGCACGATATAAACTCACAATTGCAAGTAATAAAGTCAGAATTGCGAGTAATAAAGTCAGAATTGCGAGTAATAAAGTCAGAATTGTGAGTAATAAAGTCAGAATTGTGAGTAATAAACTCAGAATTGAGTAATAAAGTCAGAATTACGAGATATAAACTCAATTGCAAGTAAAGCCAGAATTGCATGATATAAACACAGTTGCAAGTAATAAAGTCAGAATTGCGAGAAATAAAGTCAGAATTGTGTGGTATATACTCACAACTGCGAGTAATAAGGGCAGAATTGCAAGTAATAAACTCAGAATTGCAAGATATAAACTCAATTGCGAGTAATAAAATCAGAATTGTAATTGAATTGCATAATTTAAACTCACAATTGCAAGTAGTAAAGTTAGAATTGCGAGTAATAAATTCAGAATTGTGAGTAATAGTCTGAATTGCATGATTTAAACTCACAACTGCGAGTAATAAAGTCAGAATTGCGAGTAATACAGTCTGAATTGTGAGATATAACCTCAGAATTGTGAGTAATAAAGTCTGAATTGTGAGATATCAACTCAGAATTGTGAGTAATAAAGTCAGAATTGTGAGATATAAACTCAGAATTGTGAGTAATAAAGCCAGAACTGCGTCGCATATACTCACAACTGCGAGTAATAAAGTCAGAATTGTGTGGTGTATATACTCACAACTGCGAGTAATAAAGTCAGAATTGTGTGGTGTATATACTCACAACTGTGAGTAATAAAGTCAGAATTGCAAGATATAAACTCAGTTGTGAGTAATAAAGTCGGAATTGTGAGCAAATCTGTATAACTCGCAATTGTGAGAAAAGGTCAGATTTGCAAGTTTGTATTTGGCATTTCTGAGAAAACATTTCAGAATAGCGAAATAGAAAAAGAATAAAATAGAATTGTGAAATAAAAAGTGGCAATTACCTGTTTTAACTTTTTAATTCAGTGGCGGAAACTGGTTTCCATACATAACAGTGTTTGGACAGACAAATCATTGTTTCTGCTGACAACTCCACAAAAATTACACCTGAAATCAATGCTGACTAAAAACAAAACCAAAAGTTTGCATAAAACCTCATCTTCAGACTACAAAGAAAAGCTGTGCTGTTGATTTGTCTGGAGAGTTTTCTGACAACGCCTCAACACTCACCCAGCGACAGCTGTCTGTGACCCCGCTGACTCAACAACACCTCACACCACACGTCTGAAAATAATATGCATGCTTGAGACGCCTCAACAAAGACTACCTTCCCCGTTGGGAACAGTGCTGTCAGGCTGGAAAAGCAGCGGGGCACATGGAGGGCTTCTTTTTAAACCGCAAATAGACCCGCCGCTAATGGCACAGCGGCATAACAGAACAAAGGAAGGAATATCCCTGTTTCTTATGGGCTGTCTCACTCCCTCAGTCTCTCAGTGTCTACAAGAAACCGATTACATAAGCACAAAAGCTGTGAGAATGAGAGAAAGGGCTTGTGGGAGGAGGATGTGACTGCAGAAACTCGGCCGGCTCAGAGTTTGTTCCCTCTGAATGCACCTGAAAGATTTAAACAGGAAAAAGCCCTCACAGCCGAGAGAAAGAAAGGCAACTGGAGAAAAAGTGCGGTGATGAGGAAAGACAAAAGAGAAAGTATAAGACACACAGAGAAATACTGAAAATACAGAAAGAACAAAAGCCCTCATGTCATTCCAAACCTGTATTTTCTTTCTTTTGTGAAACTCAGACGTTGTTTCATGGGAAACTTAAGAAAGAAAATCATACAGGTGAGTAAGCAATGACAGAAATGTAATTTTTTGGCTGCTCTATCCTTTTAAAGCCATAAAAGAGGCATTCAATAAACTCTGGAGGTTTAATGATGTGTGTTCGATTGAACCCACAAGGCTTGGTTCTCAAACGCCCGTGTGTTAAGCGCCATGATGGGCAGTATTGATTGAAGACGGAGAGGGTAATTGATGGTCGTACATGCATGTAGTGGACAGCACTGGTCAATAAGTGTCACGTTTTGTCCTGATCCATCCTCAAGAATCAGTGTGAAGATGATGAGGTCAAGACGGGTGAATGAGGCATGAATGTTTGCAGTCAGTTTCAGGCACCCATGGAGTTTGTTTACTGTAGCGTTCACAAAGACAGACCGCACACATTTAAGTACTGCGGCCCATCAATTACATGGAAAAAAGACTAAGCTTCTGTTAGGATCACAGCTTGAACTGAAAAACAGTTTAAAGAGAGACTTTGCGTCAACTAAACACACAGCTCAGAAAATAAAAGTCTGAAAATAGTCTAAAATGTACACAAGCATTGTGTTTTTTCCTCCTCTGTGAGCACTGGACACTTCAAGAGGCTGGAGAAAACCCAGAAAAATGACTGTTAAGTTTAGTCCACACTACAGACTGCATTTATCTGATCAAAAGTACAGTAAAAGCAGTAATGTTGTGAAAAAATATTATAATTTAAAAGAGCTGTTTTATAAATATATTGTAAATAGAGATGCATCGATTGCAAATTTCTTGGCCGATTCCGATTTCCGATTTTACAGTAAGTGTGACCTGCCGATTCCGATTTTTGCCGATTCCGATTTTTTTTTTAAAGAACTGTAATGAAAGCATATCAGGGCTCGAAATTAACTTTTTTACTTGGTAGCACTTCAAAAATTTTTTAAATTAAATTAATTTGGAACATTGGGGAGTCGCTCTCTAAACGTGGGGTATTAAAATTGCTTTTGAATGCGCGGGCGCGTTTTACTTTCGGTTTCGTTTTAACGATGGCGCTAAACTCTCGACGGTGCTGAGCGCGCATTCTACAATACAAGACATTAATTTAACAAAACAATTTAAAAGTGGTCTTCGACTATGGAGAACGGCTGGTCATCAAGGGCCATGAATATAATTTTCCTCGTAATTGCTTTGGTCTTCTCACTGCTCATCCCAATAAAGGATAGTACAGGCTGCTGACTTGTGGCTGACAAGCTTTGGCTTGGACTCGGCGCGCTAGATTGAGCCACTTTCCCCTTTTCAAACTCGGCATATTCAGCTAAATGATATTGTTTTAAGTGTCTTATTAGGTTTGTTGTTCCGAACGTTTTTGAGCTTGTTCCCCCACGATGTATTTTTGCTTTACAAACGTTACAAACTGCGATCTTTGTGTCATCTCCACTCACAGAAAAGAACTTCCACACCAACGACATGTTAACACCAGACTGTGAGTGTGCGCGTAGCTGTGACGTAATTGCCTGCGCCGCCGCTGGCAATAAAAGGATCGGCGGACGTGAGGGTGACCGGCCGGTCACCGATCTGGGTCGATCATACGAAAAATCGGCCGATCGCCGGAAAGTAATGTGTTCTGTTATTTTTGCTTTACTTTTTAAATCTTGGCAGGGCTTGCTTGTTTGTTTGTTATTTTTAAAAAACATAAAAAATATTTTTGGCAAATCTAAAAGCCCTTTCACACCAAAAGTGAAATGAATATGCCAAAGGCTGAATGAAAGGTAAATTCACGTTTGTACAGTAGAACGCAGGAGAAGTTTAAAAAGGTCAGCAGCTAAGACACAGGTTAATAAAATGGCATTTAATGAATAAAGGATATTTGTGTTTTTTAACATTTAATTATTGCAAGTTTGCATCATATTCAGTTTGCATTTTATGGTTTTTGTTTATTTTGAGGAATACTGAACTTGTTTTTGTGCAAGTGAGATGAATTAATGCACGTTCACATTTAGTCTAGAATACAGTCACATCATGTCCACACTGGAGCTGTCAATTTGTTTTTTTCAAATTTCGAATATTCGTTGAATTTAAAATAACCCACATTACATTCAAATTTTAGGTGTGCTTTAAGGAGGCAGCCTTAGCAGTGGTGCACAAGATGCGATGACGATGTAATTGTCGTTGCATTATAATGTTTTATTAGCCTATCCAGTTGAAGCCACTAGATGCAGCGCTGCTGTGTTGTTCATTAAAAATATTGCGGAAAAAGAGAACATCAATGCAGAGAACATCTTGTTTACGTCAAAATTGAAACTATTATTTCGCACATTTTCTAGAGGGACATTTATCACCGTTACACTTGCCTCTCACACAAGAGAATGTTTAGAAAGCCATGTAAAAAAAATGCAAATTCAACTTCAGAAAAAAAAAATATATATAGTTTTACTCAACTGTTGAGTTTTAATGAAAAGTTGCAATTTTCTAGGTCGATATGGCTAGGAACTATACTCTAATTTTGGCATAATAATCAAGGAACTTTGCTGCCGTACCATGGGTGCAGGAGGCGCAATAATATTACGCAGTCGTCAACTCTGCCGGATGCAACTCTGCATCTACACAAACTTAGTGCCGGTCACTTTCAGGCGCTGTATAATATCATTGCACCTGCTGCACCCATGGTACGGCAGCAAAGTTCCTTGATTATTACACCAGAATGAGAGTATAGTTCCTAGCCATATCGACCTAGAAAATCTCAACTTTTCATTCTTCGTCCGTCTTTGTACACGATGTAACTACAGAAGACTCGAGTTTTAAATAGGAAAAATATCGAAACTCTTTGGTCATTTTTGAGCGAGATGCTATTGGTCTAATCAGATTCAATTAGCTATGCTAAGCTATGCTAAAAGTGCTACCGCCAGACCCGGAGATCGGCTGAATGGATTCAAAAACGGTAAAACTCACCTGTTTTACTCTAGGGGAGTTGGACAATGAGCCTATTTTCAAAAAATGTGAAGTGTTCCTTTAAACTCATACATACATACATACATACATACATACAAGATGCTGTTTTGTTTATAGTTGTTTAAGCAACTTCATTAATTATAATTGGTTTATAAACATTATTTCAAACATTATGCCCTTTTTTCACAGATAGTCATGTTATTTCTCTGCTTTTAATAAACGTGCATTAGTAATATTTGTGCACTTTTGTAGAGAAGAAGAAGAGAAGCCAAAAGCTTTTTTCACCCCAACTGAAATTATGCATTTTAAATTCAAATATAATTCAAATTTGATCATATTTAAATACAAAATTCAAATTGAGTTTTTCAGCTATTTTGACAGCCCTAGTTCACACAGTGTACACAACACCTCTGCATTTACTTCCAATTTCTCTCAACATGGGGACAGGAGAATTTATTTTACATGAGAATTCATTTATTTGAATAAATAGGAATAAATGGGAAATCAAACTAACTGGTGCTACATATTTGAAAAAGTAACTAATTTACATTTTTCATATAAATTAAAAAGTAATGCACTACTAGTTACTTGAAAAAAGTAATCTGATTACATAACTCAAATTACTTGTAATGCATTACCCCAACACGGATTATCATAAATGTTGAAAACAGTTGTGCTGCTTCATATTTTTGTGGTTTTTCAGGATTCTTCTTTCAGGAACAGCATTTATAAGAAACAGAAATCTTTTGTAACATTATAAATGTCTTTGCTGTTACTTTCGATCAACTTTATGCATCATTGTGGAATAAAATGATTAATTTCTTAATATTCTTACCACCATCAAACTTCTGAACATCAGTATGATGGTAAACAAAGTTTACAAAATACACTGCGGATACAAATGGACCAAATATGTTCGATATGTTCTGATATGCAACTGTGTGAACAGGATATAACGATTTCATCTGATCCGATAAATCCTCATTCTGAGTCAGCAGGTCTGGATGACTGGATGCTCTTTAAACAGCAGGACGTCGGACAGTGCTGTACGCTCTCCATTAAAGCACCGCAGCACACAGCAGGAGTCTCGTGGACTGACCTGAAACTTTGATGGCTCTAGCAGGTCTATGTAACAGATTTAAGGCTCAGTGATTTTAAGATGGCTCCATTAACTTGCAAGTAATTAAACCTCACAGTCAGAGCTTCTAATGGAAAAAATAAGTAACAGCAGTATTTTTAGTGCAGCAAAAGGACAGTGTGAATGTTTTAGAACAGCTTAATGGTTTTAGGTTAGTTTAGCTTTTTAACAGAAGCAGGTGGAAAGAGGAAATAGGTAAGGAAAAGGGAAAACATGATGATTGTGTTTACAACACACTTTCGGATGTGCAATGCCACTTTCATTTAGGCTCTACCCCTCTATATCCTGTCATTATGCTTAGGAGGCTTCCTCAGGTGGAAGTAAAGTGAATGTAATAACCATGTAACTTCTTTAGTTAACTATTTCTATAAAACACTACCATTTAAAATATGAAGTAAAAAAAAATATTGATCAGAAAATAACAGTAAATACATTTATAACCCACAAAAGATTTCCGTTTCAAATAAATGCAGTTCTTTTGAACTTTATATTGATCAAACAGTCAAAAAACCCTAATAATAAACGTTTCTTGAGCAGCAAATCAGCATATTAGACTGATTTCTGAAGGATCATGTGACACTGAAGACTGGAGTAATGATGCTGAAAATTCAGCTTTGCATCACATGAATAAATTAGACATTAACATATATTCAAATAGAAAACAGTTAACATAAACTGTAATAATATTTCTGTTTTACGTTATTTTTTATCAAATAAATGCACCCTTGCTGAGCATAAGAGACTTCAAAAACATAAAATTTCTTGGGCACTTTAAAAAATCTTAATGACTCCAAAATGACTATATTTGTAGCTTGTTGTCTACGTATGGTATATAATGACATAAAAATATAACTGCACTAACAGCTCAGAGAGAAGCGACTGTGAGAAAACAGACTCAAATCACGCTTGACATGCTGCCAGCGCTTATTAATTTATATGCAATTTAAGAGCGTAAAATCTTCAAGCTTAACACTGCTCATCATAAACCAATTAATCTCTAGCCCTGGAAACATAAAACACTCATAATTAACCCAAACAGCTATAAAAGTCAAGATTACTGACACTGCTCTCATTAGAGTTTAAAGTAGGACAAATAATTGTTCCAACAGAACCTGTGACCTGTAACAAGCAAAACAAGATGAAATAAAACAACTGGGAGGAAGCTAAGCTGATCTGCATTTCATAACTTCACATAAATATGAACCAGCAAGTACATTTGCTGGCGGATGACAAAACGGGTCAAGAATCTAACAGATTTGGATAAAATAGATGCACTAAATCTCCATATTTTCAATTATCTAGACTGAAATGTACAGTCGTTATTCTCTGTAAACAGTAATTTTTGAGTGGTCGCTCTACCTCTTTAACACAGCTATTGCATAAAAATGAGTTTTCTTCATATTGTGCTTTGGAAGAAATAAAACTTTGCGGAAAATGCACTACACAGAGAAACAGAGAGCAAGCGAGAGGCCGATATGAGAGGGAGGAAGTCCATGCACCTCATCATCCATCATCTCAGCGGTCGTTCACCGTGTTTAATCCATCACAGGTCTGTTCTGGGAGGACATAAAAAGAAGCCGGCCCTATTCAAAGACCATCCATTCACCCAGAAGTCCCCTGGACGCGGCGGCGGTGATACATCAATTACGGCATGCATGAGAAATGCAGCTGCACTCATTTACAGTAAGGCCAAAAGTCACCATTTAGCGACAATTACAAAGTAACTAAGGAGTGATTACAGGGAAATTTCTCATTTGTCTTTATTTAACCACATACGAACCGCATTTTCACGAGGAACCTCGGATTTGGAGAGCGTTGTTCAGGAACACCTTCATTAAGCAGTCAACAGGCAAATTATTTCTGCCTCATTAAGTTCATAAACGTGCCATTCATACACACGCTAGTGAAATCATCATTAGCGAGGAAACGCGTGGAAGGATCTTCTAAACGCATCTCTTGGGACATAACAAATCCTTTTTAATCGACATTCGCTTCATTCGCTGTTTGTTTCCATGGAGAACAGACCCAAGACATGGGGAGCGGTGATTAAATCAGATCGGGAGTATACCGTACTCTTTCTCTGGCTCTATAAGCCTTTAAAATCACGCTGGGCTGTTCAGAGAGTTCTGATGGATCCATTAAGAGTGCAATAATGGGCCTCTTCTGTGCGTTATTTCACAGCCCATAATATTCACCAGCTGAGGAGATTGAATGTAAAACAGCACCTACAGGTCTGTTGCCATGGCGTTAAGTGGCGGCCTTACGCCTTGAAAATCCTCTGAAAGCCGTTCGAGGAACTGAACAATGTGCAGATAGGTGAAGGCTTATGAAGCTCCAGGAAATCCATTAACAGCAATGTACTGAAAGCACCATCTTTAATATAGTGCTGACATGAAGAAAAACAGAAGAACAAACTTCTGTATGGTGATTAATGGGATAGCTCACCAAAAAATGAAAAATCTGCCATCATATACTCAACCTCACGTCCAAACCCATTTACCCAGATATTTTCATCTGCTCCTCCATTGAAATTCCATTCCACCGAAACTTTCAAGACTTGAAGAGTTCAGTTGCAAAACGTGATAAACGCCATTTTTTGACATTTGGATTTTATTATTGGAAATCACTGTTCAGATGTACCTTAATCTATGTGTGACTTGCTGCCATTAATAAAATTTAAGAATGTACATTTTAGGCCTAGTATAAAATGTATTTTTTCACAAAACGCGATATCCGCCAGACCAGTTTCTTTACAAAGTGCGATATAACCAGGGTTCGAAATTAACACCCGCCAACCCGCCAAATGCGGGTTAAAAATCATTTTGGCCGGTATTGATAAAAACTTACCAGCCAGTTTGGCCGGTGATGCATGAGCCAATCATGCAAATCATGTCAGAGACGCTCTGGGTCGTTTGTCCCCTCCGTCCTACATTTCACATGAACACTACACTACGGGTGACGTTTTAGATACCTATTGGCAGCAGTAGGACAGACGTCAGGATCACGCGAGCGCAGCATCCCCTGGGAAGAGAGTCAATGCCGGTGAAGTGCTCCGAGTTTGCTCATTGATTTAACGATAATATCAAAACAAAAAACATATATTTTTAAAAAGAGGATTTAATAGGCTAACTAAAAAACGTTTACCATTTAATTGTTTATACTGTAGGCGAGCTGTCAGTCATGTAGGCTATGTTTATAGCGTTTTGCAAAAAAAAAAAAAAAAGTTATGTTATGTTATGTTGTGTATGTTCTGGCCAAAACTAACTCAGAATCTTATTATTATTAATCAATCTTTGTATATACTATTCCATATATTTATGATGTATTGTTTTTTTACCCAATTTAAGATGTTTGACAATGTTAAGATAAATATGT
This sequence comes from Labeo catla, assembly GCA_012976165.1. NCBI lineage: Eukaryota > Metazoa > Chordata > Actinopteri > Cypriniformes > Cyprinidae > Labeo > Labeo catla. Next base: position 111,474 of record VONZ01000474.1, on the reverse strand, counting down.
TGCATTTTGGCATGGTTTTTGACTTATTTATGAACTATTTATGGACATAAAATTAAATAAAAAATATCCTGGATTTGAAAAATATTGTGTCCCTGGCCTTCACTGAGCTCAAGTAATAGTTTAATGTACAAAAATTGTGAATGAACTTGACTGTTGATGTCTTAAATAATAATGTCAAATAACCAACATTTCTCAAAATAGATATATCTCGTTTTGCAACGAAACTCTTCACTTGAAAAACAACACAAAAGTAGCCCATATGAATCAAGCTGTTTATTCCAAGTATAATGATCACTAGATTTAATTTAGGCTTTTATTCACATAATCATTGATCAGCGCATACATGGCATACAGATCGACCGATATCTCGACTTACCGATATTTTGCCGATATTGAAGCATTTTACCATAATCAGTTATCGGTTTTGTTAAATCGGATTCACCGATAAACGCCGCCATCTTGTGGGTGTTTTTAGAATTACCGACAGGATCTCCATTTCAGCACGTCTGAGGGGAGACGAGACAACAACAACGTCATGCATAGGTAAAGCACTTGCTTAGCTGTAATTAGTAAACTTTATTTAGCCGTTTATGTAACAGCCATTAATGCACATATTAGATGTGTTCCATAAATGCCTGATATGTAGTTCGTTTATGCAGCTTTGGATCTACGAAATAGACGAACTCACAGAGTCACGTAAGATAATCCGTCCTAATAAACACGTCAGTTTGTCTGAATTAAATAATATACAGCCATGAATGAGCACATGTTGGAAATGAAAGCGCTGAATTTAATTCTCTCTGTGTTGTCTATATGCTCATCATTAGTCTCGTGAAGTCGGAGTTGGCTAAAATAATTTGTCAAGTCCTGTCCCAATAAAGACTTAACTTTGCCTGAATTAAATAACACAGCCATGAATGAGTGCATGTTGGAAATAAAAGAGCTTAATTTAATTCTCTCTGTTGTGTATATCATTAATCTCGTGAATCGCTTTCATTTTGCTGTTCACTCACCGGGTTGATGCTCAGGAAATGTTCCAGCAGAGTAGAAGGGCATTTTTTTAAGCATATTTCAGAAATGAATTGCATTCTGAATCACAGCATAAAAAAATTAAATAAGATATCTAAAAAAAAGTTTTAGAGATTAGAGAACTCTTACAGATACTTCCAAGTTATTGGTGTTAATATGGCCATGGTGCTAATTTCCTTAATTATATGACAAACCCTATTTAACTGGCAGCATTTCTCCAATTTTCAGTGAGACTGCAAAATGGTGGGCTGCTCTAAGGTGACTAAACCCTAAGGCCTAAGGGATGAGCCTCTCAGCCATTGCAAGTAAGGTTTGTCATTCCAAATCTGTGATTTCTTGAATATTGCAAGATTACAATGACACTAATTCATTCAAATCCCCACAAAACGGCTGCTCGTCCATGTAAGACAAATGCACTAGAAGAAAAGACAATGCAGAGGCATTGTCCCTTAATGGGGAGTTGGTTCAGCACTGCAGCTGAAATTGCTTGCCAGTTCAGTGCTGAAAAGGGTAAGGATCTGTCTCGAGACGTTTGAGAGAATTCAGACTGAAAGTGCACTCTGCAGTGAGCAAGTCCTCATCAGCAGAGAGAATCAAAAGGCTAAGCTCACCTTTGTTGAGGAGCATGTTGTGTAGAGAGAGAACTGGTCCAAGGTTCACTTTAGTGATAAGAGCAAGTTTAATTTATTTGGGTCTGATGGGGAACATTCTGTTCAGCAAAGATTGAAGCCCAAGTGTGTAAAGAAGCCAGTGAAAGGTGGAGGGGAGTGTCATGGTTTGGGGGATGTTTTCTGCAGCAGGATTTGGGCCTCTTATACAGCTCTATGGCAGGGTAAATTAAAATGTATCAAAGCCTCCTTCAGCAACATGCAGTTCCTTCTCATCAAGCATCTCACAATCAGCCTGCAATTTTCACGCAAGGCAATGCCCCCATCACACTGCAAAAATGGGTAAAGCAGTTTTGAAGCTAAAAATACTGAAATAATGAAATGGCGGGCCAGAGTCCTGATTTAAATCCAATTGAAAATCCTTTGTAAAAAAGCTACGGCTAAGAAACCCACTACAGTTACTAAACTATCACGACGAGTGAATCAAGGTGAAACTAGTGATGTCCTGCAGCCGCACATGTGCTGAAAGTCAAGGCAAGAGCATCTACACTTCCTACAAATTTCTGTAACCCTCCAAAATTTTAGTTATCTTTCGTGCAGCCTTTATGAACTTTTTGAAGAGTCAAAGTTTTGTTGTAATGATGTTTCAATGCATGAACAAAGTCGTATGAGTTTGGAACGACATGAGGGTGGAATGACAGAATTTACATTTTTGCTTGGACTATCCTTTTAAATGTGCATTAAGTTGAAATTGAAAACATCAACCAAAAAAAAAAAAAAACAAATTCTAGATGTCTGTGAAAAAATGATTGTGTGTACATATTTCTGGCTGTGTGGTGAAAAAGTGCATTGGAAGATCAGACAGAGCACCCTTAGCCAATCAGCAATAGGGCGCATTAACATTCATGATGAGGCTGAGGTTTGTTTTTGCTCAATATGTGAGCAACACTGGTTTTGCTAATGTTAGACATAGTAAATAGTATAGTATATAGTATAGTACAATATCATTAGATTTTCAAAAGTGTGTGCAAGTCAAGTATCTAAACTTTTGGCTTCTTTAAGGCAAGTTATAAAGACATAGTCCTCTAATACTGTAGCTAGAGGATGAAACAGCATAATTTAGTATATTTGTGTGAGTATATGTGCTAGTTCTCAGCAGTAGGCAATCTTAAGTACAAGTCTCATGCTGCTTTCTCTTGAGTATGAGCATTGTATGTGTGTATGACCATGTAGCCTAATTTACATGTACTAACTGAAACTTTGATCAAAAATGACTTACAGGCACAAAACACAAAGAGCAACCCAGGGCTATGTTCTTTGATTAAAAGAACAGTTCACCCAAAAACACCATTTTTTGGTGCTTTCCAGATGCTGTCCTTTTTGGAGTTTGAAAGACCCTGGTCAGCATTAAAGAGCAGAGTGAACATTCTGCTTTAATGTGCCATGAAAAAATAGCAGCAAACAGTTTTGCAAAGACATGATGCTGAGTAAGTGACAAAACCTGATGGCTCATTCCTTATGTGGCTTCAGGAAAAAAGAAAGAAGCTTTACTTGCCATTAAACATGAAAAAGCAGCAATTTTAAACACTCAAGTACTTAGGTTGCTTTCGGATTATTGAAAAAAGGGATTTCATTCCCAAAGCAAAATATCTAAAATAGTACCACTGTTGTACAACATTTCAAAATGTTAATTATTGAGCTCCTTTACCAGTCAGCTGCGTTTCCCATAGTGTTCCCGAACTGAGCTCTGTTCAGACTGATAATTAATTAATGAAAGCTGATGCTGAGCACTTTTGAATACTTCATTCTGTCCCGTTTCTGAGCAAAGCCATCAGCTTGAACAGGAAAGGGAGGAATGTGTGTATACTTTCACCGATAATTGAGTTAATATGGCGACTGGGGCCTTTTCACAGCTAAGCAGCCAAAATGAATGCCCATAAATGTGTGTACACATAGACAGAAAAACACACACAAGTATGGAGACACAACAGCTTTTCATCTCTCCTCCCACGGTATGCTCTAATTGGCCCTCGGGGACCGAATCCACGCTACGACGCCACACATTTATGTTGCTGGAAACATGTCTGTGAATCTGCAATCCACATGCAATCTAAAGTGAGACATCTGTTGTCCGTATGCATTTGTATGCAACAGCTTGATATTACAGTATATGTATTGTTGATGAGCGATAATTGCTGATGTTTGCTAAGGCAACCTTTATGCTAAATACTGTGCATATTTACGGATCATGACATTAGACCTTATTAGAGAGAGGCTGTGAGAAAACCATCAGACTTAATTTTAATATCCTGAAACAATATTTCATCATATCTTGCCATGATCTTTGATTATTGTTATTGTCAACAGTATGTTTTAATAAAAGCAATTAATCATCATCAGTATGTCCATTTTGGTCTTGTCTAAAGCTTTCACTATTGATTATTTTGGCGATTAATCGAGTTATATTGACAATTAATTGAGCAAATCAATTTTTGTCTGAGTAGTAAGTGCAAAAAAAAACAAGTGAACAATAGCTGTTAAAATGACTTAAAATACAAAAACGGGGAAATAATAACTTGATCAGTACCGTATCAAAGACTACTTTCTCAAAAGTAAGTACTCTTATGGTTCTTTTGAACAATACTGTTAAAATACATAATGGAATAGTATATGTTTTAACTAAGGAAATTATTCAAATCATCATTTTAATTTTAAGCCATCATTCTGGTCTTGTCTGGAGCTTTCACTATTGATTATTTTGCAGATTAATCGAGTTATGCTGACAATTAATTAAATATTTTTTTCTGTGAGTAGTAAGTAATAAAACAACAAGTAAATAATAGCCTTTAGAATGACTTAAAATAGATATAACAATGGGGAAATAATAACTTGATCAATAATGAATCAAAGAGTACTTTCTCAAAAGTAAGTACTCTAATGGTTCTTTTAAATAATACTGCTCAAATACATAATGGAAATAGTATATGCTTTAACATCAAGCAAATTAGTCAAATCATCTTTTTAATTTTAAAGCCATTACCTGTAATGATAATTATAATAATGATGGATGAACTTATAACTCAGTCCTATAACTGAGTCGATTAATCAATTTCTTCAGTCAACTTTTGTCAGAACAGAATTGCTACAGCAACTGTAATTTTGGTCTTGTCTAGAGCTTTCACTATTGATTATTTTAGCAATTAACTGAGTTATGTTGGCGATTAATTGAGTACATAGATTTTTGTGTGTGTAGTAAGTGATAAAAAACACAAGTAAATAATAGCTTTTAAAATGACTTAAAATAGATATAACAATGGGGAAATAATAACTTGATCAATAATGAATCAAAGACTACTTTCTCAAAAGTAAGTACTCTTATGGTTCTTTTGAACAATACTGCTAAAATACATAATGGAATAGTATATACTTTAACATCAAGCAAATTAGTCACATCATCTTTTTAATTTTAAAGCCATTACCTGTAATAATAATTATAATAATGATGGATGAACTTATAACTCAGTCCTATAACTGAGTCGATTAATCAATTTCTTCAGTCAACTTTTGTCAGAACAGAAATGCTACAGCGACTGTAATTTTTTTGAACATCAGTAAAACCATGCAAACTTAAAATGGTTTGGATTTTTTTTAAATCACTAATGAAATACATACATAATTAATGCATACTTTCCACTAAATCATTAATGCTGGATCATTTTAATGGTAGAAATTTGTCTACTAAAGCAATGTAATTTTGATGTATTTCTGTGAAACATGGGGTCATGGACTTGTATCTGTGGGATGCATCACTTCTAGTATAATTACCTGGTACATAATTTTATTATTTGTTATCGAGGAGGAAACTCAAAAAACTTTTTAATTAGTAATTTTGACAATACCTTCTACGTAACCTCCTGGCAACCTGCAGTTTCGTGCAGGCAAATAAACTCATATTTTCTTCTCAAACTCATATTTCTCTATATCTAAGATTATATGAAGGTTCAAAGTATCATTATTTCTTCAAAGCCAGTTCTTGAAGTATCTGTCAGCTCAGTCCAAATTAAAAGCTCGTCTGGCTCATTCACCAATGGCTTCAACTTCCAGGAAAAAGTAGCCAGCTATTTTTCATAGACTAAAAATCAAATATCAGCGTTAGCCTGAAGATGAAGGTTGCCATAGAGATAATGTCTACAATGTGACGGATACTTTCCTGGAATCAATCACAGGCTTTTCCGTAAGCACAGCAGGAGCAAGGGTCAAAGACACAAAGGCTCTTTACTCATACACATCAACCCTGTTTCATAAGCACTGAGCAGCAAACTCACAACCACCACCACCTTCACCCTCAGGTTTCAACCTGGAAATCCAGAGAGAAGTGAGAGCAGAACACCCAGAGATCTGCTTGGTGTCTCACAGTGGTTCAGCGGCAGGGCTGATGGCCTGTGCTGTGGATAACTAGGGTCTCTGTGATCATTAAAACCCTAAGCAGACAAGCTGCCTCGCCGTAGTCTGAGCAATGAGCTTTTTTATGGAGAACAGCGCTCTCGCTCCCTCATTGAGAGGTCTTAAATCCAGGGCTGCGCTCATAACTTTCTCCTGCCCTGAGGACACAGGATCAGGAATTTCCTGTAGCTGCCATCTTGGCTGTGTCAGAACAGGGATATTACTGATGGGAAGTAAAGGGAAGAGGCAGTGTTTGGCGCTCCAAGGGGTTACGACGCCTCTGATCAGTGAAAAGTGCTTCATGAGGCGAGTTCTGCCCTCAGGCATCTGCCAGCCGATGCTTCAGAGAGGATCTCCCTGGGTTTAACATGGCCAGTGTCTGAGAGGAGGACACAGGCCTAACAGCTCCTTATGGCTGTCCGACTTACAAATCTCTGCTGGTATTTCAATGTTTTTTTCATGCATGGTCAAAGATTCATTAAAAATTATTTAACAGAACAAAAGCTCTGAGTGGTGATTATTTATTTTTAAGTTTTCTCAATTTTACACTGCAGCTCAAAAGGATTTTTAATGTTTTTTTAAAGAAGTTTTTTCTGCTCATCAAGGCTGCACTATTTGATCAAAAATACAGAAAAAAACAGCAATATTGTGAAATATTATTGCAATTTAAATTAACAGTTTTCCGTTTTAATATACTTTAAAATATAATTTATTCTTATGATTACTCCAGTCTTCAGTGTCACATGATTCTTTGGAAATCATTCTAATTTGCTGATTTATCATGGTGCTGCTGAATTTTTTTGGAACTTGGATTAAAAAATAAAAAGAGCCATGTTTTAATTAAAATAATTTTTTTTTGTGTTACAATATATGCTACCGTTCAAAAGCTCAGGGTCAGTGATTTTTTTCTTTCTTTTTTTTTTGAAATTAGCGAATACTTTTATTCAGCAAGCATGTGTTATATATATATATATATATATATATATATATATAGCATATAGTGATAGTTAGAGGTCAACCGATGTATCGGTTTTGGGACCGATAGTTGATTGGCGAAACTATCGGTTATCGGCAAAAAATCCATGGCGATAGTTTCTTCCGGGTTGGGTCCGTTGCTGGAGCGGCTGAGAAGGTCGTCATTATACAACAAAGTCCCTGTAGTCTTTGTTAGAAGAGCGGCCTATAGTGGCGGAAATCACTGACAACATGTGCCGTTTGTTTAGACACGTGACACTGCCCTCTGCACAGAGCTGAAACTTATTTAAAACGTCGACAACGAAACGGTGTGTATTGTATACTGTAGTGCATGTTTTGATGTCATTACTAAGCAATGAATTTGTTGACTAGATGCTGCATTAGTGGAGAAAGGACAGTAGTATACTTTTGCCCGTTTGGTGATCAAATAAAGTCTTGTAGACCCTCGCTTGAATTGAACGCGACACGTCCAGTGTGTGTGATACCGGATAGTTGCGAGTTCTTCTAGATGCACTTTTGCCCATTGTGTGACTAACATAACTTCATATTTTGATTAGATAACCACAAATGTTCTCGAATAGAAGCAGTTAAATTGGGAAAGTACACAATATCCATATGTATGCAATTTCAATAATGTGGCCTTCGTGTAGATATTTAAAGCTGGCCATCTTTAGCTTGATTGCTGATGTAATGGTAACACTTACAATATGAGTCCATTTGTAACATTAAAATTGATAAAAGCTGTAGAATAGAAGTATTGTTCCTTGTTAGAGTGTGTTAATTTCAGCATTTACTGATATATTTAAAAAAATTTAGTTGCTTTTGTTAACATTAATAAACAGTGAACTGTAATGATCAATATATAATTAATATTAATATTTTTATTCATTCTATTATAAAGTATTGTTCAGTAGGCAATTTTTTTTAAATAGCAGAGCACTATTTATTTTCCATTCAGTATCCATTTTAAAAACTATCGGTCGATTAATCGATATCGGCCAGTGTGGTCCAACCTAGTTATCGGTATCGGTAAAATCCAATATCGGTCGACCTCTAGTGATAGTAAAGACTACTCTATTGTTGGAAAAGATCTATTTTTTGCAAAAATGCTGTTCTTTTTAACTTTTCATTAGTACATCAAATGAAGACAAGGGCTGTCTAATTCTTTTCAAGTTCTCAATTTTTAATTTTCTCAATTTTTATAGTTCACACAGATAGTTCTGTGGCACAGTGTTTTATATTAAAATTAACTAACATTTAATTTACATTCAAAATAGTAGTTTAAATGTATTATTTTGAACTACAATTAAATAATTTAAATAATTATTTTTTTTTATATTGTACAAGATATAATGCACAATGGTGAAGTTACATTCAGAACTATTTTATAACCATATAAATATTAATGTTTTTATTTTATTGTAGAAATAACAATCTTGTAGACCATTCACTGTTCAAAATCTGACTGCACAGGTTTGACAAAACTGGATCTTTAAAGAAAAGAAAGCTTTTTCTCATATTGTGTAATCTAAATTATTTTAAATATTATATGTTATACAGACATAAATATATATTTTTAATTTATATATTTTTATATATTTATATATTTTAACATGAGGTCTTAATATAGACTTCCTTCTATGCACGTCTGTGGGATTTTTTTGCTTATTTTATCATCTCTTCAACAAGCCATACAAGTTACCCTTTTAAGTTAATAATACAGGAAGTAATGCAATGCTTTGGATTAGATCCGTTTTAAAAAAATTAGCATGACAATGGTTTGAGATGAAGTATATCATGTCATACTGCAGGACTTGCAGTGGTGCTGGGTCAGCTGACCACGTGAGGACAGCATCATAATGGCACTAGCAGTGAAATTCATTTCATTCTCTCACAGGATCAGAAAACAAGGTGGGCTGGTTGATTTAATTCATCAGGATCCCACATGCACACAGTTACCGCGCTGCAGTACGCTAAAACACACGTAATTCAATCTGCTCCCTGCTCTTTGTTGAAACAGCAGTCACATCAGTAATATGCTTAGAAACAGGAAGACTGAACTAATTTAATGTGGCGCAGAGACGACTCCTCACAGCACTATGAAGACACGAGGGCGTCCTTTCACTCTAACTGCAACAAAAACAAAGGCTCGCGCAAAGAAAATTAAACTAATAACAGCCCACAGCATTGTTTGTGCAGCTCTGTACGCTAACCTTAATTAATGCAAATTTGATTCTTTTCATGCTTATATAATCAACTCATTAGCAGATAAAAAAGAACTATTTTTCACACTCAATATTTAGTTGCCAAATTAATGTCAAGTGCTAATAGTTACCACTGTAGCTATAGTGTATGACTTGTGTCTTCATTTTAATATATTTTCTTTACATCTTAAATTCTGTATTCTTAATTATTTTGTGCTATTATATGTTCTTATTGTAAAGCACTTTAAAACTTTGTAACTTTGAAAGGTGCTATATAAATAAATAAATATATTTTTCCTACTTTGTCTTCTGTCATTAGCCATTTTATATGCTTCTTACAATCAGAGATCAATTTTTTATTTTTTATTTTATTGTCTAATAATTTATATGCACAACTACTTTCTTTTAAATTATTTATGACATCATAACTAATAATTTGACTATAATCACTTATCACTGGCATTTTTGTGTGTAATGTCTAAAGTTCTGTGAATAGTGAAATGTATTGTAATAATTGTCTATTAATTTAATAATAATAATAATAATAATACGCATCATCATTATGATTAATTTATTCATTTGAAATTGACATTTTTGTGTAACGTCTACCTGATGCTCTGTGAATGGTGAACTGTATTATAATAATTGTATTTATTAATTTCATTGATAATAATATAATAATAATAATAATAATAATTATTATTATTATTAATTTGAAATTGGCATTTTTGTGTGTAATGTCTATCTGATGTTCTGTGAATAGTGAACTATTATAATAGTCTTTATTAATTTAATAAATAATAACAACAACAATAATTATAACAATTATTATTATTATTAATTTGAAATTGACATTTGTATGTAAAACGTATCTGATGCTCTGTAAATGGTGAACTGTTTTATAATATTGTCTTTATTAATTTATTTATTAACTTTAATAATAATAATAATAATTATTATTATTATTAATTTGAAATTGACATTTTTGTGTGTAATGTCTGATGCTCTGTGAATGGTGAACTGTATTATAATAACTGTCTATTAATTATTATTATTAATTTGAAATTGGCAGTTTCAGTGTCTATCTGATGTTCTGTGAATAGTGAACTGTGGGTTAAATAATTACAATTATACAATAAGAATAACTCTTTATTATTAATATCATTAATCAACAGCAACATATTAATATTTCATATTTTTGTGTGCAAAGTCTATCTGATGTTCTGTGGATGGTGGCCTGTGGGTTGAATAATTACAAAAATAATTTTTTTATTCGTAATATTATTAATAACATTTTATCCACCTGCACCATATTTTCTGGATTAAATTAAATACTAGTTTCTTACTAATTTTGGGATGTTGATTCCAAAAATATGGCCTGCACTACACTTTCTCACAACATATGATCTGCATTTTGTAGCATTTTTGATTTCAATAAGCATTCGTAAGGGGAAGAAGTATGACTAAGTAAGAATGGAAAGGTTTTATTGACGTTTTTGAATTATTTTTGAAAACAGCACATTTTTTACATTTTCTTTTTTTTATAATTTTTTTTTTCATGTGCAGTGTCTATCTGACATCCTGTAAATGGTGGAGTGTGTGGTCAGAGACTGACAGTAACCTGATGGTGAATGAGTAGCGAGGTGTACTGTACAGAGAAAAATGCTGCTCTGTGGTTTTTATCTCCACTGGACCTGCTTTAGACCAGGAGATTTAATGATGAGAGCATCAGGTCCATTCCCAATGGGAAATGATACATACTGGGCGAAACCAATCCTGTCATCAGGTGACGGAACAACATGAGCACTGAGAGGACAGTAGAACAAATTGTGCTGCGTTTCATCTGGACTGCAGCTCAAGACAGTTCATCATGACTGCATTTAGTTTTGTGAATTCAACTGATGAAACCAGATATATACATTTCCTGTAGGTTTTTGTTCAAGGCCCAAATGTGGATTATGATATCCACAGACAGACAGACAGATAAGTAGATGCAACAGAGAAATGAAACAATCGACTACTCTAACATTACGATGACATCATCACTGCCAGTTACATTTTAAATGCTGAACATTCTAACAGTTCTAAACATTCTAATATTCTAAAATGCCTTAAAACAAATCAAATTATATGACACCAGTGAGAATGAGGGGCACCTGCACATTAGTGTTCATGACAAGAGCTAGCACTTTAACGTCACTGTACACTCAATCTAATAGCTTTCAAAGCACTCACTTTAGAGTGAGAGAACAGACTTTAGTTACACAGTGGAGTCAATGAACTTTTTAGAGCTTTTGATTTAAACAGACAGTTCTGCAGCGGACACTAGCCTTTTGCCTTTAGAGCACTGATGCACCGCTAATGGAGTTTCTCACTGCTTCAGAAGAGCTGATAAAAGCCCACCGCTATTTTCCTTTTGGTAAACAACATTTATAGTCAGAAGCGTGAAACCTATTCAAGTAAGAAAGAGAATCAAAAGCTCTAATGAATCTCTACTGCAGCATAAATTACAGAGAAGTGAGCAACAGCAGGTCAGATTATTTAGCATCTGTGTACTGTGTTAAGTACACCTTGTCAGCCTATTATCAGCACATTATATGACTTAAGTGCAAGCTAGAATGATTATAGTGCTTTTATATAAGTTTTTATTCAGTATCTAATCTAAAATAAAACAGTATATGATTAACTATTGTACAGGTATAGTTACAGGTATACAGGTATAAGTTGGACATACTTACATATTCAACTTTATAATAAGAGCTGGCCAATAATATACAGTCATGGCCAAAAATATCGGCATCCTTGCAATTCTGTCAGAAAATGCAACACTTGTTAGAAGTAAATTGTTCCAATTGCAAATGTTTTTGTATTCACGTACTTATTGTTTTTGTTTGCACTGCAACAACACAAAAACACAGAAAAAAAAGTCAAACTTGATAATTTCACACAGAACTCAAAAATGGACTGGACAAAATTATTGGCACCTTATCAAAATGGTAAGAAATAATTTCTTTTCAAGCATGTGATGCTCCTGTAATTTGTATTTAGACACACCTGTGGCAAGTAACAGGTGTGGGCAATATAGTAATCACACTTGCAACCAGTTAAAATGGAGAAAAGTTGACTCAACCTTTGTGTTGTGTGTCACACTGAGCATGGAGAAAAGAAAAGTGTAGAGTTGTCTGTGGATTTGAGAGAAAAAATTGTTGGAAAACATGAACAATCTTAAGGCTACAAGTCCATCTTCAGAGATCTTAAGGTTACTGTGTCCACTGTGTGCAATATCATCAAGAGGTTTACAGCCCATGACACTGTAGCTAACCATCCTGGACGTGGATGGAAGAGCAAAATTAATGAAAAATTGCAACGAAGGATTGTTCAAATGGTGGATAAAGAACCCCAATTAACTTTCAAACAAATTCAAGCTGATCTGCAGACACAGGGTACAACAGTGTCAGCTTGCACTATCGGTCGCCATCTGAATGCAAAAGGGACACTGTGGTAGGAGACCCAGGAGGACACCACTGCTGACACAAAGGCATAAAAAAGCAAGACTGGAGTTTGCCAAAACTTATATGACAAAATCACAACCCTTCTGGGACAACGTACTGTGGACAGATGAGACAAAAGTAGAGCTTTTTGGTAAAGGACATCAGGGCACTGTTTACAGAAAAAGAAATGAGGCCTTCAAAGAAAAGAACACAGTCCCTACAGTCAAACGTGGTGGAGGTTCAAAGATGTTTTGGGGTTGCTTTGCTGCTTCTGGCACTGGATGCCTTGACTGTGTGAACGGGATCATGAAATCTGATGATTACCAAAGAATGTTGGGGGCGAATGTTTGTCAGAAAGCTGCATCTCCACCAGAGGTCATGGGTCTTCCAGAAGGACAATGACCCGAAACATACTTCAAAAAGCACTCAGAAACGGTTACAAACAAAGCGCTGGAGAGTTCTGAAATGGTCAGCAATGAGTCCAGATCTGAATCCCATAAAACACCTGTGGAGAGATCTCAAAACAGCAGTTGGGAGAGACATCCTTCAAATCTGAATGACCTGGAGCAGTTTGCAAAAGAAGAGTGTCCAAAATTCCAGTAGAGAGGTGTAAGAAACTCATTCATGGTTACAGGAAGCGACTGATTTCAGATATTTTTTTCCAAAGGGGTGCAACCAAATATTAAATTAAGGGTGCCAATAATTTTGTCCAGTGCATTTTTTGGAGTCTGTGTGGAATTGTATCAGATTTGACTTTTCTTCTCTGTTTTTCTTTGTGTTGTTCTAATGCAAAAAAAAAAATAATAAAAATAAAAATAAACGTGAGTACCAAAACATTTGCAACTGCAACAATTTTCTGAGAGAAGGGTTGCATTTTCTGACAGAATTGCAAGGGTGCCGATATTTTTGGCCATGACTGTAGTTACATTTTGTGACCAAAAAACAAAAAAAACAGGCAGTTGAGATTTTAGCAGTAAATCTGAACACATTAAGGTGTGCTTATTGTATTGTTTGTTTAGTAATTGGTGTGAAAATGTACTGATGTGAATTCTGAGACAGTACACGCTGTGAGATGCATGACAAATTTTGGAAAGAATTCCAACAAAAAGTGTAATTGAACTGAACTGAACACTTTGGGAATTGTAGTTGGGTTATCATAAACGCACAACATCATCTTTTTTTAAAATTCATGTGTCCTTGCAATTTTTAAGCAAAAACATTACCTTCCCCTCCCACTCGCAACAAAAGGCTTCAAGGACAATACATTAATTCCAGTAACCTGTCCTTCACAGAAACTGCAACTCTCAACAATCCCATTAATTCCCAATGGACAAAATCAAGTCTCACCCATTTGAGAAACTATTTAATTTGGATGCAAGTCAAAATAGGGGAGAAAAGACGATCATAACGTCAGTTTTATGTGACTCTAAAACTTGAAGTCAATGACAATACATGCAATCAAAGCACATAAATGTCCAATATTCAGAGCTGAGCCCATCCCATTTCATTTCTATTTTACAGCACGTTATGCAGTGGCTTACTGGTGATGTAATGACTCAGTCAGCCATTCAGTTTTATATCCTGTTTAATGTCAAGAGAAAAAGAGAGCATGAATTTAATGGATACCAATAATTACGTAATGTAAATAGAGCCCTAGAGGGAATGAATCTGGGAAGCTCTCGAGAACTGCCTTCATCTGGACCCATGCTGCAATGCTAACAGTAATCCTCCGCGATAGCGCGCCTGTGCCAGATGATCTGAATGGCTATGGCCTGAGGAAGAAAATACATAAGAGAGAAAAAGAGAAAGCGACAGCTCTAATCACACATACACCGCTGCTATCTCTCCTCAGCATAGTAGGAGGAGAACATCACTTAGATAATGATGCCACTACATTCACTAGGAAGAAACGGCACATTTAAGAAAACTTTGGAAACCAAAGACATGTAAGACGTGCGAGATCCAAATATGAATAATCTTCCTCTGAACAGCAAAATGCAAAAGGCCTGTTCTTTACAAAGACACTGCTGGAATATTCATGAAGTGGGTGTCAATTTTATGCACCGGCCTCATTTTGTCGTTTAAATACAGGCCGTTTCCAAAGGAGCCTGAGTCATACACAACATGATATCTGCAGAGGTTTTTATTTAAAGACCAACTGCACAAACAATATCGGACAAACTAGACGCTGATGCAATAATACTGCGTTTAAACAAAATCAAAAAAGAGTTTATTGTTGATACTACTAAAACTTGTAAACTGAATGTGAACAACAAGAGTGAATGTGTGATTAAATCCTAAATATGGTTTACTATAGGGCTGCATAGATTTCTTGATTCTGTTTGGATATTCGATTTTAAAAAATATTCGACTGCAATAATACTTCGCCCGTGTCGAGTAATTCCACATATTAAATCCATGTAAAAATCTTAATAAAGCATAATGCTATTAAAAATTCATAAATGCTACAATTAAATTAAATTAATATATGCAATGCAGGTTTAAATACATGCATACCTGCATCTCAGAGTGGCTCCAGTAAATGCTGCTACACAAACTGTTATCATTTACATGTGTGGAGTGTCTCAAACTCCATTTCTGCATGCTGTTGTGAGTTTGTTATAATGTTCATCTGTGAATGCAACGTGCACCATTTCATCAATTTGTAAGTTAAATCATTTTTAACTTACACAAACACAGGAGAATTCGATGAACAGTTATCATATTGAGAAAGATACTGATATGCTAACTGTTCATTGAAATTTCAAAATAAAAGCTCAAAACCTCACTCTAAGGTTATAAGTTTTGATGTCCACATATTCAAGAAACTGCAGTGGCTGTAGCTTATGTTTTTTAACAGGTTTCTTCAATAAAACCATATGACTACTTGCTTTTGATACTTTAATTGAGGTAATTATTGCTATTATATATGTATTTTACATATATGTACGTATATATGTAATTTTAGATCGATATAACTTTATTGTCAAACTTTTTTTTAAGTGTGAATTTTTTTTTGCACATTCTTTACAAACACAATTTACAGAAATAAACTTTCCTGGCGTTTTCATTTTACATGGACCTTATTCAGCTCTAGGACAGCCTAATGTACAAAGAAATGTTTTAATTTCACTCGATTATATCTTGGGACTTTAAATCGGCGATTAGATGGTAAAAGCACAAATTCATGATATAACACATGACTAGGATTAGAAACAATATTCGTAGCCAGCCTTAAGAGGTTCTTACGATAAGGAAGTTCATATAATTTTTCAAGAGCTGTTCTACTATCTTTGAACAGATTTTAATTTGGTTCCTCAACTTTGTCTTTGGCTGAGGAAAAATAAAAAAAAGAGTTCTCATATTATATATATCATATTCTCGTATTAGGTTTATCTAAATGTTTAGAAACAATATGTACCAAAGCTGCCACAGCATCCTCCGTACTGCAACCTTGCTTATACTGTAGGCAAATTGACATGGATCATGTTTGTGCTTAATAGTGCTCACCAGATGTTTAAAGGGGTTATCGGATGCCCATTTTCCACAAGCTGATATGATTCTTTAGGGTCTTAATGAAAAGTCTATAATTTACTTTGGTTAAAAATTCTCAATGGTTGTGTAAAACAACACCCTTTTTACCTTGTCAAAATGAGCTCTGCAAAAATCATCCTATTCTGAGGGATTGTTCCTTTAAATGTTAATGAGCGCTGCTCGCCCCGCCCCTCTCTTCTCTCTGTGGAGTGACAAGCCTGTTTACTTTAGCCGCATTTAGACACGTTTAGCCGCTAAACTTGCCAACTAGCACATTATTAGGAAAGGTGATCGCAAAGATTCATAAAAAAAAACCTTTTACTCACTTCTGCTGTAAGTGAAGCTGGATCACGAATGATTTGTGCGAACATAGGTGGATATATGTAGATCAGGAGGTACATTTCATTCACAAACAAACGTAATCTACTGCTTCTTCAGCAGCTCAGATGTCGGGAGTAAATGACGACCACTATGTTCATTATTACATCCAGCAACACAACACCTCAATCGCTCAATCAGGGATATTCTTGTCTAACTTACATCCCTGCTCCAGCATCAAAACAGTGGAGGTCGGACTGTTACAGCTGATTTAAGGCGGGTCTGAGGTAAGACGCTCATGTCAATCAACTATCATGGGAGCGGTCTCTGTGGATGTGGCGTCACAACAACAGGCATCTGAGAATGGCTCGATTTGAAAAAGGGGATATTATTTTTACAGATTAATTAAAAACCACTGCATGGATTTTTATCATTATAGGATAGATGTGTACATACACTGCCAACACACATTAATGTTCAAACAACATGTAACATAAGTGAAGTTTGCATCCAATGACCCCTTTAAGCAAATTTTATTTAAATTTAAAGGCTATTGTTCATGTAGGTCTATTTTTAATACTAAAAAAATTATTATAATTATCCGATTACTCAATTAATAGTCAGAATAATCGAAAGATTACTCGATTACCAAAATAATCGTTATTGACAGCCCTAGTTTACTGCGTAACCAAAATCCCAATAATAGCAACAAAGTGTAAGAAAGATTTTAGGCATAATCCAAGACCTTTAATTATAAACAAGCCAGAAAATACACTGTGACCTATACTACTCCCAGCTGCTCATTCAAAACGACACAACCATCAATTTAAACACCATGAAGTAAACGCTCTTATAATTCAGTTAACGATAAGCAACAGCTTGACATAAATGCATAATATTCATTGATTGAGAATTGTGCATTTATTTAACTTAGACTGTATTGTGATTTTGCTTTTTTCCATCCCTAAATTTAAGACCACTTAAATGATAATTAAGACTTTCATTACACAATTTAAGATACTTTTTTCTGTCCTTAAAAGGGTAGTTCACCCAAAACTGAAAAAATTACCCCATGATTTACTCATCGTCAAGTCATCCTAGGTGTATGAGACTTTCTTCTTTCAGACTAATACAATCAGAGTTATATTAAAAAATGTCCTGGCTCTTCCAAGCTTTATAATGGCAGTGAATGGGTGTTGAGATTTTGAAGTCCCATAAAGTGCATCCATCCATCATCATAAAAAGTGCTCCACACGGCGCCGGGGTTAATAGGGTTAATAAAGGCCTTCTGAAGTAAATTGATGCGTTTGTGTAAAATATCCTTGTTTAAAATTTTATAAATCATAATCTCTAGTTCCTGCCAAATGTCATATGTGCGTTCACGAAAGAGTAGTGTTCCAGCGGATGACTTAGATGTAGGCATAGCGTAAGCTTCGGTGAGAATATGCTAGTCTCATGAGAACCAAGTTTATATTGAAATCCTCCAACATTTTTTTTTTTAACAAATCTTCGTTTTGTACTCCTTATTTGTGACCAGTGTTTTGTTTTGCTCTCCACGTTCTCACCACATTCACCTGCGTCCTACATCATCCGCCGGAACGCCACAATCTCGTGAACGTGTGTACGACAGTTAGCGGAAACTAGAAATGACCGTTTCTAAAGTTTTAAATATGGTTATTTTTCTCACACAAACACATCGACTCACTTTAGAAGGCCTTTATTAACCTACTGAAGCCATGTGGAGCACTTTTTATGATGGATGGATGCACTTTACTGGACATCAAAATCTCAACACCCATTCACTGACATTATAAAGGCTGGAAAAGCCAGGACATTTTTTAATATAACTCTGATTGCATTTATCTGAAAGAAGAAAGTCATATACACCTAGGATGGCTTGACGGTGAGTAAATCATGGGGTAATTTTCATTTTTGGGTGAACTGTCCCTTTAAATTTGCTAAAACTGAATTTTAAGACTTTTTCAGGATGTGCAGGGACTCTGACACAAACACAAATCAACCTTATACACTCCTCACATCCTGTGTATAATGCTATCTTTTTATATTTCAACTGCTTTTTGCTTAAGCACAATTTTTTTTTCATACTCCGAATGCTGCATGAAAAAAAAAAACACTTGTGTATAAAAACCTGTAAAGTTGACTTGTTCGCTCACTCTTACAGTGATACCTCTCTGCACTTTTCAAGCATTTCTTACACTACGCTCCTTCCTGCATCCTCAGTAATATTTATTCCCCAGCACTAACTCTGGCCACCATCAACAAATATGGCCTCATCACCCATCACGCCGTCCGTCACCCAGTGGCTGATTGATTCTCTCATGAATGCGACATCTATCACCTGATGCGGCCTCAAGCACATTCACCAGCTCTATCGGTACAGAACAGCACAACATTCCAATTCCGACTCCATCTGCTGAGATCTGCTCCAATTCCACTTTCTGCTCTTTTCAAAACTTTATTAGCCTGGTTTGGCATTATTTTAGGATATTAATGAGCAGGACTGATTCAAAATGTTAAGGCACAGGGGAATGAACTCAAGCAACGTCCCATTTCAAATAAAAATCTAGGTCCTTTTTCTCCACTAATGAGCACATTATGACTCCTAAATATGTTAAAAATGCTCATGACTAAATAAATGAATGCTGACAGCATGGAAGTTTAGGTTGGCGAGTGTGTGACAGGTGAGTGAGTGAGACTGCAGCTATAAGTCTGACATGACTGATGTCGCTGCAGGAGACAGTCTAACATCCCAGGAGACGAGAAGTGACATGTGGACAGACTGGACCAAACACTTGAGCAGCTCCATCAGTGCAGTAATCCAGTTGGACCTGTGACAGCTGAGACTCTGCTGCTCCACAGACACAAACAAACACAACAACTGACAAAAAGCCATGGACACAATGCAAACATGACTGTGCATCTGTCAGGAATGTGTAAAACTATGTGTTTTTAAACTTGACTAGTCAGTGGCTTGTCTGAACAATTACTTGACTAGTCTTCATGTCAAAAATAATTAGGCTGAGTTGTGGACACGTCTACCAGATGTGGCAAAACATCTCTTAAGGGGAAAATTGGGAAAATATTGGGAAAATTCTGGCTATTATCAATAATAGCCAGATTATAGGAGGTGAGTAAATTTTTTGTAAATTGTTGTTCTGAAAGTAGAGTTCTCCTTTAATATGTAATATGTTACAATTTTTAAACAAATCATGAGCTCTAAAACATTTTACGAATTTTTACAACTCTTTTGCTTAAGAGCATCTACAAATGTTAAATCTTAAAGGAGAAGTCCACTTCTAGAACAACAATTCACAAATAATTTACTCACCCCCTTGTCATCCAAGATGTTAATGTCTTTGTCTTCAGTCGTGAAGAAATTATGGTTTTTGAGGAAAACATTTCAGGATTTTTCTCCATGTAATGGACTTCATTAGTGCCCCAATTTTGAACTTCCAAAATGTAGTTTTAATGCAGCTTCAAGGGGCTCTAAATGATCCCAGCTGAGGAAGAAGGGTCTTATCTAGGGTCTTTTATTTCGGAAAATAAAAATGTGTATACTTTTTAAGCACAAAAGCTCGTGCAGCACAGGCTCTGAGATGCGTGTCACGACAGTACGTACTATTGAATCACATTCGAAAGGTCACGCGGAACCACAGACCCAGTGTTTACAAAGTGAACACGCAAAGACTAAGAAAGTGCAAGTAAGTCAAACGCTGTTTACAAACAAAAAGGTACAACGATGTTATACGATTCTGAAGTTGTAGGAGAAAATAAGATGGAGTTTTTCACCATACTCTACATTTTTTAGCCGGAGTACACAGACGATGAACTTAGACATGATTCGTAGTAGCGATGGGAAGTTCGGATTATTTTACAGACTCGGACCTTTGAGTCTCGTTCAACAAAATGAATTTTAGCAAAATCAGCATCACGTGACAGCCCCATAAGATGAATGAATGACTCGAAAACCTGAAGACTCGAAACAGGTGAACGAATTCCAGTACAGAACCTAATAGGATGTTGCGCATGCACGACTGAACGAATCACTCCCCGAGACGACTTGTTCTTCGCGAGTCACTAAAGATTTGTTCAAAATGAACCGTGGACGAGCATCCCAGAGCCTGTGCTACACAAGCTTTTGTGCTTAAAAACTATACAAATTTTTAGTTTTCAAAAACAATGACAGATCATTTGGCTAGATAAGACCTTTCTTCCTCGACTGGGATCATTTAGAGCCCTTTGAAGCTGCATTTAAAATACATTTTGGAAGTTCAAAATTGGGGCACCAATGAAGTCCATTATATGGAGAAAAATCCTGAAGTGTTTTCCTCAAAAGCCATAATTTCTTTACGACTGAAGATAGAAAGACATGAACATCTTGGATGACAAGGGGGTGAGTACATTATTTGTAATCTGTTGTTCTGGAAGTGGACTTCTCCTTTAAAATAAAACATCAAGGTTAACACTGCATTTTTCTGAAAAAAAATAAAAAATCTATATATATATATATATATGTTTATTTAATTCTAACAAGTTTTTGTTCAAAATTAAACCAAAATGAAAAATAATTTACTTAATTTCCACTCAGGAGAGACTAGGTGTTGTTTCCAAATAAAAGGAAATACATCAGTATCGGCATCGGCAGTCGGCCAAATGAGCTGAAAAATATCGGCATGTCGGATGTCGGCAAAAATCCACTATCGTTCATCCCTTAATCAGCGGGTAAACGCTGCGCTGCTATTGAACTTTGAGCCGAGCGGATAAATAAGTAGCACTGTTCTGTTCCGCTTTTGGTGTATAAACATTATATTAAACATTTACTGAACTTGTTATCAAGGAAAATGATCTTATCCTTAATGTTTTAATCACCCAGCCCTACTTGTGTGGCAAATATTTTTGAAAGCACCAACTTTAAGTGAAACTTGCTAAGCAAGTTAATCTGAATAATGCATTTTAATTGCACAGAGGAATCAATACTTTTTTACTTATCAACAATGTCACATCTGTTTCGGAAGCGGAACAGACGCGATTCATTCACTGCTGCTGTAACGCATCACACACGGTGAAACGCCATGTTCGCATCAAGACAACAGGGATTCACTAAAAACAAAGAAAAAACAATAATTTGCATATTTTGGGAAGTTGTAAAACGATTTGGTGAACATATTTCATTACCAAATCCTACTCTAGCACTTTGATGGCTGAATCTGACATGAATAGCAGCAGATTGTCAGTCGCCTGGAGAATCTTACTGCATCATTACTGCGCTGACAGACAAGCATGAAATCACGATGTCAATATTCATAAGAGGGGAAAAAACAATGAGCGCCATCCTGGGAAATATCAGCAGGTGTGTGAGAGAGTTTGTGATTGTGTCTATGCGATCGCGCTGTACACGAGTAATCAGAGCGAGGCGCTGGAAGACAAATTACACGTGAAACATTGAGAGCCAAACGACTGGCAGGAGGTCCGTCTCAAAGCCATAACGTTTAACAGTTTGTGAAACCATATTTTGTATATTAACGACATTCATTTCAATGCATTGATTCATAGCAGACACTCTCAACAAAGTGAACCAGACTTTCTGTGAAGTCTTTCTCTTGTTGATACGTGCTCTGATCCATCGGGCCAAAATGAGCTCAGGTTAATATTTTATATCAGAGCAGGAGTCACGGGTCCTTCATTATACACAACCTTCAGAGAGCACGTCTGTCGGCTGCTGGCTCAGGACCTTGCGTGTAATGATCTGGAGGCAAGTCGAACTGACTCTAATTCCTCATCATTTATGCTGAATTCCAGATTCCCATCCAAAGAAGCAGCAGCACAGAATTCCCAATGAACGGTAGATGAATTCCCATTGATTCTGCCAGAGGCTGTTTGCATGACTGAGGAAGACAAAGTAGTTATGGAAAGGGGGGAAAATGAGAAGTCGACGGAGCTCTTCAGAGGTTTTGATCTCTGTTCAGGGCCGCAGGGTTTTACCCTGTAGCAGCTGCATCTGTCAGCACAAATGTAGTACAAGTTTCCCAAGAGAATAAACCACCAGAGGCTGTGCTACAAACAATCACGACTGCTCACTTTGATGGGCTGAAAATGTTCTGTCATGCTCTATTTTCACCCACCATTATATTAATTTTCATGAAAATGATCTACATTTGCACCACCATTAGGCTGGTAAGAATTCTTAACATTTTTAATTTTAGTCTGTTTTTCTCACCAAGGCTGCATTTATTTTAACAAATACAGTGAAACAGTAATACTGTTAAATATTATTACAGTTTAATATTACTGTCTGAATATATGTTTAAATGTAATTTATTCCTGTGATCAAAGCTGAATTTTCAGCATCATTACTCCAGTCTTCAGTGTCACATGATCCTTCAGAAATCATTCTAATATGCTGATTTGTTGCTCAAATAACATTTCTTTTTATTATCATTGTTGAAATCAGTTCTGCTGCTTTAATATTTTGGAAAAATATATGGAAACCACATATTCTTTGGTGCATAAAAAAAAAAAAAGTAAATATAATTTTTTAACATTATAAATGTTACTAAAAGTGTTATTTTAGCAACATTTTGAAATAATTTTTTAATTTTTAGTAATTTCTTTATTTTAGTTTAATTTCTTTTTATTTCAGTTTTATTTCTAATGATTTTAGTGCCTTAACTTAAATTTCAGTTAGTTGCCAAGACAACATTTCTAAATTTTGTTTCAAAATTTTGATCTAATATTTCATTGTTTTCTGCTTTATTTCAATAAAAAAACATTCTGTTTTAGTTCATGTTCTAAATGTCTTTACTGTCATTTTTATCAACTGCATGCACAAATAAATATGGGCTGAAAATGTTCTGTCATGCTCTATTTTCACTCATCATTATTTTAATTTTCATGAAAGAATAAGAATAAGAATTTAACATTTTTCATTTTTGATAGAAGTTATCAAAATGCTTTTATGCTCACCAAGGCTGCATTTATTTGAACAAAAATACAGTAATATACTGTGAAATATTACAGTTTAAAATAGCTGTTTGAATATATGCTTAAATGTAATTTATTTCTGTGATCAAAACTGAATTTTCAGCATCATTGCTTCAATCTTCAGTGTCACATGATGCTTCAGAAATCAGTCTAATATGCTGATTTGCTGCTCAAGTAACATGTCTAATTATCATCATTATTGAGTTATAAGTTATGCTGCTTAATAATTCGGAAAAATATATGAAAACCACAAATTATTTTGTGCATAAAACATTTTAAAAGAACAGCGTTTGACTGAAACAGAACTTTTTTAAACATTATAAATGTTATTAAAAGTGTTATTTTAGCAATATGTTGAACTTCTTTTTTTTAATATTTCAGGTTTTAATTTTTATTTAGTTTTTTAAATGTTACTATTTTATTTAATTTATTTCAGTTTTATTACAGCTTTATTTCTAACAAGTTTAGTGCCTTAACTGCCAAAAAAAAAAAAAAAGATTTTTTTATATAATATATAATCTTTTACATTTATTTTAATAATAATTTAAAAAAAAAGAAGAAACAAACATTATTGTAGGTGTAGTTTATGTTCTAAATGTCATTACTGTCATTTTAACAAACAAATGCATCCTTGTTAAATAAATATATAAATAAATAAATATGCTCCCAAACTTATGAACGGTAGCGTATGCTATTATGTACATTTTATCTTGGTATATACACAACATTAGCATTTTCAATAATTAAAAAAAATTATACATCTCACATAGTCTACATATGATGGATGCAAAATATATCAGCAGCATATCAGTTACTGGCTGATATTGGATATTTAATTGTGTATTTCACTTTTTACATGTAAACTGCTTTTGCTGTCATCTACTACTCACCTATTTTATTTTTAATAACACAATTTATTTGATCAAACCCTGGAATGAATATCCACTTTCATATGGTACATTACACTGTGATGCCTAAATTCACATGTAGCATTTTGTATTTATTTAGACAAAACAGTACTGCAATATCATTCTGCCAATTAGGTCATGAATGTTTGAGTTTTCCTCCCTAAATCCTCACTCATATCTCTCTGTCCTTGTCTGCTCTCATGGAGAGCTTTGAAACTTTTTTTTCTCCGAAATTTCTTCACTTCTAAATGGTATTAGGATTCAGGAGCACAGCTGGGAATCAGGACCCCTCCACTGTATATTGCTTTGGGCTCGTTCCTTTTTAAAATGTAGAATTTGTTCTGATATCCTCTAAACTCAACTTCACCCGACCAGCTACAGTCCTGATCCGTATTAGCATATTCTACATTGGGAATGTTTTTAGGAAAACGCAACAGACCACAAACCCCACTGTTTATCTGTCAAAATGATGCTTTTTGAATTAGAAATGTTTGTAACATTGGCTAAATGGAGATTTTTGTGTTAACTCAACCTCTGAGAAACCAGAAACACTACACCCCTGGCCATATTGCTTATTTCCTCTATTAATAACGGGTCTTGTTCAGTCAGATTACTCCAATTTAGCTTGTGTAAGTAAACAAGGTGTTTATTAAAAAGGGACACATCTATATTACCTTTCTGTGTATACGTGATATGCTAAACGGTTCATCTGCCACAGGCCAAAGAACTTTCTTCTTCAGTGGACTGACAGAAACACAGGCCTGATTAACCCCGGCTCAAGTGCGATTTTGCTCTTGGTAGTTGTGTAAATTGGTTGTTGCATTTTTCATTTATTTCAAAGCAGAAGGAAGTTCTTCTGAAGTGAAGGACTACAATGCTGTCTAACATGATCTCAACAGGGGGTGGGAGGAAGTCACACTCTTGTTTCATGTCCTTTATGGGCTTCAAGCTGAGGAGCATGACCGAGGTTTAATCGTATTAAACCATTACGGGATAGCAGAGAGCCTCCATGCAGCCCGCGTTTGGCCTCCTAGCAGGTATGGAATTATTTCACTATACAATTTTTCTATATATTTATTTTTAGTGGTGTTTAAGGCATGTATCATTATGGTATTGTTCATACTTAGGGATAGTGATTTAACTCAAAATTAGGACTGCAAAATATTAAGGGGATGGTTTGGGGTGGGCATGATTTTTGTGATTTACAAAAAAAAAATATATATATATATACAGGGGTTGGACAATGAAACTGAAACACTGGCCAATATAGTGTTGGAGGTTTCATGGCTATATTTATGCAGCCTGGTGGCCAGTCTTTACTGATCGCACATTCCACCAATAAGAGCAGAGTGTGAAGGTTGACTATGTGCACCCAATAGCTCAAACATTGTACCCTGAAGGTGGTGCCGTGTATTAGGATGATAATGCACCAATACACACAGCAAGACTGGTGACAAGAGTGATTTGATGAACATGAAAGTAAAGTTAATCATCTCCCATGGTCTGCACAGTCACCAGATCTGAATATTATTGAGCCACTTTGGGGTGTTTTGGAGGAGCGAGTCAGGAAATGTTTTCATACACCAACATCACATAGTGACCTGGCCACTGTTCTGCGAAAGGAATGGCTCAAAATCCTTCTGGCTACTGTGCAGGACTTGTATTTGTCATTCCCAAGATGAAATAATGCTGTATTGGCTGCAAAAGGAGGCCAAACGGCATACTAATTGCGGTCTAAACCCAGGTGTTTCAGTTTCACTGTCCAACCCCTGTATATATATATATCTATCACAACTACCATTTGAAAAATGAAGAAAAAAAGGCTTCAGACTTGTAGTTCTTAATTGAAGGGCTGCACAATTTGGGGGGAAAAAAGAAAACAAAGAACTATAAAATATTTATTGTTGCTATTATGATTATTATTTACTTTTTTTTTTTAATAAACCTGAAAGTTTTTATTTAACAAAAAAAAGACATTTATTTAAAAATATATCAATTAATCACATATTATAAAAAAATAAATAAAAAAATTCTGATATTAAATTACACACAAAGCAGATTATTTATCAGCTTTTTAAATCATATAATTTAGTTTCTACTAATTCCTTCTTGGACCAAACATTTAAATGTTGGCTGTAATAAACTGGTTTCATTACAGATTTTTTCAAGCATACATTAAATAATGAAGGCAAAAAGTTTTCATTCCTAGCTAAATGTACACTGAATGGCTGTCCTGCAGTAAATGTAACGTTATGTTTACAAGCTATTTCACTGACATTTTTATGCAACTGAAACACAGATTGAGCAATTACATGAGTCATAATACATTTTAGTAAGTTATACTGTTTCTTTCAACACCTTCTGATGTTAATTCATGTTTATTTTGTGCTGTAACTAGTAGTAAAGAGAGAAAGATTATCAGTTTATGCGCCACTTAAACTAAGGAGCTACAGCGATCTGTCACGACACAAAGAATGTCAAAGCAACATTTATTACTTGAATTTCATTATAAAACAAAGCATTTAAAAGCTCAGAGTTTGCTTCATATAAAAAAAAAAACAAAGCTTGGATGGCATGCATGTACAAATAATATTTAGTAATGTTTTTCTTTATGAATTAACTGAAAACAGCACAGACTAAAAGATTTTATTTCACTAAAATGAAAATTGATTAAAATGAGAAAACAATATACACAGCTGACATGTTTACCTGTTGCAATTTATCCACATTGTGTGCATTAAAGGAGAAGTTCACTTCCAAAACAAAGATTCACATATAATGTACTCAACCCTTTGTCATCCAAGATGTTCATGTCTTTCTTTTGTCGTAAAGAAATTGTTTTTTAAGGGAAAAATGTAGTTTAAACGCGGCTTTAAACGATCCCAAATGCG
The DNA here is from genome assembly GCA_012976165.1 of Labeo catla. NCBI lineage: Eukaryota > Metazoa > Chordata > Actinopteri > Cypriniformes > Cyprinidae > Labeo > Labeo catla. The sequence continues at coordinate 84,071 of VONZ01000474.1, read as the reverse complement.
GTTGTAAATGATCCCAGCCGCGAAAGAAGAGTCTTATCTAGCGAAACGGTTATCTTCATTTAAAAATACAATTTAAATACTTTTTAACGTCAAACGCTCGTCTTGTCTCGCTCTCCCTGAACTCAATATATTCTGGCTCAAGACAGTTAGGGTATGTCGAAAAACTCAATCAATCATTTTAAAATCGTCCTACATCACTGCAGAAGAACCGACCCAATTTGCATAGTGAACATGCAAAGAAGATCAAACACCCCTAACAAAAAAGGTAAAACAGCGATATAGGACGATTTTGAAGTTGAGGGAGAACATGAGATGGGAGCTATTCAACATACACTAACTGTCATGAACCAGAACAAAAACAGTCCAGGCAGAGTAAGACAAGACGAGCATTTGACACAAAAAGTATATAAATTGTATTATTTTTATGAAAATAACCGATCATTTCGCTAGATAAGACCCTTCTTCCTCGGCTGGGATTGTTTACAACCGCATCTGAGATCGTTTGAAGCTGCATTTAAACTGCATTTTGGAAGTTCAAACTCGGGGCACCATATCAGTCCATTATATGGAGAAAATGCTGAAATGTTTTCCTCAAAAAACATAATGTCTTTACGACTGAAGAAAGAAAGAAATGAACATCTTGGATGACAAATGGGTTGAGTACATTATATGTGAATCTTTGTTTTGGAAGTGGACAGTCAAAAACATGCAAATTAAACATCACCGTTTCAGCCCTTCAAAACAAAATTTTGGACTAAAATTAAATATAAATGAATATTTTTTGCTGAAATTTTGTAATCGCCCACAACACTGGCATAAAGACAGTAAGTTTCACATAGGCCACCACTTCACAACATCTTTCTCTCTGTAAACATAAAAAACAAAATCCTGTTTTGCTGAAATTGTCTTTTTTTTTTCTGTAGATTGCATCTGTACGCCTGACCCTTTGAGGCACGGTCGAGGGGTATTGATTTGCACATTACAGGCCGCGGGAGAAATTGAACGCAAACTTGTGCAACAATAAAAAAAAACGCATGAACGTGTTTCTCTCAAGAAGAAGCCTTCACGCTAGCAAGAACTTAACATAAAACCCTCAGAGCCTCTGATCTCTAAAAATCACCCAGCAATCCTCCAGGACACACATGCGGTGCATAGATTATAACTGACTCTGAATGATCATTAAAAAGAGCGTTTAATGTAGAGTAATTGAAGGTTTTCTCAAAACTGCATTTGATAATAAAAGCAGTAGATTAAGGGGAAAAGATTAGGCGGACAAGAGAGATGAGATTTCAGAGCAAAACAACAGGGAGAATGTAATTAAAGAATGAGGGAGGACTTTGTCTAATCATGCTAATTAAGAAGCATGCAAACTGGGACCTACAAACGTCTTTTAAGCCTGATCTTTTATTGCCCTTCGGGTTTGTGAATGCAGGCAGGGCCTGAGGTGTGGAGATACACACATTTACCTCTACTGGAGATCTTTATGCGGCATAAACTGGTTAAATGAATATTATCTAACCAGCTTTATTACTATTCTTCATTAACAGAACCCAAAATACTTGCAAATGACATTAAAACAAATGCAGAACTTAATTATAACCAGTACCTATTAGTTTCTACCTTGATAGTTTTTTGGTATTTGACAACCTCCATGTCTCTTTTTGAATTGGTTATTGCATTGGCATTGATAAATATGATCATTCTGACTTGACATGATAACAAAAAACAAGGAATGAATGAAAGGAACAAAATAACGATGGAAGAAACGTGTTTGAGAAACGTGATTTACAGCACTTCAATACTTTCCTCACAGACGGAGGAAACCAAAATGATATTAGCTGCAGTAAATTACAGGGGACGTCAGACAGCATGAGAGAAGATAAAATAAGAAGCCAGTACATGTTTAAATATCACAAACAACATGAGTCTGACAGTATTGGAGAGGGAGAGATGAGAAAACAGCGCTGCTACAGAATCACGAAGCTGCCGTATGTAAGGACAGAGTGAAGAATGAAGACAACATAAGTGAGGTCAACAACTGTCAGATGAACAATGACACACATTACTGACAGCTGAAGGTGATGTGACCTTCAAAGCATCAGCTGTTGAATCAATCCAGCATATGCACTTCACATCTACAACACACTCAAACATACTGGCAGCTCAGCTTTTAACAGAAGAATTTTCTAAAGGCAATAAAGGAAAAGTACTTCCATGCATTTCAACTACATTCACTTACATTTAAAGGGATAGTTCACCCAAAAATGAAAATTACCCCATGATTTACTCATCCTCAATCCATCCTAGGTGTATAGAACTTTCTTTCAGATGAATATAATTAGAGTTATACATAAAAATGTCCTAGCTCTTTCAAGCTTTATAATGGCAGTGAATCGGTGTTGAGATCTTGAAGTTCAATAAAGTGCTCCCATTCATCAAAAAAAGTGCTCCAATGGCACTGGGGGTTAAAAAAGGCCTTCTGAAGCGCATCTCATGAATGCGTGTACGTTAACTATTATACGCGCATTCATGAGAGAGCGGTGTTTCAGCAGATGACATGGGCCGCAAGCACAACTTAAGCAACGAACACAGAATTAGAAGTACAAAACATGGATTTCATACAATTTCCTTTGCTTCTGTAAACAAAACTTGATCCTCATGATACTAGCATATTCTCACCGGAGCTTACACTACGCCTACATCCACTGAAACGCCACTCTCTTGTGAACACGTGTACGAAGGTTAGCGAAAGCTAGAGTTTATGGTTTATAAAGTTTTAAATATGGATATTTTTCTTACGCAAACGCATCGATTCACTTCAGAAGGACTTTATTAACTCCCAGACCTGTGTGGAGTACTTTTTATGATGGATGGATGCACTTTATTGGGCTTCGAAATCTCAACAGCCATTCACTGCCATTATAAAGCACGGAAGAGCCAGGACATTTTTTTAATGGAGAAGTCCACTTCCAGAACAACAATTTACAAATAATTTACTCACCCCCTTGTCATCCAAGATGTTCATGTCTTTCTATCTTCAGTCGTAAAGAAATTATGGTTTTTGAGGAAAGCATTTCAGGAATTTTCTCCATATAATGGACTTCAATTGTGCCCCGATTTTAAACTTCCAAAATGTAGATTAAATGCAGCTTCAAAGGACTCTAAATGATCCCAGCCGAGGAAGAATTGTCTTATCTAGTGAAACGATCGGTCATTTTTTCAAAAAAAAAAATTGTATACTTTCTAAGCACAAAAGCTCATGTAGCACTAGCTCTGGGATGACCCTACTGAATCACGTCGAAAGGTCACACGCGACGTAGGCGGAACTACAGACCCAGTGTTTACAAAGCAAGCGCACAAAGACTAAGAAAGTGCAAGTAAGTCAAACACTGTTTACAAACAAAAAGGTACAACGATGTCGGACGATTCTGAAATTTCAGGAGAAAATAAGATGGAGTTTTTCACCATATCCTACCTCTTTGAGCCGGAGTACACAGACGATGAACTCAGACGTGATTCCATAGTATGTAGCGTCGTGGGCGCTCATCCCAGAGCTAGTGCTATACAAGCTTTTGTGCTTAAAAAGTATATACATTTTTATTTAAAAAAAAAAAAATGACTGATCGCTTCGCTAGATAAGACCCTTCTTCCTTGGCTGGGATCATTTAGAGCCCTTTGAAGCTGCATTTAAACTACATTTTAGAAGTTCAAAATCGGGGGCACCATTAATGTCCATTATATGGAGAAAAATCCTGAAATGTTTTCCTCAAAAACCATAATTTCTTTACGACAGAAGACAGAAAGACATGAACATCTTGGATGACAAGGGGATGAGTAAATTGTTTGTAAATTGTTGTTCTGAAAGTGGACTTCTCCTTTAATATAACATCTGAAACAATAACGTCATATACACCTAGAATGGCTTGAGGGCGAGTAAATCATGGGGTAATTTTCATTTTTGAGTGAACTATCTGTTTAATTATCAACTTATCTGAACAATCAACCAATAAAACAAAACAAAAAAAGCACTTAATCAATTGGAATCAATTTCTGTAAATACTGGTAGGCTGGTGAGCTGTATGTTATATCACTCAATAGACATTTTATTTCACAGTAAAGGTCAGTTAGATTATATTAGCTATAAATTCAGTTTAGAAAAATAATTTTCACTCGGAACACTGGTTTGATGAATTCTTAACTGAATGAACTCAATGAGCAACATCTGACCTACTGAACTGCTAGTTATTGTCCATTTCAGTAATGTCTGTTTTGAAATGAAGCAGTGAATGAAGGTTTTCCGTGTACAAAAACAGATATATCAAAACATGAAGCTGGACAAAAGTCCAATGCTTCAGAACTAATTAAAACACTCATCATACTCAACTACAAAGTTTACACTGTAATATTGTGAAATATTTCTAGTTTCTTCTCATATTTCTACTTTCTGTAGTGTTTTCTTTTGTAATACATTTTTTAAAAAAGTAATTTATTGTTGAATTTTCAGCATCATTAGTCTTCATTGTCACATGATCCTTCAGAAATCATTCTAATATGCTGCTCAAGAAAAATAATTACAGTACATATAGCTGTACATATTTCTCAAAGCTCTCAGATGTAAACAATGGCAAGCTAAATTTCTTCTACCAGTTCACCTGTTTTCACTGCATGTGTGCAAAACATTGGGTCGTCAGGAAAGAAAATCTAAATTGGTAGAGACTGCAATAAATGAAAAAGGAAATGAAGGTTACCGGAAAACAAGACCACATGCAGTGTTATTACTGACTTTTGCAGTTTATAGTACTTGAGCTCAAATCCAACATGAGTGAACGGTCAGCCTGCGTAACAGTGTACTGTTTATAGTTCAATTATGCCATTCATGTCTTCGTCTAGCAATATTATAACGACAATCATATAAGCAATGGCTTTAGTGCCCACACACTGATCAGCAGAGAGCCCTCCAAATCAACGGCCAAACCTTCCTGACTCTCTACAGCCGCCAATGACGTAAATCAAATCATCTCAACCGCACAGGACATTGAGTGGAGACTGATTGCAATTACTGGAGCTCTGGAGATGCAGAAGAGGACGACAGACGTGGAGGAAAGTGGAGATTTTGATGCAGTGAGTTATGCTTCAAGTTAAATGAACTTGTCCTGTCAGTTCATCCTGTCCTCAACCAATGGACCTTCTCCATCTCTCTATCCATTTATCTGTGCAGCGTTTCTTTAACAGAGTTGAGAATATTTGAACTAAAGGATGATGACTAACAACATGTAAGAAAAAAACATGAACAACGATTTGAGAAATTTTTTGTAATTTACTGTTTTTGTTTTCTGGAAAAAAACAGGAACAGTAATGACTTTTCAATAACAAATATCAATGACTCATCTTTTTGCACACAAATTGTTATCCAATAAAATGCCATCTAGTATGAAAATTATATAGAAAATCAATATTTGTTGGTGTGTTCAGCCGTCCTAACATTCATGACAATTTCCTTTTCCAGTTATCGGTTATACTGCAGAATACAAGTTATACTGCATTTATACCATATCAGTTATCAGTTGATAATAGAAATCAATAGGCTAATACTTGACAGATTTACAATTGCATTAAAATACTAATAGCTTCATAACACTATAACATGTAATCTTTAGGAAATCTAAAAACTTAATATCCATTTGTCATCGAATACATTATAAGTTCTAATGCTTAAATTCTTTTAATTAAAATAATAATGATTTAGACTTGTCAATGTTTCAGTCATGAAGAATGGAAGGGGAAATGTTCTTAATGACTGCTGTAGGCCTGTCTGTTTAACATGTTCATTCAATGCGATTAATTAAAAAATGACAATGCAATTGGGTGTCACAATATACCAGCATCGATTTCTGGTGTTCTTAATACATATACAATAATATAACTTAACTCTGTTCAAACAAAGTTTTAGATCACCTGTCTAACTAACATTGGCTTGCCTCAAGGCTCAGTTTTGGGTCCTCTTCTGTTTATTTTTTACAACTTAATTTCCTTTACCATCTACAATGAAAATAATATAGAAAATCAGTATTTGTTGGTGTGTTTAGCTGTCAAAAGTTTCATGACCTAATTTTCTTTCCAAGCTATCAGTTAAAAGAATGCAAGATATACTGCATTTGTACCAGCCTTTAATAGAGATTAATACTGTCTAATGCTAGACAGATTTACAATTGCATTAAAACACTAATCATTTTATGACATAGTTACATGTAATCTTCAGCAAATCTCGAAATTGATATCCAATTGTCATTAAATGCATTATAACTTCTATTGCATAAAAATATTCAAATTATGCTTTCCTAGTTTTGTCAGTGTTTCAACCATGCAGGATGGTTTGTTCAATGTGTTCATTCCGTGTGATTAATTAAAAAATAACAAATGTAATTAGAGGAGTTATATTGTATTGTTTTTTTTTTGTTTGTTCAAACAAAGTTTTAGATCACCTGTCTGATTAATACTGGTGTGCCTCAAGGTTCAGTTTTGGGTCCCTGTCTGTTTATTTTTTTAATCTATTGCCTGTAGATCAAATTTTTCATAAATTTGGTATGAATTTCCATTGTTATGCTGATAACACCAAGCAACAATGCACAAATGCAAAAATTATGCCAGGAAAGAAAACTAAACTTTTCATGCATTGATATATAAAACATTTAGTGTTGGATTTACTGTATAAAAATTTACTTTTTTTATTTTTCAAAGAAAAATCAAGTAACATTGAATTAAACATTTAATTTTAAAACAGAAAGACTAAAATAGCATTTTCTTCTAAAACATACTCAATCATAATACTAATAACACAATCAATAATCTGATTTAGACTCACTTCTTTTTAGATACATCTAACATGCCCACTGAAAGAGAAAAAAAAATATTCAAATTTTCATCCAAACAACTGAAAAACAGAAAGAAAAATCCTCACACCTCATAAACACAAATGATTTGCATATTCTGAGAATAAATAATTCATAAACAGGATTTGATTATCTTCAAAAGTGCTGTTCGTCTTGGCGGGAAAAGGCGCTATTTACGGAAGCTAACCTTTGGCCGGCGGGCAGAGGAATCTGTCTCAGGTGGGCTCTGCGTTTGAGATAAGCGGTTTTGCCCATCTCTATTATTCAAAGCCTGCCGCTGCCGGTGGCTCTTCTTCCATAATCACAGAGCATTTTCTCTGCCAGCAACACAGTTGCTTGAGTTGAGACTGCTGGGCCATTCAGAGAGACAACAGGAGGCGTGATTGTGACCATCGGATGACCTTATCTTCATTTGGCAGTAACTTCAGTATTTGCTGAACATGGCAAAGGCCAGTTCATTACTGCGGTCCACCAGACGGACAGATGTTATCGCTTCATCACTATGACGCTAGGCGATTACCACTGTAACTATCACAGAGACGAAGACAGGCTGGAATTCTGCCACCGAAAAACATGATTATTCATGATGGTGCGGCAAAACTGTGTGAAGATGAACAACGCACAACAGAGACAAACAAGAACCAAAAACATACACAAGCATGACTGAAATGTGAAGCTCACCCTCAAGCTGTAACAAACCTGTGTGCATTTCTTAAAAGAAGATGCTGCTGGTAGCCATTGACTTCCATCATATATTTTCTTACAGAAGAAAGAATCTCATACAATTTCGAAACAACCTGAAGGTGAGTAAATGATGACAGAATTCTCCTTTTTTTGGTGAACTTTCATTTTCAATCTATGTTCAGTGTACTAAAAATAGTGAGAAGTTGGACTGCAACCAAATTCATATTGTTATTTTCTGAAAAGCTTGTTTTCTCACCAACTCTCCAGTAACTCTATACACATCATTTTTCATTCATATAGAAAATGTGCTATTCACTCCATCCACTGAATGTGAAAAATGTAAAATCTAACTTAAATGAAAATGACATTTCCCTATCATAAAGCAACTCCTGCACAGTATTTAGATAAGGTAATTAGACTCAAGGTACACTTACTGCAGCAAAAAATAAGAGCGGACAATGTGAACTTGGTACACTGTGGTCTGACAAACTTTGACAAACCAAGTGAAACTAATGGCCAGTAAGGCAAATGTAAGTGTTCTCTCTCTCTGAGTTGAAACTCTTTGCTTAAAGTGGTTAAAAAAGAGGGAATTATTTTTATGAGGTGCTGCTGAAGAGCTGATGTAATTATGGCAAGGACAAGACTAAATTGTATTGAGTGGGAAGATGTTACACAGAAATGCTGTCACCCCTGTTACACAATATATGCATAACAGAGAAAAGAGCTTTGCTAATGGTGAAAAGAGTTGCTTTCGTTTAAGAGTTTCATTTCCATCTAAATGAACATACATATTACATATTTGCACATTAGGATGTGCTGATAAGCAGATTTAAATGATTTGCATTTATACACATTAGTCACCACTTTAAATCAAGGCCAATGACAAGACGCGAAAGACAGCTAGAGATAAAGGGTGGAAGAGGGAAAGGTTTATAATGGCAGCTGTAGGGCTGTTTGTTTAACGTGTTCCTTCAGTGTGATCACTTAAAAACAACAATGCAATTAGGGGTGTCATTGATGATAATAGTGATTTTTTTTTTTTTAATTGTTTGGTTTTTGGAGAGTTGGTGTTCATACTACATATACCATAATATGAATATTAATTGTTCAAACAAAGTTTTAGATCACCTATCCGATTTATACTGGTGTGCCTCAAGGCTCAGTTTTGGGCCTCTTCTGTTTTAATTTATGAAGGAATTCTGTTTGTTCAAACATAAAATTTTACATCACCTGTCCGATTAATACTGGTGTGCCTCAAGGCTCAGTTTTGGGCCCTCGCCTGTTTTTATTTATGAATGAACTCTGTTTGTTCAAGCAAAGTTTTAGATCACCTGTCCGATTTATACTGGCGTGCCTCAAGGCTCAGTTTTCGGCACTCTTCTGTTTATTATTTATGAATAAATTTTGTTTGTTCAAACATAAATTTTAGATCACCTGTCCAATAATAGCGGTGTGCCTCAAGGCTCAGTTTTGGGCCCTCTTCTATATTTAATTTCATTAATGAATTATGTTTGTTCAAACTAAATTTTAGATCACCTGTCCGATTAATACTGTTTTGGACCCTCTTGTTTATTATTTATGAATGAACTCTGTTCAAACATGCAATTTTTCTCTTCTGTTTATTATATATCCTTTGCCTTTAGGTCACATTTTTCATAAATTTGTTATAAGCTTCCATTGTTATGCAGACACCCAACTCTATCTGTCTTCAAAGTTCAACTCACAAAAACGCACCACAGAGGTAACTATGTTGCAAAAATGATGTCACAAACCGGGCAAACTCAAAAGAGGTTATTTTAACCTGTGCAATCTGACTTCAGATGTAGCGAAAATTACAGCTTCAAAGTAAAGCATGGGTTTGTCGCCAAGAACGCAATAAGGGCGAAAACTTTTACCATCCTCTGACTTGAGAAAATGACAAAAAAAAAGTGTGGAAATGATAAAAAGGAAGAAGATGAGAAGAATAACAGTTGAGAAAGACAGGTTGTTCTGAGAAGCTGTAATGACTGGATGCAGGTCCTTCTGGAGCCAAATAGACAATTTGAGACACTCAGATAACTTCTTTTTCTCTTCCACTCATCTCATTGTTCACTACTCCTAACGATTATGCTACTGCATTCATTCAGTTGGCACAGGCAGCGGATACAACGCTGTCGGCTCTGAGTCACTGCTAATGACTACTGGGAAGCAGAGAAACTAGATAAAGTGGGACGGGTCTAATTTTCTGGTGGAAAATGGTCGCAGTGTGAGCCATATGATAAAAGACTAGCGTGCTTTCCTGTCTGTTCAGCTGCTCCAGACAAGAGCGGGCCATTCCAGAAAGCAGCTCCTCACACACACTGATCTAACAACATCCTACAGACTACGCCAGTGTCGGACAGAAGTCTGGGCAGCGGGTGGGGCATTTGTGCTTGGACAGGAAGATGTAAGAGGACGTGACCCCACCTTCTGCCAGATCTCTAATTCCAGACATTGCCATGGCAACTGGTAATGTTATTTGCAGAAGACAGTGGCAGATTCTGGAGTACAAGGGCCTGCTGGAAATCGGGCACAGCAGAGTGACTCTAATCAACACTTACGCCACTGAAGCAAGAGGTTTAAAGCTCAATCCCCGAGCCCTATTTTGTCGATAAAGCACTTCATGTATATTACAGGCTGCACCGAATGTCATAATGAAATTCAACATTCAAATTTCGACAACTCAAGAAAAAAAAATATTGTAATTTTGCTTTACTGGCACTGGGGGTTAATACCTTGGCACGTTCTCCACTACACAGACTTCTTCTCTGGTTGATGTTTGGGGTGCTTCCTCAACAACAGCAGCCAGTGGCGGGACGTGATCGGATGCTGGGGCCTTCTGCTTGCTCGTGTGGGGCTGTTCTTCCTCTTCCTCCATCCTCTCTTCTTTCCCTTTTCCCTCGCTCTCATTGTCACTCTCTTCCCCAAGGATGTCATCCACCTGCCCAAAAGAGTTCAACAAACAATTAAACGATCTGTTTGTTTATAAAAGTCAAATTGACTGCCAAAAAGTTATAACCTTGTTCAAAAATAATTTCCATGCTCACTTCAACTCTAAAATAAACATGGTGTTTTTATTGCTGCCAAGCCTTTAAAATTTCTATGTCAAAAAGCCTCTTTGCACGTAAAATGCAACACATTTTCCCTCCAGCACACACAGGCGGTGGCTTTGTTTGGGGTCCATTCTTTAATAAAAGCCTCTTTGCAAAGCTTTATTACATTTTGAGAGGAACAAACCATACTGAAATCTGAAGTACAGACAAGACACTCTTTTATATTTGGTACAATTTGGGAGGAGCTGCATAAAGTTATCCCATATTCACCCTCCTAAGCTGTTTCGTAATGTTTGACCAGTGTTATTTGTTTATTTAATAAAAATAGTTTCCCTCAAGTGGTTCAAAACTTGGTGACTTTTTTCATCATTCAATGAGCCCAAATGGTCATAAAAAAGACAGCTTGCTGTTGGTGGTCAAATCTGACCAACCATAGGAAATTAACTGGGGTTTTTTTTGAAGATGTGTTTAATAAAATCTATATATGAACCAAAATGCTGAACAAACACTCATGAATAATGAGACTGAGACTACAAAATATTGATTTTCACCAACGAAATAACAGGAGTCTATAGTTGTGAGAATGCCAATCTTTGACAGATGTGTGTGAATAAATATTCAAATTTTATATGCATAAAATCAATAACTTATTTTTTGTTGTTAAACCAGATTGCAGAAATATGGCCCAAATACAAGATAGATTCTCATAATTTTTTGTTTCAACTATACAGATAAACGTGAAATTGAGAAATTTATATACAAGACCTAAATAAGATTGAAATGCATATTTTTATTGTTACTATAGGGGAAATTAGTTTTATATCATTTCATCAAACAAAAAAGTTACACTTTATTTTGGGTCAAAAGGTGTAACCATTTCTGAACAGCTCAAACTTTTACCCTTGTTTTCTGAACACCCCAAACCTGAAATCTTAACATGAGATATTTTAAGAAAGTTTGGTGCAAGTTATTTTATTTCTTCTTTTCAAACTGGGGTTTTCAGCTGTGAGTTATGATATGTGTTCATAGTACACTGAACTCTTCCAAAAAATTCAATTTGTCATGATACGACCCCTTTAACGTGTATGAATGTTAGCACTCAAGTGTTTAGCCTCGGTCTGGGCTTTAACTGATACATGCTAGTGCTTTCATAAAGGCAGACCGGGGGCTCAGATCACCCCAATTATTCTTAGCAAGAGCCGTTAGGCACTGGCAAAAATGATCAGCAACTTCACATACGACTGATCTCTGTACTAGCCCAGTGTAATTGCTCTCTCCTCCTCTTGGGAATAGCAATCACACACACCATTTTTCCTCTTCTGCTTATTATTACAGTGAATGGAGCCTGCAGAAATATGCCAAAGCCATGTACACAGGTTATAAATAAGCTTAAGGAGGGGTGCTTAAAAAATAGCCCCACAGAACTCTTTCCAGTTTAATCTGACAGATAAGCGTAATGAGGGGGAAACATTTAATTAAAAGTAGTCTGTTTGTGAGGAGCGTTATCTAGAAGCATCTCGGTAGATGGAACAATCCCCAGGCACCCATGGGAAGCAATTATGAACGCCACCATACCAAATCTAAGAAGTGAATTAAAGCCATGCTTTAAGGCAAGTTCTAACGCTGAAGGAGTCATTAACTCCGCCTTTACCATCAGACGAAAGGTCAAGAGCAGCATTAGTCCACCGTTTACTTATACTTCATATAATACATGTTGAGTACTGGTAACATATTAAAAACTACAGATATTGTGCATTAATATTTAGAAATGTGTTTCGAAAGATTGGATTGAAAACTGATTGAAAGACCAACGGTTAAAGACCTTTGTTGTAAATTAACCATTGCACCATTAACCATCTGGTTGACACTCCAACACAGTAGGTGGTGGCACTGCACCTTAATGCTGGTTGGCACACATTTTAAACCAAACAAAAACAACGCTGCAGTGTGTAGTTACCACAGCCCTGCTTCTCAACAATAACTAATAAACAAGTTAATCATAGACCCCATCTACTGAAAGCAAAAATAGCATCCAAGCAAATCAAAATGCACTGACCAAATGGGACAACATAATAGATCAGCACTTCTAAAGTGACCTAGTGCTGATGTAATGCACAGGGATAATTAGATGAGTGAGGAAATTGATAAGGGCAAACAGATGGAGCAATTCCCCAAAAGCCCTGTCACACAGATGCACAATCACCAGCTTTGCCGGCTCCACCGCAGCATAAAATGTGGTATAAAAGCACTGTGGTTCCCTCTGAATAGAGGTAAGGCAATTGGATTCTCATTACTGAGGTCCAATGTGACTGTGAATCTGTGCTAACACATATGGACTCAAGCACACAACCAAACACACATTACATAGAAGATCTGGATTTATCGCATGGGGCACAGCCAACCTTGGAAAGCAAACACTGGCTCCAGGGCTGACAGCCCACCATTACCAGCACATACTTAGGAGAGACACCCACATACTTGGGGGTGTTTTATTAAAACGTTTTATCACAGCATCATTAAACAATAAGGTCATAGCCTTTCAGAAAACCTTATTATACATATACAAAGAAATTATCTTCCAATGCACATGTTTCCACTTATGCTTTGTTAGATCATTATGGCTTAGCAGACGCCATGGTCCACATCAACAGGAGTAAAATCAAATTACTGAGAAACACGTAAAGTTTCAGGGTGGTAGAAGCTTCAATCTTTGCCCAGTCAGATAAATGCAAGATTGTAAGACACTATGTGTTCTTGCTCGGGAGCCTCATATGGTGGCAAAGTATGAAACCAAAGCCTTTTACTTTGTATGTGCCACAAAACTAAATTTGGCAGCATCATTCCCAAGTTAATAAAAGCAAAGACTCACCAAGTCAATGAAAAGTCCCAAATTCACAGACAGACAGAGAGATATTGGGAAAGTGAAGGTGACTCACTGTTCACCAGGGGAGGATTTTTAATACTTCAGAATTTACTTTCAGACACTGGATTTTTGACAAGAGTGCAATCAAACACAGATCTGTCAAGTTAAGAAATCTCACTTATATTACATGTCTTCCCAACTTTGAGTTTGGTCTTTGATGCAATTTCTCAAAGTGAAGGAACAACAGTTTGCCATGATGATCTTCGGACAGAAAAGCAGACTAAAAAATAAGCTCACATTATTGCCACCAGTGAGTTTTCAGTGGGAATTGTTCTTAAAGGGGTCTTTTCCACAAGTTGATATTATTCTTTGTGGTCTTAATGAAAAGTCTATAATATACTTTGGTTAAAAATTCTCAATGGTTGTGTAAAACAACACCCTTTTACCTTGTCACAATGAGCTCTGCAAAAAACATCCCATTCTGAGGGGTTGTTCCTTTAAATGCAAATGAGCTCTGCTCGCCCCGCCCCTCTCTTCCCTCTGTGGAGTGACGAGCCTGTTTACTTTAGCCACATTTAGCATGTTTAGCTGCAAAACTTGTTAACTAGAAAGTTATTAGGAAAGGTGATTGCAGAGATTCATAAAAAAACCCTTATACTCACTTCTGCTGTAAGTTAGGTGGATCACGAATGATTTGTGTGAACATAGATGCATTTATGTAGATCGGGAGTTCTGAGGTAAGACACTCATGTAAATCAACTATCGTGGGAGCAGCCTCTGTGGGTGTGACGGCACACAGACAGGCATCTGACAATGGCTCGATTTGAAAAAGGGATATTATTTTTACAGATTAAAACCACTGCATGGATTTTTATCATTATAGGGTAGATTTGTACATACACTGCCAACACACATTAATGTTCAAACAACATGTAAAAGTGAACTTTGCATCTGATGACCCCTTCAATGATTACAATTCTACACATTGACACCATTTATAATTTTATAGGCTTGGAAATTAAACTACATTTTCAATGATTCTATGTGCCAGTTCATAGAGTAAAATACTGTAGATAAAACTCTTCATTGTGTTGCTCAAGGCTTGGCCTTGTTATTAAGTGAATAAAGAGAAAGTTGCCAGAAGAAATGCCAAATTTTTCTTACTTCATAATTAGATTTACAAATCACTTTAGATTTGCAAGTGTCCATGCTTGTAAGCATAAACGTCCCAGAAGGACTTGATGTCGGCATCTTTTACGTACACTAATGTGAAGTTAGCCACGGAGCAGAAGGCTCTCCTGCACACTGTGGGCTTCTCTCTCTCATTCTCAGCTCAGTGAGGAGTCAAGCACTGATATATTAAAAAAAGTAATTCAATTACATGTCTCATCACTCTTGCTGGGTAAATGCATTACATGCTGTCTGTGACTGTCTGAAGTATAAGGAGGCTGCTTAAGCAGGCCAGCAGCAGCACTACAGCTCCACGCAGACACATGGCTGGAAAAAAGTTGAAAATCGCTGCTGTGGTCTCAACCAAAATCACACTTAACAGCCCTGCTCGGATATGGCCATGACAAAGCACTGTTGTAAAAATAAAGCAAAGATATAAAAAGCCTAGAAGTAGTGGGGATGAGGGTCAGCACCTTGAAATCTGAGGCCATGATTCTCAACTGTAAAAGAAGGACTGCCTACTTTAGGTAAGGAGTGAGTCACTTCCCCAAGAGGAGAAGTTAACATATCTTACGCTTTTGTTCAGGATTGAGAGCAGGTTGGAGCATAACATCGATAGGCGGATTAGTATGGCGACAACCGTAAGGCAATCGTTGTACCAGACCGCCATGGTGAAGCATGGTGAAGCATGGTGGAGCTGAGACTGAGGGTGAAGCTCTCAATTCACCATTCAGTGTATGTTTCAGAATCAGAATCAGAAAGAGCTTTATTGCCAAGTGCGTTCACACACAAGGAATTGGTCTTGGTGTTAGGAGCTTCCAGTACAGAAAATACAAACATAGTGCAGACATACATAAAGTTAAGGTAATAATAAACACTAATATTAAAAAAGAATATACAATAAATTATAAATAACAGTGGTAATAAAAATATACAGAAAGAAAAAAAAAAAGATGTCCATAGACAGAACTATGAATGTGCATATGTGCTATATACAAAAGTTTTGTTAAGTAAAAACACATGACCAGTACTGAGGTGTGTTAAGTGTGGTTCAGGTGGGATATGGCTTGAGGGAAAAAACTGTTCTTGTGTCTGAACAGTTTTGGTTTTGGTGCATAGCGCTCTGTAGCGTCGGCCAGAGGGTAACAGTTCAAAGAGAGAGTGGGCTGGGTGTGAGGGGTCCAGAGTGATTTTCTTAGCCCTTTTCCTGACTCTGGAGGTGTAAAGATCATGGAGGTTGGGTAGAGGGATACCAATAATCCTCTCAGCAGCCCTGACTGTCCGTTGTAGTCTTCTGATGTCTGTTTTGGTAGCTGAACCAACCAAACAGTAATAGAGGAACACAGGACAGACTCAATGATGGCCGAGTAGAACTGTTTTAGCAGCTCTTGTGGCAGGTTGAACTTCCACAGCTGGCGGAGGAAATACAGCCTCTGCTGGGCTTTTTTCACAATAGAGTCAATGTGATTGTCCCACTTCAGGTCCTGAGAGATGTTGGTACCCAGGAATCTGAATGACTCTACTGTAGCCACAGTGCTGTCCATGATGGTGAGTGGGGGGAGAGCAGGGGGGTTCCTCCTGAAGTCTATGATTATCTCCACTGTTTTAAGAGTGTTTAGCTCCAGGTTGTTAAGACTGCACCAGACAGCCAGCTGATCAACCTCCTGTCTGTAAGCAGACTCGTCTCCGTCCTTGATGAGGCCGATGACTGTAGTATCGTCCGCAAACTTCAGGAGCTTGACAGAGGGGTCCTTTGAAGTGCAGTCATTTGTGTAGAGAGAGAAGAGCAGTGGGTCCTGGATGTGAGTTTACCCAACCTCACTAGCTGCTGCCTGTCTGTCAAGAAGCTGGTAATCCACTGACAGATGGAGGTGGGCACAGAGAGCTGTGTCAGTTTGTCTGAGAGAAGGTCAGGCATGATGGTATTGAAGGCCGAACTGAAGTCCACAAACAAGATCCTTGCATAATTCCCAGTTCTGTCAAGGTGTTGCAGGATGTAATGCAGTGCCATGTTGACTGCGTCATCCACAGACCTGTTTGCTCTGTAGGCAAACTGAAAAGAATCCAGCAAGGGTCCAGTGATGTCTTTCAGATAGGCCAGGACCAGTTTCTCAAATGCCTTCATGACCACAGACGTGAGAGCGACAGGTCTGTAGTCATTAAGTCCAGTGATTTTGGGCTTTTTGGGGACTGGAATGATGGTGGAACGTTTGAGGCAGTTGGGAACTAAGCACAGCTCCAGTGATCTGTTAAAGATCTGTGTGAAGACAGGAGCCAGTTGGTCAGCACCTTTGAACAGGCAGGTGAAACACTGTCTGGTGTTTCACCCCTCATCTACGACCCGGTGAAAAGGGGTTAAAATTAGTTTTCTCCATAGGGTTTCTTTGGGACTGGGTAACAAAAGGACCCAGCTTAATCCGGGCTTACACTACAGGATTTTCAAAATCCTAACCGATTATGAAATCTGGTTGCAGTGCACACATAAGGAGAATATTTACAGATTATCTTCCCTCAAATCTTAAACATGCACATACTACAAGACTTGAAAATTGTGGCGCATCACACACTACAAGACATTATTAGGATTATTATGCCGGAGGGAGCGCCTCACGTGATCTTACGCAGCAGATCATCATTTCAGCAACTAATGGGGCAACTAATGGTCGTGGTCTAATGGTTAGAGCAGGGGTCACCACACTCTGTCCTGAAGTGGCGGTGTCCTACAGAGTTTAGCTCCAACCTTAATCAAACACATCTGAACCAGCTAATTAAGGTCTTAATAGGTATACTCGAAACTTCCAGGCAGGTGTGTTGACGCAATACGGAGCCAAACGGCATACTCAAAGGCTCTGCTGGCACTGTGGTAAAAAGTAAGTAAAAATATATAATATGTTGAGCTGTTGGGCTGTGACCTTCAGTGCTTACTTGGGTGGTTCATACTCAAAGACCAACATCATACTCAAAGGCTGTGCTCAAATATGGCTATGACAAAGCACTGCAGTAAAAATAAAGAGAAAAATAGCCTAGTGGTTAATGCATTTGCACCATGTTGAGTTGTTGGGCTGTGACTTTCAGCACTTGGGTGGTTTGTGGCTGAGTGTGAAGTGGTGGGAAAGAGGGTCAACACCTCTAAATCTGAGATCATGGTTCTCAGCCGTAAAAGGTGGACTGCCCACTTTGGGTGAGTTGCTTCCCCAGGCGGAGGAGTGCAAATATCTTTTTCTTCAGGAGTGAGGACAAGTTGGAGCATGACATTGATAGGTGGATCAGTATGGCGACAACAGCAGTGAACTCCCTTCATTGGGCACATGAGGACTGTCCTTTTAAGCTGTAATTGGGAAAGGTGTGTTCGGTAGGACAGCGGTAGGATGAGGGGTGTCTAATTAGTGTATGCATATAATGCTAGTCAATGAAAGGAAGTGAATTTTTTAAGTTGTTAAACTGTCCACATTAATTGCATAATTTCATTTTCCCATACTCTGTTTTGCATAACTGGTTTAGTGAATCTGGTGCTTAAAACAAACAGGTGCTTTTAAAAAAACAAAACACTTACACTCTTTGTGAAATCCCCTACATTTGTGTCCATGCTTGTGCAAGTGCCATGAAAGCTTGTCAAATATGATAAAGCACAAGACCAGTTCGTAAGCACTGTGTCAACATTAAAATTCTTCCAGTCCAGTTGAGTTTGACTCTCAGTAAGTTCTGCATGAGATTCACAAAGGTGTGTGGCAAGGGAGCACAGCTTCAAATTTTCAAAACTAGAGGTGAAAGCTTGCGCATGACTATCTTTATTCGCATATGCACATATCTTGCAGAAAACAAATTAGAGAAGAAATTTCTTTGCCCAGCACACGAGGGCATAAAGGCTTAAAATGAATGCGGTGCAAAGTGTCAGGTGGGAGGCCATGCAGATTTGCCTGCCAAAGCCTTGTGTCCAAAATAACAGTCAACCCCCACTAATTTGGAAAGGAACTTTTTATAATGTGGCAGCTGTCTGGGTGAAAACACAAAGGCCGACTGGGAGAGCTCCACAAAGAGCCGCCAGGGAGGAAAAAGCATTTGGACACATTACATTATTCATAACCTATAAGGTAAAAGATATTGCATGAATTCCATGATGCTATGTAAAGTTCCCCAATCCCAAATGTTAAAAGTCACCTCAAGGCTGCAGTCGAGCTGCCTTACAGTACGGGCCATCACCGCACTGATGAATTATTCATTACAGCTTCAGTGAAATATACAGCACAGATTTTGTAATATCTCAGAAGGTTCCTCCGACTCCACACAGCGGTTTCTCACTGTAAAAGATGAACGCCCTAAGCTTGAAAGAAGTCTCAGGAGAGGGAAAATGATGGAGCTCTTGCTATATAGAGATCTATGAAATGTAATATGAGGTTTATAGCCATCATTTATTTCAACATGGCAAAACTAAGATAATGTCTGTCCCCTTAAAGTCAAATCCAAAGGACAACAAATCAGCTCAGAAAAAGTGCACTCAAGTCATTATTGAAAATGTGCAACAACCGATAATAGGGTCAGATGAATTCCCTGATGCAAAAAGCCGAATCCAGTCATAATAATGGAATTTACAGTATAATGCGGAATGTCACTTAAATTGACAAATATGGGATGAATAAATTAAAAGTAGGTCAGTACACTTAAATCAAAACATGACATGCACTAGTGTCTGTAAATATTAAGCTGCAAAAATGCAAAGATAGCACTACTACTAATAATACAATTTTTTTATTAAAAAATATTTTTTTAAGGAATATTTACCAGAAAAATAATTTACCATAATTTATTTACCTGAAAAATTTAAATACACAACACAGTACATTTGGGAAAAAAATAAGAATATATATATATATATATATATATATACACACACATACACACACATATATATACATATATATATACATATATACATATATATATATATATATATATATTATTTATTTATTTATTTATTTTTAATAAAATCAATGTTTTGATTATTGATTTAATGAAACCATTAAAATGGAATGTAGAAAATTAAATGGAAAACAGAATTTGGTAAAAATAAAACTGAATTGAAGAAAAAAAAAATTAATCGTATTTCACAGGGCCTTAAAAATGTAATTTTTGTTAGACTTTTAATAGATTGCTGTTAAATTGTGTATGCTTCATGATTTCAATTAATTAGACATGCTTTTTCATTAACCAAAACTTAAAATGAAAGAAAAAAAGATGGAATCTAGAAAAACAAATGGAAAAAATGGAATTTAGAAAAAAAATAAAACAGAATTTGGAAAAAAAATAACAGAATTTGGGAAAAATAAAACAGATTCATGTGTCCTACAATAAGTTGATAAGCACTTATCAGTTCACTTTTTTCTAGATTTTTTCTCTTTAGGTTTTATGCTTTAATATAAAAAAGCTGCTTTTATGTTGATATTTGATATTAAGGTAGTTTTGAAAATGGCTAATAAGGAAGGATTTTTTTGTCAACCATAAAGACACAAAATGTGCATCATGAAATCTATTTAAAAACTATTTTAATTAAACCTACTGTTGACAAAAAATATTACGAAATATTAACAATGCACTAAAACATATTTTGAACAAGTAAGTTCTACATGCTAGTCAGTGTAAATACCTTAGAATAACCAGAAATTATATAAAAGATATTTTATCATATTTTATTGCAATTATAATTATACTCCTAAATAATACATTACATTTTCAAAGCACTATAATTAACAAGTGCATGTTTTTCCATGTGCTTCGTGCACAGATTTTAGCACTCAGCATATCCAGCCAAACCACAGCATATTTATTGCAATATTGCCAATAGAAAAGAGCAGAGTAGGTTGTCTATTATTTCATCAGTGTTTGCAGTGGGAAAAAATTCTCACGACGAGACAAGGTCGACTAAAAGTACACCGCTCTCACTGAGAGCACAAACAACCTTGGTACCTATTCAGTGGCCTGGAATCGGAAATATATGAGGCGGCGCAGGTGAAGTCTGGAAGTGTGAAAAAATAAAGGATGTTACATAAATCTTCTGGGCACAGAGTTTGTTTATCTACTGCAATTTGCTGGAGAGACAAGACTAAGATAGCGAGCCTGGACTCGCAGTCAGGGTTACAAATTCTCTTTTGTTTGAACATAGGTCTGGTTTTACAACTGTGAACTGGAGGGTTGGCTGCAATAGGGAAAATGATGGAGCCAATAGTATTGGGTTGATCTGAGCCGTACGTGACAGCAGTGAAGCCTCAGCAATAGAGGGGGAAAAAAGATGCCAACAGCGGCTACACTTCTTTTTTTTTTTTCTGAGCGTGCGTTCAGCACTCCATGTGAAATATTTTAGGGCTTCTACAGCTTATAATAAAATCTCCACAAAAATCATTCTCTTTGAAGCCACGAGCTCAAGCTGTGTTTTCTGTGAATGCTATGAGCATCTGTGGGATAAATGGAGAGCTTCAGTACGGCCTACAGAGACAGCGGCCTAAAGACCTTCAGATCTTCAGCAAGACCTGAGGCAGCGCTGTAAACATTCATGCTGTCAGGTTTTCGATTCCAGTCACGTTTCTATTAAAAGCCTAACAGCTTTGTTCACAGCATAACAAAAAGAACATGATTGTGTCTAATACTTAAAGGAGAAGTCCACTTCCAGAACAACAATTTACAAGTAAATTACTCACTCCCTTTTGATCCAAGATGTTCATGTCTTTCTGTCTTCAGTCGTAAAGAAATTATGGTTTTTAAGAAAAGCATTTCAGGATTTTTCTCCATATAATGGACTTCAGTGGTGTCCCAAAATGTATTTCACAAGATTTCAGTTTGTATTTATGCTCTGCGTGGAATCGCCAGCTGCACAAAACGCCCCCACCACGAGAGAAAGCGAGAGAAAGTGAAAGAAAGCTACCACACCGCCCACCGCGAAGACCCTTTTTACACAGGACGCGGAAAGCAGCGGAAGCGCCGCACCCCATGGCCTTTGCTGCCGAGGCGGCACCCGTGATTCCTGCATTCACATTTTAACGTGATTTTAAAGTTTAATGCCAAACGATTTAAGCACAGGAAGGGAGAGAACTTGCTGTTTGTGAACAGCGGTTCTGGTGCGGATTCCCGGCCTGTGTCCATTCTTCAACCGTTCCGTGCATTTCCACTGCAGAAAAGGAAGTTCTAGGCCAGGTCTGACTTCTTTTTCACATTTACTAGTCAGCATGCACAAAAATATGTCAGTATATCACCATAAACAAAAAATACCACAGTAAAAAACAAAAGTGTTCCTCTTAGGCCTAAAAGGTCGAAGTGTTCTGTAAGCTGCTTGCTCATGTTATTCAGCTGCAACAGAACACTTTGTTAAAAAGACAGAAAAAGTATGTTTGACATCTAAGTGTTTCACTTAAAAAAAATTGTTTTTTATTTTATTGGAATCGATTTAGGAATCGATAAGCAGAATCGGAAAGCCAACGATACCCAACCCTACTTATATCCATCGGGACCAGTAAGCTCTTTCAGTAACAATACACTGTGTGCAGAATTATTAGGCATGTTGATATTCTGGTCATATTTTTTTTCCAAACACATTTTACCAATTCCAAACCACATCAGTCTTAATAACTACTGTCAATTTTGTATTTAATCAATTATATGTGATATATAATTGTCCGTGAAGGCTGAAAGTGAAAAACTCCTTATATTCAGGTGTGCATAATTATTAGGCATGTTTTCTTTTACAGATAAAATGAGCCAAAAAAGATATTTAACCCAGACTGAAAAGTCCAAATTATTAAATGCCCATGAGAAGAATGCAATACTAATGCAATAAAAGAATTTGCAAAGTTAAGACTTGACCATTGGACAGCGAAATGCTTGTTGAGTCTGCATGGTCAGAAAAAACAGGTGGAGAAGAAAAGATGCATGTTTACTGCAAAAGAATTAGAAATTAAGGTGAAGAATTAGGTGTGACACCATCAGGAACCGTTTCCAGTTCTCCAGCGCCACCATTTTCCAGAACTGCAACCTACCTGGAGTCTTCAGAAGTGCAATGTGTCAGGTTCTCAGAGACTTTGCTTGGTAAAAAATCCTAAAAAATGCCCCTGACTTAATAAGAATAACAAGCTGACGTGTTGTGAAATACATGAAGACAGTGTTTTTATAGGCTTTATAGACAGATAAGTTGAGAGTGACTCTTGAAGGACAAGCATCACATCCTCTTGTACCTCTGATTCAAGAATTCATCTTCTAAAAACTGCCAGTAAGTTTTGGGAGTTCATGTTTAGTCTCCTATCCTGAAAAGTCTGACTTGCAGAGATGGGCTAAAATGAACTCCCAAAACCTACTGCCAGATTTTGGAAGATGAATTCTTGAATCAGAGGATACAAGATGATGTGATGCTTGTCCTTCAAGAGTCACTCTCAACTTATCTGTCTATAAAGCCTATAAAAAAACTGTCTTCATGTATTTCACAACACGTCAGCTTGTTATTCTTATTAAGTCAGGGGCAGTTTTTAGGATTTTTTACCAAGCAAAGTCTCTGAGAACCTGACACATTGCACTTCTGAAGACTCCAGGTAGGTTGCAGTTCTGGAAAATGGTGGCGCTGGAGAACTGGAAACGGTTCCTGATGGTGTCACACCTAATTCTTCACCTTAATTTCTAATTCTTTTGCAGTTAACATGCATCTTTTCTTCTCCACCTGTTTTTTCTGACCATGCAGACTCAACAAGCATTTCGCTGTCCAATGGTCAAGTCTTAACTTTGCAAATTCTTGTATTGCATTAGTATTGCATTCTTCTCATGGGCATTTAATAATTTGGACTTTTCAGTCTGGGTTAAATATCTTTTTGGCTCATTTTATCTGTAAAAGAAAACATGCCTAATAATTATGCACACCTGAATATAAGAAGTTTTTCATTTCCTGCCTTCACGGACAATTATATATCACATATAAATGATTAAATACAAAATTGACAGTAGTTATTAAGACTGATGTGGTTTGGAATTGGTAAAATGTGTTTGGAAAAAAAATATGACCAGAATATCAACATGCCTAATAATTCTGCACACAGTGTACTCATTGCATCAGTATTTTATTTTCCGAGTTGTGTATTCCAAGTTGAGTTGCGGCAGAAATAGCAAAAATAGTAAAATAG
This sequence comes from Labeo catla, assembly GCA_012976165.1. NCBI lineage: Eukaryota > Metazoa > Chordata > Actinopteri > Cypriniformes > Cyprinidae > Labeo > Labeo catla. The sequence continues at coordinate 60,244 of VONZ01000474.1, read as the reverse complement.
TGGCAGTAGCTCACTGAGTGAAACCTTTCTACGTAATCAAAATAATGGCGGCCACACAGTCCCATAGGATTTTTTAAAATAAAATTAATCTTTCATGGGTTTTCCACTATATTTTCATTGAGAGACATAATTTACAATATATTAAGCTATACAAGTCTTAATACCCAGGGTTCACTTTAAAATGTTCAAAACATGTTTTATTCAATGCATCATATGTACTGAAATTTCCTAATATATCAATACACACTAATTAAAAATCAATTGATACTGGATTTTGATGATACACTAATAATGTATTTAAATAAAGGCAACAAACATTATTTTTCTGTTACTCACAAAATCTATATACTGAATGTGTTAAGATTCTTGTTCTTTCCTATCTGTGACAGGCGATGCAGACAGAAGCCACAATAGTTAAATTAAACACCAGATACAGTTTGTGTATAGAGTTAGAGTTGTCTCACACTGAGTAATTTTCGCTATTGTTGTTATGACAATGAGATCATTTCCTAATTTTTTAGAGAATGTCATAACCATTGAGCCAAATCACAGCATCAGATATCAAATCTGACCTTCAATTTCAGTTCTGGAATTGTTCTTAAAGGGGTCATCGGATGCCCATTTTCCACAAGTTGATATGATTCTTTAGGGTCTTAATGAAAAGTCTCTAATATACTTTGATTAAAAATTCTCAATGGTTTTGTAAAACAACACCCTTTTTACCTTGCCAAAATCAGCTCTGCAAAAATCAGCTCATTCTAAGGGGTTGTTCCTTTAAATGCAAATGAGCTCTGCTCACCCCACCCCTCTCTTCTCTCTGTGGAAAGACGTTCTTGTTTACTTTAGCCACATTTAGCCGCGTTTAGCCGCTAAACTTCCTAACTACCATGTTATAAGGAAAGGCGATCGCAAAGATTCATAAAAAAACGCTTATACTCACTTCTGCTGTAAGTGAAGCTGGATCACGAATGATTCACGCGAACATAGACGGATGTGTGTAGATCAGGAGGCACATTCCCTTCACAAACAATTTAATCCAATGCATCTTCAGTGGCTCAGATGTCGGGAGTAAATGACGACCACTATGTTCATCATTACATCCAGCAACACAACACCTCAATCGGAGATATTCTTGTCTAATTTACATCCCTGCTCTGGCATCAAAACACGGAGCTGATCTGAGGTAAGACGCTCATGTCAATCAACTATCATGGGAGCGGCCTCTGTTGGTGTGACGGCACACAGACAGGCATCTGAGAACGGCTCAATTTGAAAAAGGGGATATTATTTTTACAGATTAATTAAAAACCACTTCAGGAATTTTTATCATTATAGGGTAGATTTGTACATACACTGCCAACACACATTAATGTTCAAACAACATGAAAAAGTGAACTTAGCATCCGATGACCCCTTTAAGATTCTTGATCTTAAGCATCAGATATCAAATCTGAATTTCAATTTCAGTTCTGGAACTGTTCTTAACAAATCCAGACCAGAAAACTGAGACCAAATCTTGCCATGCATCTCTTTTTTCTGGGCATAGAGCGCTGAAAAATTTAAAGAGCTGAGAGACAGAGAGAAAGACTTTCCCATCATCTGTTATGTTGCTCAAAATGACAACTCGAGAGGATAATTTCATTCCTGTCTGGAAACCAGGCTTTTCAATTAGAAACAGCAGAGCTTTAGCTTTGGCTTGAGTAGAGATGACGGCACTGATGATGATGACGAGAATGATTATAGAGGCACACAGTGACCTGAGTGACAATGTGCTCGGGTCCACAGAGCAGCCTGACCGATGCCGTCCAAGACATCCTGCCATACTCTTAGCCAAAACCAAAAGAACATTTTTATCATCCAAACAAGGTAGAAGACAAGATAAAACTAAAGAAATGTACACATTTATATAACGATACAAACATGCATCATAGAACATAATTAGCCATTTCATAACAGCGTCTCAAGTGGAAGAAATGAAGACAGACAGTTAAAACAAGACTGAGATGACCTCGGGTCAGCACCGCTGAACTGACTAACAAAAGCAAACAGTGCCAGAGAGCACCGCAGCATTTGCTGAGTCCTTTACGTCGTAATGAAATGTGACGTGTGGCCAGCCCTGAAGACCAGGGCTGGAAGACGGACTCGATGCAGTGAGACGAAAGAAAAGACAGACACTGCTGAGACTGTATCACACTTCATTTACTGCGACAAGCATCAAAGCTCTTGTAAACTAGACTCTTCTACTTTAAAACAGGTCACTGATGACAGTATTTGCAAAGTGACAATTGGACTGCCAAAGTTAACATAATCTCAATCACGTTCATTAATAAATAATGCAGGAAGATGTTATTAATGGCTAATTGATTTTGCAAAATCAGTCTTCAAAATGAACACCAAATAGGGTTTGGAGAATAAATCTGCAGTTGGTTAGAGATGTTCAAAACATGCTGCAAATTTTAGAAAATGATTTCTGTTCACCATATTTGATGTGGTCTCTGTATGTGTGCTGATCAAATTGTCTATAGGCAAGTTTCCATCCAGTTTTTTGCAATGTTTTTGTTATCGACAAAGAGAATATGCATAAAAACAGTGGAATTTGCCGTCTCCATCCTGTTGGTGTGCGTGATGACGTCATCCCTAACAAAACTAATAAGTTTTGGTGTATCGCAATAAAAATGGCCCTTGAGCTGTTTCCATACGTAATTTCACCTATTGCGCAAATTACATAGGCTAATAGCCTGTTCTTCATCCTTTTGAAACAAAACTTTACTATATGAGCTATTATTTAATTGTATAGGCCTACATAAAATTATTGAGGATCCACATGGTCACATCACGTACCTACAGCACTTCTGCGAACGGAGAAAAACATAACTATATATATATATATATATATATAAAAGAAACAAATAGGTTTATATGCAATTTTTTTCCCAAAATAATTAATTAATTAACCAAACGAAAGAAAAATCTGTGCAACAAGTAGCAGCCTATATGCAGAATTTCTGTGTACATTTTTGTGATGTGCTCTTGAGAAAGCGGCATCCTGTTTGTTTCCTTTATTTTACAAAAGCACACTGTTTAGTTTTTATTGTGAATTAACACACAAAAAAGAAATATTAAAAATAGCTTTGAATAATGTCTTACTCTTATACGACCACAAAAGGAGTATTGTAAGTTGTTAATGTAAAATTTAGAACTTTTGTACAAAATGAATATATTTTAATTGCACTGTACTAAAGGAACATCAAATTAAGATATGTATGTTTGAAAGGTAACTCGTCTTTTTCTTACCATATATAAAATAATTTTAGATGAAACTTAATAATATAAATATGATTTAATGCACTAGAGAGAAACTGCTTTAGCAGTTTAGTTTTGCGTTAAAGACCCTTTTCTCAACAAAAAGTGTTTCCATACAAATTTTTGCAACATTTGAACTATTGATTAGAATGTGCTAAAGTTAAACACAAAAAGATTTTGTTGACACATGAGAAATTTTAACCTTGGATGCACTTTTGGAAGCTTGAAAGTTTTGATTGCATGGATTTTAAATTAAAAGACAGAAATCTTTCAGGTTTATCTATTAAAAATATCTTCATTTGAGTATCGAAGATGAATGAAAGTGTTTTGGACAAGTCTTATGGGGTCAGAATTTCCATTTTTGGGTAAACTGTCCCTTTAAAGTCATACATTTCTCACCTAAATATTAGCTTGGCTAGCAATGCAACACAAAACAACAAACTATTCTAAAGAAAAACATTTTGTTTTGGACACAGCTTGCTAAAAAAGAAAACAGAGACACTTGTGGGTGTACAGACCATTTTAGTAAGGCCTGTGAAAGAAAAGCTATTAGCTGTAATCAAATTTCAGAATCACTGAACACAAACAGACCTCGATTATCAAATCACTGTGAGCTGGACCACTGTGATTGAAGCCAATAAAATAAGGAAAGAAGCCTTGTCTTCAAACAACCACAAATTACACGGGACATAGTTCTGGGAAGTGTTTTTCTGAAAGAAGAAAAGGCAAAGGCTGGTATGAAAGCATTTCACGGCTGGTGTCATTTCTAATGTATTGATGCGTGCATCAGCAGTAGGGGTTTTCTGAGGCGACGGGATGATGAAGCCTTATCAATCACACATTTCACTCTCTGTCAGCTGATGATAACAGAATCAATGCCTCCAGGTGTGTTAAAACGTTTGGTGTCACTCTAGATGACGAGTGGGTCTCAGTTGCAGACATCAGACACTCGCAGACCACCCACAGCGCATTCACTATTTGTCTGATACATACAGCCTTTTGATTCTTTTTGCTGATGAGAGGATTGGTCACTGCAGAGTGTGCTTTCGGTCCGACCTCTCTTAAATGTGCCGAGACAGATCCTTGGCCTGTTCAGCACCGAACTGGCAAGCAATTCCAGCTGCAGTGTTGAACCCATTCCCCATTGAGAGTCTCTGCATTAAGTAGTGTCATTGTAAACCTGCAATATTCTACCCTTTAAAAAATGCTGGGTTCTTTTTTTAGCCCAAATGTTGGGTTCAGCCTGCTGGGTAATTTTATTGGGTTGTTTTTAATATTTCACCCACATGCTGGGTAGTTTTTCTGCACTCTAAAAATGCTGGGTTATTGTTTTAAACCCAAATGCTGGGTTCAGCTTTTTGGGTCATTTTATTGGGTCATTTTTAATATTTTTAGCCAGGTGCTGGGCAGTTTTTACACTCTAAAAAAAAATGCTGGATTCTTTTTTTAGCCCAAATGTTGTGTTCAGCCTGCTGGGTAATTTTATTGGGTTGTTTTTAATATTTCACCCACATGCTGGGTAGTTTTTCTGCACTCTAAAAAATGCTGGTTTATTTTTTTTAACCCAAATGCTGGGTTCAGCTTTTTGGGTTATTTTAATGGGTCATTTTTTTATATTTTTACCCAGGTGCTGGGCAGTTACTGTGATATAACTTGTACACATTATAGTAGTTAGATTTTTTCCAAACTATAAGTCCTGACAACATGTGCAATCAAATGAAACGTTATGAAGTATGTTTCATTTAATTGCATCGAAATGTTTGACGACGCTAGGCTGTTTTTAATGTTCTATAAAATAAAAATGACGCAATATAAAAGTAATAGTGTTTACACTGTAAAACTGAATGATAGTCTAAGATTGTTTAGACCAAACTACTGTCATATACTCTGTTCACGAATAGATGTTTATGACGTGCTTAATAATAATACATTAGTTTCTCAGACATAAAATGGCTTTTGGTATTGTATAAGACATACAAAGCATGCTTGTGTTTATGACTATAAAATCATATTTATTTATTTATTTATCGTATAACAATAGGATACTATTAGTTTATTATTAATACTATGTTAATGAATAGATGTTTAACGTGCTAAACAAAAATAATTCGTTTCTCAGATATAAAATGCCATTTTTTAAAGATAGTATAAAGCATGTGTGAGTCTATGACTACAACATCATACTATATGTATATATTACAGATGCACCTGATATTAACATGCTTACAGATGTTTGTTTTTTTTCTCTAGTGATCCGATACCTGCACCACAGATTAATGCTAGATGAAGAGTGCTGTACCAACATCAGATGTTCAGCTACACTGTTTTTTTTTATTTATTTTTTATTGTAAAACAATTTCCTGGACTACTGATGATGAGTTTTGTTTCTTAAATCCATGGAAAGAAGCAGCAATCACTTAAATATCAGGTATAATTTACTTGTTTCACTTGTTGAACAGAATTCAGAAAACAGTTTTCAAGAATGACACAAAGTCTGTTCACCTCTCTATGGTTAGATCAGTGTAGTCAATAATGTGCTTTTGACCTTCATTATGTATGTTTTGATGATACTGTGTTGTAAATAAAATACAAATAATCTAAAACTCCATTCTCTGAATCTCTCATTGTTTCTACCTGACAGTCACAGTCTCACTGATGGGCCATTAGAGGAGGGCCTTTTGTCTCTTTTGTGTGAATCACTCAATATTCATGGTCGTTGTCACTCCTTCGCATATTCCCTTTCAGTCACAAAACATGTTTTAGAAAATTTAAATCAATATATTGTTTTCTGTAAACGCGTGAATGAGATGATTTTCAGATCTTTATGTAGAAAAAAACTCTAGACTACCACATCCAGTTCTCAAAAGTCTTGTGAACTAATGTTCTGAATGCGTTTCATGGTCTTATTTCAGTGACTTAAAGATTTTAGTTTTTCACTAACCACGCATAAATGTTGTTTTCTCAAAAATGCAAACATGTACATTAATGTTGCTTGCATATTATTGTAGCCCAGTTTGTGCTGATTACAATGTAATCAAACTTTAGCCATTAATATGTTTTTAAGATACTGAAAAAAGCACAAATGTGAGGGCATGTCAAAACTTCTCCAGGGCCCCAAAACACCCTCAGACCCCAGAGGGTTAAACCCAAATGCTGGGTTCAGCTTGTTGGGTCATTTTTAATATTTTTACCCAGGTGCTGGGCATTTTTCTGCACTCTAAAAAATGGTGAGTGTTTTTTTTAACCCAAATGCTGGGGTCAGCTTTTTGGGTTATTTTATTGGTTCATTTTTAATATTTTTACCCAGGTACTGGGCAGTTTTTCTGCACTCTAAAAATGCTGGGTTATTTTAAACCTAAATGCTGTTCAGTTTGTTGGGTCATTTTTAATATTTTTACCCAGGTGTTGGGCAGTTTTTCTGCACTCTGAAAATGCAAAGTTATTTTTTTAACCCAAATGCTGGGTTCAGCTTTTTGGGTTATTTTATTGGTTCATTTTTAATATTTTTACCCAGGTACTGGGCAGTTTTTCTGCACTCTAAAAATGCTGGGTTATTTTTTTAACCCAAATGCTGGGTTCAGCTTTTTGGGTTATTTTATTGGTTCATTTTTAATATTTTTACCCAGGTACTGGGCAGTTTTTCTGCACTCTAAAAAATGCTGGGTTATTTTATTTTTTAAATCCAAATGCTGGGTTCAGCTTTTTGGGTCATTTTCAATGTTTTTACCCAGGTGCTGGGCAGTTTTTCTGCACTCTAAAAATGCTGGGTTATTTTTTTAACCCAAATGCTGGGTTCAGTATGTTGGGTTATTCTGCTGGGTAGTTTTTCTGTAACTAAGCTGCTGGGTCATTTTTTAATGGGTTATTAAATATTAAGTTATTTTTTCTACCCAATCGCTGGGTTGAGCCTGTCTCAGACAAAACAACCCAGCTGCTAAGTTACAGTCAGAGCACTGGCTTTTTAAGTCCTCTACAGAAGACAGCGGTTCTTAGTGCCACTTCTTAGGTACAATAAAGGTTTGTATACATTTTAGTTCATTTATAAAATCTTTACTGTGCTGTAAATTATATTATTTACACAATGCATTCAAAAAAAACATTCAAAGACGAGATATCAGTCAGCTGAATGCGTCAGCAGCAGTCATTCATTGCACATAATGGAAACGCCTTTTACCTTGCATAACATAAACTGATTTTATTCCTTATAATACTGAATTTAACTTATTTTGATGTTGAAATATGTTATCTAATCTCAGTACTGCTTGTTTATGGGCAGGTTATGGAGTCAGTCATGGCATCTTTTAGCTATAAGTGAAATGCGAGGCGGCGGTTTGAAGTACGTGGTTCCCCCGGCAAACAGAAGCCCATCACGGCTCAGATTTCGGCGACAAACCGGCATGAGAATTAGCACTATTTTGGTGAAAAGTGATTAAAGTGTGATTTTTAATTTCCAGCCCATTTTAGGCCAGCAATATAATCATTTTTAAACAATAGCTGACTTAATTAAAACAACCAAGCATTTTGGGTAAAAACATTTCACCTAACCAGTTGAGTCAAAATAACCCAGCCTGTGTTCTGTCCAATATTTACTCCGCGTTGGGTTGTCAAATAACCCAATTTGGGTTGTTTTTAACTTAGCATTTTTTAGAGTGTAGACATCACAGATTTGGAACGAATGAAAGTGACGTTTCAGTCACCTTAGAGTGGCCCACCATCTTACACTCTCAGTGAATATTGGAGGAATGCTGCCAGTTAAAAAGGGTTTGTCATATAATTGCAGAAATTAGCACCAGGTGCCAGATTAACACCAATAACTTGGAGGCATCTGTGAGTGTTCTCTAATTTTGAGTTCTTTTTCAAATATCTCATTTAAGTTTTTTTAAAACTGTGCTTCAGAATATAATCAATTTATGAAATATGCTCAAAAACCTGCCCTTCTACTCCTGCTAAACTGACTTCAAATATGACTAAGAAGTGACCTTGCAATTTAGGATATTATAGATTGTTCTCTAATTTTGATCTCAACTGTATATTTCATGAAATCATTGCCTTTTAAAGTTTAATGATCACATTAGGATGTATTGTGATTCCTGGTTTTCCATCTGCAAATTTAGGGCCTCCTAAAATGATAATTAAGATGTTATAGCATTCAAGATTTTTTGTTTTACATCTGATTTTTTTTTACTCTTTAAGGACCTACAAGGACTTTGCAAACAAGCTCTTAAATGCATTTTACAGCTCGCACACATCTATTTTTAGTCACGAATTCAAGTGAAATGCTTGCACTTTTGAGCCTTGCATTTGACAAGCTCTCTGTCATCTCGTACTTTCCTGCCACTTCATGCACAAATGCATCGCACAAATAAGAATGTCCCTCAACAGTTACGTTCCTCAGCGCCACATCCAGGGTCATTTCACAGCTTGACTACTGCAACGCCCTCCTCACCAGCATTGTGTCTGAACATATCCACCATACGCTCCCCTAAGCACAGACACAATGTTGCTGCTCAGCTTCTTTTAAACGTATGGAAATACTCTCATTTCTCTTAGGTCTCTGCAATTAAAAAATAAATTAATATCGGATAATATTCAATTTATGACACTGCTCCAGCCATTCCTTCCTCAGAGGGATGTCAACAGACCCCTATTAGGGACTATAATCAGCCTCTTTCCACATAAAGGATTTCTGTAGGTTCAGGCTGAGCACCTTCACCATCCTGATCCTCTGTGATGTAACTAACAACAGAAAAAATGTTTTTGGCACTTGCCATTTCATGTCATTTCTGCATCTGAAGTCACTTTGGTATGCTAAGCACACTCAAAAGGAGACATAAATAATGTAACATGAGATTAAATTTACAAATTAATACTAAATAAAATTCATATGAGAATACGTAGCAACATCAGCTCCTGGAAGCACATTGAAGTCACACTAAAGACTGGAGTAATGATGCTAAACAAATTCAGCTTTGATCACAGGAATAAATTACATATTAAAAATATATTCAAACTGAAAACAATTATTTAAAATTGTAATATTTTCAATATTTAAAAAATGCAATATTGCACAGAAGTGTTATTTTATTGTATTTGTGATCAAATAAATGCATTTTTCAAAAATCTTACTAACCCAAATATTTGAACATTTGTATACATTTTAGGCCATGCATAAAACATTATGCTTCTTAGACACTCTTGGATGAATCTAAAAATCATCTGACACAGATCTATCCAATCAAATCATAACCACTTACCGTTAGTCATAAAAAACGGTTACTGTGGGGGGGCTGTTGAAAGTTAAAGCAAAGCTGCTCTAAAACTTACGAGACGAGTATAAATCTGTAAGTCTATTATTTGCACTGGTATTGTATCATACAATTATCACCAACTGTAATTATGCACTGCTGCCCTATATGGCCCTGTAATGTAATACATCCTACAGCTGTAAAAACGGCCCCTATTCCTGACAACTTAAGTGCTGCGTCTGGAGTAGGTGGGTTTATGCAGTCATTTATATAAAACCATGTTTAATTATATGAAAGTGAATATATCTGGAGGGAATCATGCATATGGATACAGACCTTTAACACCCAGCATTTGTTATTCCAGATTTGAGGTACTTCATTTGCATTTTCAGAAAAAAATAGTGCAACTCTGATGGCATGATGTACAAAGACTGATTCAGTTTGGTTTTTGTTGCCGAGAAGGCAAAGGCAGCACTTAGCTTTGCTACTAGCCATCATTCATTTCAAGTGAAGTAAATTTATGCCCCTCGGCTTTAACTTTCAGCATTTGAAGAGGACTATTTTTTTTCATAGAAAAGGCAGAAGTGAAGATAAAGGCCAGTAGACAGAGAGAAGATGGTGTTCTAATTTCTCAACTTGTTAGCACTTAACGTGGAGCTAGCAGCGGTGAGGCGGGTCCCAATGAGAGCTGAGGTGTGAAATGTGCAATGAAGCCGATAACGTGGTGCTAGAACTGCAATCAAACACACTTCATCACACACATTCTCAGAGAGCAGACTCACAATAACAAATACACCGGCTCACTCCTGCTTTCAGAGAAAGGGACGACTCGCGTCACAGCAGCACAGACACCACGATGTGACTAAATTTACAAACACACACAACAGGCTCAGTAAAAAAAAAGCATCAAAAATGTCTTGAGAGTAGTATTAAACTCAAAACTTAAAGCCAAAGCTAATCCATGATGCCATAAAAGAGAAAAACAACAACATGGGCTTGATTCTGACATTTTCTAAATAGGATGTGAGTAGTGGCCACACAACTCACCAACAAAATATATCAGGGATTTGTAGGTGGCTACTAAGGTGTTCCTAAGGTAGATAAGGCTACCTGTTTATCGCTAAACTGACAAGCAATTCCAGCTGCAGTGTTGAACCCATTCCCCATTGAGAGTCTCTGCATTATCCTGTCTTCTACTGCATTTGTCTTATGTGGACGACCAGCCTTTTTTGGAGGACTAACTGAATTTGTGTCATTTTAAACTTGCAATATTTGAGAAATCACAGATTTGTAATGACCAACTTCTCAAACATCTCTTGCAGTGGCTGAAAGGGTCGTCCCTTTGGCCTGCATCTGGACAACCTCCTGTCACCGGGTTTCAGTCACTTTAGAGCAGCCCACACTCTTGCAATCTCAGTGAAAAATGGAGGAAGGCTGCCAGTTACCAAAATAAGAGGGATCATGCAAAGTGCATGTTCATTTTTATTTAGTACTGACCTGAATAAGATATTTCACATAAAAGGCATTTACATAAAGTCCACAAGAGAAAATAATAGCTGGGTTTAAAAAATGACCCTGTTCAAAAGTTTACATACACTTAATTCTTAATACTGTGTTGTTTCCTGAATGATCCACAACTGTGCTTTTTTGTTTAGTGATAGTTGTTTATGAGCCCCTTGTTTGTCTTGAACAGTTAAACTGCCTGCTGTTCTTCAGAAAAATCCTTCAGGTCCCACAAATTCTTTGGTTTTTCAGCATTTCTGTGTGTTTGAACCCTTTCCAACAATGACTGTGTGATTTTGAGATTCCATCTTTTCAAACTGAGGACAACTGAGGGAATCATATGCAACTATTACAGAAGGTTCAAACACTCACTGATGTTCCAGAAGGGAAAAGGATGAATGAAAAGTCGGGTGAAATCTTTCTGAATTTGAAGATCAGGGTAAATTTATTATGTCTTCTGGGTAACATGCAAGTAATCTTCTGTAGCTTCTGAAAGAGAACTACTAAATGAAAAAAAAATATATCTGGGCAAAATAAGAAAAATGTACACATCTTCATTCTGTTCAAAAGTTTTCACCCCCCGGCTCTTAATGCATTGTTTTTCCTTCTGAAGCATCAGTGAGTGTTTGAACCTTCTGTAATAGTTGCATATGAGTCCCTCAGTTGTCCTTGGTGTGAAAAGATGGATCTCAAAATCATACAGCGATTGTTGGAAAGGCTTCAAATGCACAAAAATCCTTAAAAACCATAGTATTTGTGGGACCTGAAGGATTTTTTTGAAGAACAGCGGGCAGTTTAACTGTTTAGGACAAACAAGGGACTCATGAACAACTATCACTACACAAAAAAACACAGTATTAAGAATCAATGACATGTAAACTTTTGAGTCATTTTTATAAATTCAACTATTATTTTCTCTTGTGGACTATATGTAAACGTCCTTTATGTGAAATATCTTATTCAGGTCAGTACTAAATAAAAAAATAACATGAATTTTGTATGATCCCTCTTATTTTGGTAAAACAATTAACATTTTGCAGATTCTGCATGGTGTATGTAAACTTTTGACCTCAACTGTATCTCCTATATCCTTGTTTCATTTTCTCCTTTTGAATGATGAATATAGACTACTGATAGCTGCTGATATAGAGAGTTAATTCCTTAGTTTGCAATCGGCTGTAGTCTGTGCAGTGTGTTCAAGCCTAGCTTTTTGATCCATACCCAGCTGAACCATTGGCTTTCATCATCGCTAACTCTTTGAAGTGAACTGGGTCTTTCTCTGGCTTGAAAGAGGTTTGAGATGGTTTTTGTAAAGAGTTAACAAAATGTGAACACCCAATTTTTTCTAGGTTTTTCCAAATCATTCAGCCCTAAAAGGGTTCACGCTAATATATATATATATATATATATATATTTATTTTTTCCCCCCCAACAAAATCATGCTAGAATGAGCTATTCAAGTCACCTGATGAAAAAAAAGGTGCATTTTGTCATATCGAAATATTGCAATGTCAGTTTTTTTCCAATATCATGCAGCCATAGTTGTCTACTAACCCAACTGAAAAACCTCACCCACAAATCTCAACCTCTTTTCCAGAGAGATTATGTTGGTTCTCATTCTAGAGACAATGACTGGCATTTTATCGTAAAGCAGTTTCCACTAACTTCAAAACCAAACGATGACAATGCATGGATGGCTTTGGTTGAAAACTGGCATTCAATACTTTTCATATCTCTTTGTAAACCTTTTTTTCCTAAAGTAAAAATCTAATCAGCAAAATCCCTTTTTACAAGTGTGATGCCTTGGGTAAACTCCACACTAATTTGAAACAGCAATGCGTATCAGATCTCATCAGGAAGCAGCGGAAACCATGAACCCATTTCTAAAGCACCAAACTGTCAATCCTCTGGTCACAGCAAACAACTCAACTGATACAATCAGACAAGTGTATGCAGCAGTTGTTGTTTGCAGAATGACTGCGCGATGTGCGGAAGCGTGTATCCGATCAAATCTTTGCCTCCCGCTGAGAAAACATCAACAGATTCAATAACATATTGCCTTGGACATATCTCTTCCCCCCACATGGCACGAGGACATTAAGCCAAAGAAATAACCATTTCAATCTGCAGTCCAATAAATCTTTAAACGTTAAACATTCGGCCTCATCTGATACAGGAATTAACATTTGAGTGGTTGAGGTGTGCTATTCCGTAACAAGGCCATGTTTCCATCAAACGCCGCAAGCTGCTAGACAAGATAGTAAGGTGTGTGGATGAGAAAGGTCACGTAGGCCACGTGCACGTTATGATCTCATAGTTCTAAAATACTTCTTGGCAAACCACATTGTGATTTCGGGACTGTGGTTCGCTTGTGACATTTCAATGTCAGGTTTCATAGCAGAGTATGATAACTGCCAGACAGCCAATTAGGGATTTTTTTCCCCCCTTCCTCATGCTTACTGAACATTTGAGAATGCCAAAGACATTTGGGCTGCAGAGCTAACAGAAGCAGGATGACATTTGAAAGCACGTTTTCTCCGCACCTCAAAATTCACAGCACTCAGGCTTACGTGCATTGCTTCCCCTTTAATGGTAATGTTTCAGGACCTGGAGTGGCTGCTATTAACTCAGAATAACACAAAGAGATTATATATTCTTCTGAAATAAAAGAATAACAAAAACCCGCTACACAGAAAAACATGACAGCTGATGCACATCCAAGAGATTGAAAGGGCAATTGCTAGGATGGTTGCTCACAATTGTTTTTTATTTAAAACAATAGCATGCATGCCAGCGTTAATGTGAATAGTATCATGGGAAATGGGAAGCCACTGTTTCAAGTCAAAAATTTGTGTGTAGGTAGAAGACAGCTGAGACTGGTTGGCAAAATGAGCTACAATGAAACAAACTAAACGAATCCAGCAAAAAGCTTTAGCATTTAATTGGAAACCATTTGACCTTCATGCATTCTTTCGTCCAGCAGACCGCGGTTTAGTCAGTTCCGCAGCTTTTGCTCGCACCGTGAACTCTTGTGAACTTTACGTTCAGACATGGAAAATGTCACATTAGCACAAAGTGCTCCAGGTGGCCTCATGAACAAAAACCTTGGTCAATCTGTCACTCAAATTACTGACAGATTGATGATATGCTAATCCAAAAATCAATGATGGCATCAGCTAGATGCTACACTAATAGTTTATGAAAACATCAACTCAGTTGGACATTGGAAGAACGCTCACACTAACTCTTATTCCATACAACAAAAAGGGACAATTCGATACTATCATGATACTTGGATGCTGAATCGATATGCACTGTGATTAAGAACTGCGATACTATGTCCCATGATTCAATATCACTATGTTTTGCGATTTCTGTCATGACAACTCTGAGAGTTTATCATGGTAATACACATGCCAGTGTTAATGTGTTTAGTCTTGGCAAAATAGATCTGCTACACTGATGCTGCAACAGAGCAAGACCTGAGACTTGCTACTGCCAATACATCCACAAACATGCTGTGAGCACATTCATTTTAAGTCAAAAGTTTACATACACCTTGCAGAATCTGTAAAATGTGAATTATTTTACCAAAATAAGAGGGATCATACAAAATGCATGTTATTTTTTATTTAGTACTGACCTGAATAAGATATTTACATACAGTCCACAAGAGATAATAATAAAAAGTGACCAGGTTCAAAAGTTTACATACACTGCCCTCCAAAAGTTTGGAAACACCCCTGGCAAAGTGTGGTTTTGGACGATATCAGCATAAATCCTTATCATTTTTTGGTGCAAATACATTAAAGTAACTTGACATTATCATTGAAGACCGGCAATAATAATTTTCATTTTGATTACATAATAATAGCAATATATACATGTCAAAGCTGAGATGCATGACTACTGGTTTAAACTTGGCCCAGCAACAACTGATTGCCAATTAAGGCCCAGATTATGCAGAGCTGTAATAGCTGCTAATGGTGGATATTTTGATGAATTGAAAATTTACGTTTTTTCTATGTATAAACTGTTTATGTAATAAAATATGTTTTCATAGTTTGTGTTGTCCCTTTTCAGTGCAAAATTATCACAAATTAAAAAGGATTCATGCCAATAATGTCCAAAACCCTACTTTTCTAGGGCGCTTCCAAACTTTTGGAGGGCAGTGTACACTTGATTCTTAATACTGTGTTGTTACCTGAATGATCCACAGCTGTGTTTTTGTTTGTTTGTTTTTTTGTGTAGTGATAGTTGTTCATGAGTCCCTTGTTTGTCCTGAACAGTTAAACTGTCCCTGTTCTTCAGAAAAATCCTTCAGGTCCCACAAATTCTTTGGTTTTCCAGCATTTCTGTGTATTTGAACCCTTTCTAACAATGACTGTATGATTTTGAGATCCATCTTTTCACACTGAGGACAACTGAGGGACTCATATGCAACTATTACAGAAGGTTCAAACACTCACTGAAGCTCCAGAAGGAAACACAATGCATTAAGAGCCGGGGGGTGAAAACTTGAATTTGAAGATCAGGGTAAATTTTACTTATTTTGTCTTCTTGGAAACATGCAGGTATCTTCTGTAGCTTTTGAAGGGCAGTACTAAATAAAAAAAAATATATTTAGGAAAAATAAGAAAAATGTATATATAAGAACAGCAGGCAGTTTAACTGTTCAGGACAAACAAAGGACTCATGAACAACTATCACTAAAAAAAAAACACAGCTGTGGATCATTCAGGTAACAACACAGTATTAAGAATCAAGTGTATGTAAACTTTTGAACAGGGTCATTTTTATAAATTCAACAATTATTTTTTTCTTGTGGACTGCATGTAAAATATCTTATTCAGTTCAGTACTAAAGAAAAAACTAACATGCATTTTGTACAATCCTTCATATTTTGGTAAATTAATTAACATTTTGCAGATTCTGCAAGGTGTATATAAACTTCTGACTTCAACTGTATATGAAATAACCCCCATATATAGCATACATGAAATCACCCAGTAGCACATCTATACAGGTGGAGCTGGGGAGGTGGAGGATTTCTGAACCGCACTGCAACTGCTACAGCAAACACTAGCCTGCTATTTAAACGTTGAGAGGCAAGCTCATTGGCTGCTGATGTGAAAGAAACCAATCAGCTAGTGTTGATTTTGGACAAGAATACTATATGCACTCTTCAAAATTTCTCCTTTTGTGTTCCATGGAACAAAGTCATATGAGTTTGGGTGAGTAAAAGACAGAATCTGTATTATTTTGGGTGACCTATTACTTTAGCAGAAGTCTGAAAGACAGAAAGAACAGAAATTTAACATCTGCTTAAGCAGAACATGATGCACAGAACATTAACTCTGTGCACCAAAGTCACACTCATCAACAAGTTTGATTGCTGTTGACCTCCTACACATAATATGGATGTAACAATTAACATAATTAACCTGGCTGGACTCGTATGCTTGAGTGGGAGTCACCGCTGTTTATTTGCACACCTACTGCAGACAAGTCATAACTATGAGAGAGAGTGAAAAACAATTGAGGATGATGACGCCATTACAAAACCATCCAGAACGATTTTGGGAGTAACAATTAACATTCGCTTTCACTCAGGTCAACATATTCTTCAATTAAAGTTCCTGTGAGTGACAGAAATCTATTTTGCAACATATGAAAAGAGAACATTAGTGCTACCAGTGTCCACACCAGCCATTCAATAAGTTAATTCCTGCTTCCTCCGAGCAGCCATGCAAAAAGTACATATGAATGGCTCTCTCAAATGTGCGACTTTTCAGATAGCAATTTCCGTTCAATCAACCTCAGCTTTCTCATATATTAAAAGCCTCCTACAGCTCTCTACACATGCTAAATATAGAAACTATTCTATTTCCATTCAACGGGTTTGGTGAACAAAGGACTAACCCCCTCGATATCCCAATTCGCAAAGTCCCAGAATAATAACACCGTGGCTTCCTGCACCTCAGCCGAGATGTCATATTTGGTGAGAAAGGGGGCTATTCAACAAAACCCCTGTTAGGCTGCTAGAACAATGGGGCACAAATTGAGCGCTGGCAAATGGTACCCATAAGTGAGTAAAGGAGAGAAAATGAGCTTAGGAACAGATACAGAACAGGTTTTACATCTGCGGTCTCATGTGAATGACATTTTATAGGATTTCCATGTCAGGATATTTTACTGAAAGGGATTTACGGCCTAAATAAAGTCCTTAAATAGAAGGTTCCTATAAAGCTGGAGCTTGTTAAAGCTTTCCCAGTCATTTCCATATTAGATGTCATGTCTGCGACCATGGATACTTCTAGTAAACATACAAATCACACTTCACCATAAAACATGACCTTTTAAATGAACAACATGCATTATTTTCGTGCAAAGCCATGATTGCAAAGATATATTCTACACCACTGTCCAAAAGTCTGGTAGATTTTGTGTTTTTGAAAGTAGTCTCTTATAGGGGTGTAACAATACATGTATTCATACTGAACGGTCACGGTACGGGCATCTCGGTTCGGTGCATGAGGCCTTACAACAAATACTGGCAATCCCCCCCAATCCACAAGGGGGCGACCGCAGTAATGGAGTTGCGCACTTGAAAACAAAGCACACTAGACAGTGACCATGTGCTGATTCTGAACGTGTCTCTCACTGACAAAGGAGTATAACGTTAATTTAAAAGCTTGCGCACTCAACTGTCTGCGAAATGGAGCTTTGTGCTCTTGTATCCTACGTGTCTCATTCGGCACAAATCCAAATATTCCATAATATTTCCATACTCGCAATGCATCCAAATGCTAAGCTATTGTTTAAGTAAATTATGGACTTTGTACTTCAGTCGTGTTCTAACGGTGACACAGTGAGCCGGGCGCTGATGTTTAGTTCACTGTGTTTTATTTTGATAAAGTACCAACTGCGCTGTCAAGTTAGCAATGCTAGAGGCCTGAAACTGATATGTTTTGTGTTTGTGTGCGCCGGCACGATTACTTCAACTTTCCTCATACCAGCAAAATCAACTTAAACAAAAAACAAATAGAATGTCGCTTTCTGCCATTTGAGTTTCCTTTCTGTCACAAAAATGAACTGAAACTCAGCAAATATAGGCTACGTTATGTGTCGCACAGTTTTTTAACTAAATTAAATATATTTCAAATATTTATTCTTTGTATGCATATATATACTGCAGATTTTATAGCCTATATATGGCAATAATTTGATATAATATTTAGTATTTTCATTTAGTATTTTTAGTATGTAGGTGGAAAAAAAAATTGTAATTTGTACTACTGTCTGTTTAAAATAAGTGAAAAGAAACCTAGCACAGATTTGTTTGTTTTTTTCTGTTGTACCGAAATCGTATTGAACGCTGCCTTAAAATTTTAAGTTCAGTCAACTAAAATAAGTTTATTCAACTTTAAAAATGCAATGTTAAGTTGTACTAAGTAACAACTTAAATATTTGTATTTGCTGAACTTAACAGGTGGGTAAGTAACCCAGCTGCCTTAAAATTTTAAGTTGATTCAACTCAAACATCTAAGTTGTCACTTAGTATAATTTAACATTTCAAGTTGAATTAACTTTTTTTTGAGTTGACTGAACTTAAAATTTTAAGGCAGCCAGGTTACAAATTATTTTAAGTTGTTTTTTACAGTGTAGTCTCTTATGCTCACTGAGGGTGTTTTTATTTAAAAACAGTATAAACAGTATAAATATAAACAGTATTATTGTGAATTTTTTTGCAATTTAAAATAACTGTTTTCTGTTGTAATATATGTTAAAATGTAATTTATTCGTGTGATCAAAGCTGAATTTTCAGCATCATTACTCCAGTCTTCACAGCCTTCAGAAATCATTCTAGTATGCTGTATGAAAGCTTAATTTCCTTTTATAAAATAAATGAACATTATTTTGGGATGCTGTTGAGCTCTAGAGTCAAACATTGTTTACGCCTGACATATTGTTTGTGGCATGAAGCACAGCAGACTGCATGTGCCCCTTGGAGGCACTGAGAGGTGTTTATACTCTGTGTTCACCCTGGCACGACTCATTGAAGTGACAAGCAGCAGTGTGGAGAAAATATCAGCTGAACCAGCAAGATGCAGCTCTGAAAAGTAGCAGTTTGCCAAACTTTACCCTACCAAGCTACAATACTACTTGTTCAAAAGCAGTTTACGGTTCACATACAGATGTCCATATAGCTAAATTGACAAGGCATGAGCATGCTAAGGTCATGGGTTCAACTTCTAGCATATCAACTTGTACTAGGGATTTAAATTTATTTATTAATTGATTATTTTATAGTTAATTGTCTATCCAACTTATTTTTTCTGTAAGAGTGGGTGCAGCCATATGTAAATTTTATGGGCCTGTCTTTTTTTTTTTAAGCTGTGCAAAACAGCTTGTTTTGCTGCTTGATATTGCAAATTAGTGTCTTACCATATTATTTCAATATATTATGTTAATTATAAACACACTGGTTTTCACTGTACACAGTTTTACAGTTTACTGCAAGTTGTTATTCTTCTAATTTCCCTATAGCAGTTAAAGAACCAGAAGTCTCGCCCATAGGCTTACTTACGCGTTGAAGAATCAGGTGGGTATAATCAGTTTAAAATAATATGCACTACCAGTTAAAAGTTTGTGTTTAGTAAGCTTTTAGTGTTTTTGAAAGACATCTCTTACACAAAAACAAGGTACAAAAGCTGTTGCTGGGAGAGTGCCCTTTCAAAAGGTACACATTTGTACCTTATTTACCCCTAAACAGTGCATAGAAGTTTCGTAAAGGTACATATGTGACCCTGAACCACAAAACCAGTCGTAAGTAGCATGTATTTGTAGCAATAGCCAATAATACACTGTATGGGTCAAAATTATTGATTTTTCTTTTATGCCAAAAATCATTAGATATAAAGTAAAGATTATGTTCCATTAAGATATTTAGTTGAAGATATTTAGAATAGTTGTATCTCAGCCAAATATTTATACAATCAATGGAAAGCTTATTTATTCACATTTCAGATAATATATAAATCTCAATTTAAAAAAAAATGACCCTTGGTTCAGGGTCACATATTAGCATTATTAGGACTTACACTTTTTTTTTTTGTTTGTTTATTTAAACAAAAATACAGTAAATACGGTTTTAAAATATTGTAAAATATTACTACACTTTAAAATACTGTAACTGTTTTCTATTTATCTATATTTAAAAATGTAATTTATTCCCGAATTTTACTTTTTCTTTCTCTGATTCTTCAATAAAAGGTTCAAAAGAACAGCAAAATGTAAATATATATATTACTTATCCTAAGCTTTTGAACAATCATGTACATAAATTATTCTTAATATTCTTAATATGTTCTGTCTGCATTCTGAGCAGTTTTGAGATATTGAGCTTCAAAGTTTATGGGTTCCATAGACTTGTATAGGTAGAACCCTTTTTGTTTTTTTAAAAAAAGGGCCAAAATGTCCACAGCATACAAAAGAAACATCACATAATGTAAAAAATTTGTCACAGAATAAGAATGTGAATAACTCAATATTGACAAAAACGTCAGATAAAACCTTATAATTCTAAGGCGACGATATGGCTTTTTACACGCAATATATTTTCAAACACATTACACATGACAATTTTAAACATAGTACATGATTTACAGTTAACAGTAATTTTAATAAATGTTTATACAAAAATATAGAATACTCTATCCATTAAAACTTCCTTTTTGGGTATCATGTAATATTTAGGACACAACTTTTGACTTTGAATTTGTTACAGACATAAAATGACAGACTGTGTCTTATTTTGTTAAAGTTTTATATGTGACCCTGGACCACAAAACTAGTCATAAGTAGCACAGGTATATTTGTAGGAATAGCCAAAAATACATTGTATGGGTCAAAATGATTGATTTTTCTTTTATGCCAAAAATCATTAGGATATTAAGTAAAGATCATGTTTCATGATTTTTGAGTATCCTTAGGATACTTAAAAAAAAAATTAGCTTTCATACGATGTATAAATGTCAATTTAAAAAAAAATGACTCTTATGACTGGTTTTATGCTCCAGGGTCACATATAGCTTACATTTTAGAACCTCAAAATGTTATATTTAACATTTAAAAATATTTTTTTCCCTAAAATACACACTGAAAAGTTCAACATAAGCCTTTTTGGTCACACTTTATATTAGGTGGCCTTAACTACTGTGTACTTACATTTAAATTAATCATTTGACATAATGCACTTATTGTGTACATACATGTTTTTACATTGTACTTATATTTTAAAATATACCTGCATGTTATAACAACTCTAATTACATTAATAATAACACCGTTGACCCATTCCCTAACACCTTAACCCGCCCTTAAACCTACCCATACTACCAAACCTATCCCTAGCCTTACCCATATCCCACCTCAAAAGCAGCAAAAGTGTTTTGCAATACAGTATGAACACAATAAGCACATTGTACTTACTGTTTGATGTAAGTACATAGTAGTCAATGCCACCTAATATAAAGTGTGACTGATAAATGTTTACAACTGTGCAAGAGGCAATTTCAAGGCATATATTTTAAGTTTTGCCGCTGTTGTGTTAAAACGTGGCTTAGTTTCATCCATGTGTGTGAGCATGAAGGTGAATAGAAAAAAAAACCGAAGCTATCTGACCTGGGAAGCGCAACACGGCTGTTATGAACACCGTCAGCAGTGACAGGATTTCTGACATGGACTGCTGAGATGTTATAACTGCTAAGCGGAGAACTGAGACAGGCCGACAAATGAGAAAGTAGTCAAAGAAGCTCCGAAGCGATGTTTCTAGGTCAGTGACTTTAAGAGGGAGCCATGAGGCACATCTTTCTCTTTCACACTTCAGAGAAAAAAGCGGAAGACGACAAGACAAACGCAAAAGAAAAAAGCTGAACTCATTCGGTAGAAGGCCTGACGCAGCACTTTAAACTGTGAAAGTGTAGCTGACGGCAACAAACCTGGGATAAAAGAAATTACCCATGCAGTGTTCATAATTTCATGCACACCTTTTTTTATTTCAATTTTGAAGATCAGATAATATCATTAATAAAGCAGAACCTGCCAGCATGAAGATGACCTTAAATGAAGAGCAAGGTCAGAAGAGGAAGGACTGGCAGAGACGTGCTCATAAATAAGCAAAGCAATATAAGTGCAATAACTCATATCACACAGCAATAACACAGATCCAGCACGCACACAGGAAGATAGCGCCCAGTTTGCCTGTTATTGACCTTCATGTATGTGAAAAGTCTTCTCTTCATGACTTCTCACTTTTAAAGGGATAGTTCAACCAAAACGAAAATTCTGCCATTATTTAAGCGGTCTATCTACAGACTACAGGCTAATTACATTTTTTTTTCTTAAAGGAGAAGTCCACTTTCATAACAACAATTTACAAATAATTTACTCACCCCCTTGTCATCCAAGATGTTCATGTCTTTCTGTCTTCAGTCGTAAAGAAATTATGGTTTTTGAGGAAAACATTTCAGGATTTTTCTCCATATAATGGACTTCATTGGTGCCTCGAATTTGAACTTCCAAAATGTAGTCTAAATGCAGCTTTAAAAGGCTCTAAATGATCCCAGCTGAGGAAGAAGAGTCTTATCTAGCCAAACGATCTGTCATTGTTTTCGAAAAATAAAAATTTGTATACTTTTTAAGCACAAGAGCTTGTGTAGCACAGGCTCTGGGATGCGCGTTCTTGAACGATTCATTCATTTTGAACGAATCTTTAATGTGACTCGTGAAGAACGAGTCGTCTCGGGGAGTGATTCGTTCAGTCGCGCATGCGCAACATCCTGTTAGGTTCTGTACTGGGATTCGTTCACCTGTTTCGAGTCTTTGGGTTTTTCGAGTCATTCGTTCATCTTATGGTGCCGTCACGTGATGCTGATTTTGCTAAAATGAACGAAATGACTCGAAAAAAGATTCGTTCATTTTGCTAAACAAGACTCAAAGGTCCGAGTCGGTAAAATGACCCGAACTTCCCATCAATACTGCAAATTACGTCTTAGAATCACCACAAGTTCATCGTCTGTGTACTCCGGCTCAAAAAGGTAGAGTATGTCAAAAAACTCGATGTTATTTTTTCCTACAACTTCAGAATCGTCCGACATCGTTGTACATCGTTGTACCTCGTTGCCTAATGGTTAGGGAGTCGGGTTGTAACCGAAAGGTTGTGGGTTCGAGTCCCATGTCCAGCAGGGATTGAATGTTGGGGGAGTGAATAACCAGCGCTCTCTCCACCCTCAATACCACGACTGAGGTGACTCCCTTGAGCAGGGCACCGAACCCCCAACTGCTCCGGGTGTGTGTTCACGGTGTGTGTTTGTTCACTACTCACTACTGTGTGTGTGCACCTGGATGGGTTAAATGCAGAGCACAAATTCCGAGTATGGGTCACCATACTTGGCCACAAGTCTTGGCGCGTCCACTTTGTAAACACTGGGTCTGTGGTTCCACCTACGTCCATGTGACCTTCCGACGTGATTCAATAGTACATGAACGCGCATCCCAGAGCCTTTGAAGCCGCATTTAAACTACATTTTGGAAGTTCAAAATCGGGGCACCAATCAAGTCCATTATATGGAGAAAAATCCTGAAATGTTTTCCTCAAAAAACAATTTCTTCACAGCTTAAGACAGAAGAACATCTTGGATGACAAGGGGGTGAGCAAATTATTTGTGAATTGTTGTTCTGGAAGTGGACTTCTCCTTTAAGTGTGTTCAGGTCAGTCTTAGAATGTTTCAGCTAGTTGTGTAATGTGTCCCCAGCTTTACTCACCCTCATGTTCCAAATCTGAGTTTCTTTCTTCTGTTGAACACAAAAGAAGATATTTTGAAGAATGTTGGTGAACAGCCATTGGTAGCCATTGACTTCCATGTATTTTTTCCGTACTAAGTCAGTGCTCACTGTTTGTGATCAACAGAAGAAAGAAATCCATACAGGTTTGGAACGACATGAGGGTGAGTAAATAATGACCAAATTTTAATTTTTAGGTGAGCTATTCCTTTAAAGTCCGGAAAGAGTTTTGATTCACCTGTACTATTTAGCTCACACTACATAGTAAAGGTAGTGTTCCATAATTATTATTATCTTCTGAACTTCCTGTTTGTTAAATGCATCTTTATTTGCCAGGAAGTTCATTTTAATTTTAGGCAATTTAATTTGCGCTTTGCTATGATCACAGTAATTTGCTTCTTACATGTCCTCTTCAAACGGTCTAGGCATTAATATTCAGCGGCTCCTGATCTCAGTGGGTGATTAACACTGGCTCACTGTCAGGGAATGTCTTCAGGATATTTGTTCAGGATTTTTAATTAGCTTTTATGAATCTTAAAAGCTTTGTGTGGGGGGAAAAATATAACTGTGGCTCGGTCATGAATTAAACATGTAACGCCACCGTAAACAATTCAGTACATGAACTATCAACACAAACGTTAAGCAGGACAACAGCACAGCAATCAAACAGAACAATCAACATTAAAAAGACAACCAGAGAGAAAAAAAAAGAGAAATTAGATCAACTAAATCTGACTATGAAGTTCATTTTCATTTTCAATTCTGTTTTTTCCATTTTAAGCTTTCTACATTCTATTCTGTTGTTTAAATTTTTCTAGACTCTGTTTTAATTGTGAAAATAATAATATTAATAAAAATAATAAAAAAAAGCATGTCTAATTAATTGACATCAAGAAACTTATGCAATTTAACAGCAATTTATTAAAAGTTGAGCAAAAATGTAATTTTAAGGCCCTATGAAATGTTTTATTTTTTTCTCAAATTCAGTTTTATTTTTGGGATTCAATTTTAATGGTTTTGTTAACCTTTAATAATCAAAAGCATCTCTAATAATTGATTTTCTTAAAAAAATATTCATTGTTATTTTATTTATTTTTATTTTTTTTCAAAGATACTGTGTTGTGGGCTTTTTTATGGTAGATTTTGTAGTAGATTTTATGGTAGTTTTTATGTTTCAATAATAATTTTAGTAGTAGCAGTACTGTCATTACATTAAGTAATATATTTCTGTCACAGTTTCTTCAAGTTAAACAGAACTTTTATTTTGACGGGTTGCTGTGAAGACCTTAATAAGACCTTTTTAAATTTCATAAATAAAGAGTTGAAAAATCAGTTCTACCAGAGGAATAAATTAAATTAAATTGAATTTTGAAATATATTCAAATTAATTTTTTAAATCGAAATTTATGTAACAGCATTTCACAACATCACTGTTTTTACTGCATTTTTTTTTTTTATAAACACAGCCTTGGTGAGCATCTTTCTTTCCAAAAAAAAACAAATTTTTTTTTTAATTTGTTAGATGAAATGATTTTCAAATTCAAATATTCAAATAATACTTTTTGCAATTATTAGGGCTCCAAGGTTCCCAGTAACAACTTTACTTGTGTCTGTGTGTGTGCTTACCAACTTAACCATATTTTGTAGACAAATCTGCACTCAAAAATAAACTAAATCTAACAAAATGCCTTTTTGGATACATCCTCATCGAAATAAAACGAAATAAAAATGAAGTAATGCATTTTTTTAATTGTTAAAATGCAGAAAGTTTTCTGTTGAGAGACTGCATATGAAGTCTATGCAATGTCCTCATTTAGTTAAGAAAATGTGCGTGTACCTGGTATTCCCTATATTATGGGGACCAAATGTCCCCACAAGTATAGTAATACCAGTAAATTTTGACCTTGTGGGGACATTTTTTTGGTCTCCATGAGGAAGGGGAAAGAAAATACAATTTGTACAGTATAAAAACCATTATATGTATGGAATGTCCCCATTAAACATAGAAACCAATATGTGTGTGTGAGTGTTTTTAACCTCTTTGTCCATGCTCTCCAGGTCTTCTTTGCAGAGCGTGTAGAGCGGCATGGTTTCAGACATGCTGGGCTGCCGTTTCCTGCGGGACGGTCCAGGCTGCTCATCATCAGCACTCGATCCTGCAACCTCATCCGTCTGCTGAGAGCCCTGAGCTGACCTGAACAAACACAGAAACAATCAATCGCTCAACACACACACTCCAGATCAGCAGCTGCTGTAATCAGTCAGCGGTTGAAATATGTTTATCAAGCAAAACCGGCTGAGTTTGCTCCGACAGGGCACCAGAAGCAGGACTGCAGCTCTCCTGGTCTGAGCAACAGCCAAATAAGCAATCGAGAGCAAATCAAGAAATCAAACACACACAGAGCCCAAGCCTGTCCACAGCAGAGAGCAAACATTCAATCACATCTCCACTTCTGTCAGAGGAGCCACAACATGATAATTGTGATAATTCAGCACAGGGAGATAGACGGTCAGTTCAGACAGCAGCGTCTGCATCCATTGACCTCACTACAGCTCACTACAGGTGCGGTTTAAACAAGCATTTTTACTTGCATCCAAAAACTGCATATGATTTTTTTTTTTAATTCTCTGTTTTGATCTGGTAGAATGCAAGCTTATAAAACATTATAAAAAAAAATAAATAAATAAATAAAAAATCACCTAAAATCATATTTTATATTTTCAGTAAAAATGAAATAGTTCAGAGTTTGTATATTACTGAGCTATTACTATTTTTTTAGTATATTTTCCCCTTTTTATAAAAAAAGACATGAACTACAGAAAAACAGAAAAATTATATTCAATTAAAAAAATGTTTTTGAATTTGCCATTATATAACATTCATATTAAATGAATAATGTGAGAATTGCCAGAATTCATTCCACTGAAATCAATGTACTTCATTAAATCCCTCTAAATTTATTTCTGCTCAAAAATAGTCAAAATATATGATTTCTAACAAAACAACATTAATACTCTTTTGGATGTTTTCAAAAAATATATATTTATTTCACCTGTATAACTTTTACTTTTATTCTTCATGCTGCAATGGTTCATCAATAACATGCATCAACAAAATTTAGTAAATTAAAAAAAAATATATTGTTCATAAAAAAATAAATAAATAAATAAAATAAAATAAAATAAAATAAAAATGAATGAATGAATGAATGAATGAATAGTTTGAATTTTAGTCTTGCAAGATTTGGTTAACATACTGAAATGACTAATTAAATCAAGTAAAAGGTAATATTTATACAGTTGTGTCTAGATTTAAGAGCACACCTACTGCTTTCCCCCCCCCCAAAAGCATTTACTTGAAGCACTGAAATATTTTTATTATTGTTATTATTATTATTATTATTATTTTATTCTTATTATTAGAAACTTTTGGTTTGGCACAGACATCAATTCACCCAATCTCTCATTTCGCTCATTTCATACACCTTTAAAATCAGAGTCACAGAAGACCTTGATGCAAAATGCAGACTTGTATTTCTCAACAGCAGTGTCATCTTTGGAACGGTCAACATGTCAGGTCAAGTTCATCAGAAATCATCACTAGTCAACCTGACAACACAGACAAAGCACTATCTGTGGTCGTACAAAACAGCAAGACAGACACAGGACAAAAAAGAAAATCTTTTAGAGCACTAATACAACATGGTAATTAGCAACAGCTGTTTAAGCAGCATATCTATGCTTTCAAATATGCAATCAAGTGTTTAACTGCTGTGGATGGCTCAGTGGTTTCCGTAGAAACTGAATCTGAAAAAGTTTGGAGAAAAAGCTGCAAACTGGTCTGTGAAGCAAACAAACTCTGAAATCACAGCGGAGAAACCGAGGGACGCTGGAGCTTAACAAACCGTCTCCTCCTGCTGATATGAGAGAGAGCGTGACTGACAGTAGACAGCAGAGGATTTTGTGAGCTCTGCTGGACAGAGCAGCTGCAGAAAATCCAGGTGTGATGACTGTCTAACCATTTACTGTCAGACTTCTAAGAAAAAACATAATTTCAAAAGTCATAACATCATAATTTAACAACAGTTCTTTCTGGTCCCCGAATCTGATTGGCTGAAAGGGGTGTGGCATTCTAGTGATATCAGAACTCCAAATGTTTCACTGTTTGTATCACTCCGCTTGTGATATTTCTCACCGCGAGCATCACGGTGGACATCAAAATCCACTATAATTTTAAAAATAATACAGTTTTGTGTCACAGTATGTAGTTTTTCAAGTGAGAATGTACTTGTTTAGACTTTAAATATGCGGTTTGTTAACAAAGACAATATCTACTTGAAAATTTGCTTCAGTGTTTTCAGAGATGTGAGCTCCAGGCATCAGCGGCCATTCAGCATTCACGAACCTGCCCAGAGCAGCCTTACCTCGGCCAGATAGTCTGGAATTTACCGGTGGCTCTGATGTCTCTATAGTGGTTAAACATGAGGTGTAATTCATTTTGGGTAAATCAAACGAGCAGTCTTTGGACTTATTAATCTATTATTTGTTCCAGAGCAAATAGTTTTGGCTGAGGGCAAAATTTCATCTCGTTATATTTTATGTAATGTTAATGCTTTACATCAGAGTGCTGCCTTTGTACTTTTGACTCAAAAAATAAAACTATATAAATAATAGCAGTATTTAATAATAGTATATAGCATTGGGAAATGGTGCGTTTAGTGATGGTGATTTTAGTTACATTATTAGGCGACATTAGATGGCGACAAGAGACTGTTTTTATGAGTGAGTCAGCAGTAAAGACTTTTATATTGAATGACACTGAAACAGGGTTGTAAACAAGCAAGTTCAGGGCTCAACGCTAAGGATTTTTTCTACTGGCCCGGTTGGGCCAGTGGTTCAAATTTTGACTTGCCCAGTCAAAATTTTCACTGGCCCTGCCACAAAAAATTAAATAGTTGCTGTTATCATTGTTTTTGACTCCTGTTATCTTTTATTTTAATAAATAAGCTGATATGATGCCAACATATAAGCTTACTTTCTTTCTTCAGTCGTAAAGAAATGATGTTTTATGAGGAAAACATTTCCGCATTTTTTTTTCTTCATATAATGGACTGATATGGTGCACCGATTTTGAACTTCCAAAATGCAGTTTAAATGCGGCTTCAAACGATCCCAAATGTGGTTGTAAATGATCCCAGCTGAGGAAGAAGGGTCTTATCTAGTGAAACAATCGGTTATTTTCATAAAAATAATACAATTTATATACTTTTCAATGTCAAGCGCTCGTCTTGCCTGAACTGTTTTTGTTCCAGTTCATGACAGTTAGGGTATGTCGAGAAACTCCCGTCTCATGTTCTCCTTCAACTTCAAAATCGTCCTATATCGCTGTTTTACCTTTTTTGCTAAGGGTGTTTGATCTTCTTTGCATGTTCACTTTGCAAAGACTGGGTCGGTACTTCTGCAGTGATGTAGGATGATTTTAAAATGATTTTTGAAGTTGAGGGAGAAAATACGATTGGAGTTTTTCAACATACCCTAACTGTCTTGAGCCAGAATACACAGAGCTCAAACAGAGCAAGGCAAGAAGAGCGTTTGAGATTAAAAAGTATTTAAATTGTATTTTTTTTAATGAAAATAACTGATCGTTTCGCTAGATAAGACCCTTTCTTGCCTGGGATCGTTTACAACCGCATTTGAGATCTTTTGAAGCCGCATTTAAACTGCATTTTGGAAGTTCAAAATCG
Organism: Labeo catla; assembly: GCA_012976165.1. Lineage (NCBI taxonomy): Eukaryota > Metazoa > Chordata > Actinopteri > Cypriniformes > Cyprinidae > Labeo > Labeo catla. The sequence continues at coordinate 30,603 of VONZ01000474.1, read as the reverse complement.
GGGCACCATATCAGTCCATTATAACAGTCCATTATAACATCTTTAAAACAGTCAGTTCCCCTCAGAAATACATTCACATAAACCTGTTTCAATATTTAGGATAATATTTTCAATATTTTGTTATTATTATTATTATTTTTTTTTTTTATTGTGAACCATGATCTTGCTCTGCCTACTACAGTATTTTTTCCTCTTTGCATTCGTCTTCAGCGTCTCTGTTAACGGTTGTTTAAGGAGTTTGTAATATTTCCACACACATGACATTTTGAAAAAGGATTATTCGATATTCGTCAAGACGAGTATTTTGACATACTTTTGTAGGCTATTTGTCCATCAGAGACATGTCTCTCTGTGCTCGCTTGAAATTTTAAATTAACAAGGTTTAAAAACACGTGCACTTGATAAACTTTCATGACGATGCGGCAGTGACAAATTCGTCAACTGTCCTGAGCGTCTTTCACGCTGGCCCCGGGCCATCGGGCACTCCTTATTGTCGAGCCCTGAAGTTATTTTTACTTTTCAACAACACCTTGTTAGATACAGACAACAAATGCACTGAGCAGCGCTGTCATCGGATATCACTCTTAACAAATGAAAGGATAGTACGACAAAGATATCACCTGTTTTATTGTGAATATTGAGCTGAAGAATGAATGCTGCATCAGATGCAAATAATCACACTCGCTCAGTCCATGTCTTTCATAATACTCTACTACACATAATACAGTGAGCTTTTAATGCAGTAATACAAATAACTTTCAATAGAGCAACTCCACATTCCTTCATTACTAGTTCTAAAGTGGCATGTTCAAATTAGTAACAGAGGCTTGGGCTCAGCTGTTAAACTGTCAATTTGAGATTTGAATCTGTTGCGGAAGGAAGTAGTTCTGTACAAAAGAGAGTCTTTAAAGATTCTCCGTTGTTGTTTCTTATGTATTTACGCATTTGTTCCATTGAATTATTGTATAAATGTAATATCACACTTTTAGCTTTGCAATATGGCTGTATATATCAAGTATATGCAGTCATATCAAACTGCTACTTGTGTGACACAGCTTATTTAGAATCTAATCACAAGAGCAACATAATTTCAAGCCTCAACTTCAGTTTTCTGCATCGTGGATATTTTCATTCAGGTTTAAATAGTAAAGAGAAATGGAGTTGCTTAAATAACCATATAATCATGACCATGAAATTGGGAATGGGAATTGGGAACATCAAGAATTTTTTAAAAACTATTCAGTCTTGTTGATGAACTTTCCACATCTAGTTATTTACCTCTCTTAATTCAACTTACACTCAACTTCAAAGCTGCAAAAAGGACACAAAGCACCATAAAAAGAAGCATCATTAAAGAAGTCTGTATGACTCCTAGTGCTATAATCAGTCTACTATCCATTAAAAAGATAGTTCACCCAAAACGGAAATTTTGTCAACGTATCCTGGGGGATAAAAGCATTTGAGAAGCTGTGGGGAGAAGCAGTGAAAGTTTAGGTGTTATATCTTGGTTTCATTTTGAAAAGGTGTTTGTTGTAAATATTTAAATGAGGTGACTTCTTACTTCTTTCAGATGAGTTTGTACATTCTTTGTTTAGCTGACGGGCAGATAAAGTTGATCTATTCGCATATTTACACCTGTTGGAGGGGATGTACCTGTATAAAAAGCTGTGCAGCATTAGCTTATTAGGTTTACAATTTAATTTAATGCTTCTCTAAATGTTTATATCTCAGGGGACATGTTGCTCTTTTGGGGGTATAAATCAAGCTATAAAAACATATATATAGACTATGTGATTTTGTTGCTTGTGCTTCAGAAAATCTAATCAAAACTTTTTGCAGTCTTGCCAAAACACATACTGTAGCATTGGGAAGGTCTAACAGTCAAAGTTCCATATTTGGTAATTGTTTTGTTATATTGTGACAGAAAACTGAATCAAAAAAACTCAATGGAGTTTGGGTGCAGCCCAGTGGTTATTATTAATATAGTGCCCAAACAAAATCTCACAGGAACCACAATTTTTGTGATATCAACTTCAAATTTGGAACATAGCTTGATTAGACATGTGGCTTTGGTTTTATATATAGTTTTATATATATATTTATATATAGTTTTAGAGTGCAACATATAATAAAATATTTATTTGACAAAGTTTTAAAAACATATTAAACTTCATTATTTTTACTTGTAAACTTAAAGTTCTATAACTTTTTATACTTTGTAATTGTAATATAAGAGTCCCAATAAGATGGAAAATAGCAATAAGACCTTCATTCATTTTCAAAAAACAAATTAAAATATTTTTTATCTAATCTGAGAGCTTCCTGACCCTGCATAGACAGCAAAACAACTGACACGTTCGAGACCCTGAGGTAGTACGGACATCATTAAAATTATTTTTTGTATTTGCTTTGCTGTCTATGCAGGGTCAGAAAGCTCTCAGATTTTGTCAAAAATATCTTAATTTGTATGAAATCCACTACCTTTTTACATATTTATGCACCAATTTGGGGGGGAAAAGTACAGAAAATCAATATTTCCTGATATTTCTATGTTTCCCATGAACATGGAAGCTCTCAAATGAAAGTTTTTAGACATTAGTCTACCCATTCCCCTAAAAACATGTTTTGGTGGCACCTACAGTTCTTTTCTCTTTTGCTACCTAGCAACAAAAGAGGAATATGGGTGATTTAGTATTGACGCTTTTGTCCTCTCATTTTCTGTTCTTGAACCATTCAACAAGCCCTGTTGCCTGGAGACCAGTACATCCTCTCATCAGCAGCGCAAGAGCACTCACTGCCAGCCTACATGTGACATGTCGTAACAGGGCTGCATGCAGTCCGGCTATTCATTCAACACATCAGGCCTGCTGCAGACGGGCCGCGCAGGGCTGAGCACTCATTACCATACATTAGTTGAGCTTGCAGACAACCCGAGTGTATCTGTCTGGGCAGTTGTTAAGGTAGCACTGTGGTTTAAACATCAAATTTAGCTGTGAACTCTTGTAAATGGTTCCTCGAGGACAGAGGATTGCTTTATTAAATTTGGGGCCCCCTACGTGGACAGCAAGTGCAAGGATAAGGGAGAAATAAGACAGATGGAAAGAGTCTGAGATCAAGCTGAGAGCGGTTAACAGAGAACGAGAGACGGGATAGGATGCCCAATTCTTCTCCTGGTGGACTACCTGCAGAGATGAGATCCAACTATAATCCACACCTAAACCAGCCAATCGATTCCTCTAGGTTTATTTTAAAATCACAGGTAGGTGTGTGAGAGCAGGACTGGCACTATGGGTGTCCAATGGACTGGTAAATAAAAAAAGATTTTAAGAAGTTGTGACCTGCTTGTTCTGACACGATAAAATTAGATCTCACAATTTTAAGGCTCAGATGTTCTTAAACAAAGTTCTTTTTCATTATTCTTTTATGGGTAAAAAAAAAATCTAAATAAAATAAAAACTGAAAGTTCACAGAGACTGAGACGGCAGTAAGCGCATCCTGTTTACTGTAATTATTTTACAAAAGCACAACGTTTTGTTGTTATTGTGAGTGCGCACAAATAAACAGATTCGAAATATGTATTACTTTTATCTGTATGAGCAAAAATTGAGTAATCTGGTTTGTCACAGACTGCGTGACTACGCCACTTCCTGCGGAATTTTTTTTTTCTGTGACTAAGCAACTAATAAAATTTGGTCGCCTCTTTTCATCGACTAATGGTTAGTTGACTATTAGCCTAGTTAAAAACTAAGCTCAGAATCGATTCAAGAAAGAATCGTGATGCATTCAGAAAAAAAAACAAAAAAAACAATCAATGCAGAATCATTTCTCAATTTGTGATGCATCGATTTATTTATCCTGATCTTGGGCTGTTCATACATAATTTCATGCGCATCAAAAATTGTATCGATAAATGGCATTTCCTTCAGCTATATCAGTAAACATTTTGAATCACTAAAACCTTTTTCGCAAATAAATAAAATAAATAAATAAGTATTATTAAAACTCTTCAATAAGCTCTTCAGTGTAGTGTGTTCATGTTTTTACTCACAGACTGAACAGAAGAAATGAACTGGAGAAGACTTCAATGTCAAAAAAGGCAAAGCCTCAGAACACATTTTCCTATTACATATTATATGTGACCCTTGACCACAAAACCAGTCTTAAGTAGCACGGGTATATTTGTAGCAATAGCCAACAATACATTGTATGGGTCAAAATGACTTTTCTTTTATGCCAAAAATCATTAGGATATTAAGTAAAGATCATGTTCCATGAAGATATTTAGTAAATTTCCTACCGTAAATATATCAAAACTTAATTTTTGATCAGTAATATGCATTGCTAAGAACTTCATTTGAACAACTTTAAAGGCAATTTTCTCAATATTTAGATTTTTTTTGCACCTTCAGATTCCAGATTTTCAAATAGTTGATCTCTGCCAAATATTGTCCTGTCCTAACAAACCATAGATCAATGGAAAGCTTATTTATTTCAAAAAATTGACCCTTATGACTGGTTTTGTGTTCCAGGGTTACGTGTTATATTATATTGCTCTGCCTGTATGCTGTTGTCTATTATGTGGTTCTGTTTTAACAAGCTGGTGTTTTTTATTTTTTTATTTTTTTGGGTACGCTGCTGGTCCTGAGGACAAATTTCATTTTATGTTTCTAGCATAAAATGACAATAAAAACCCTTAAACCACCACAGAGAAAAAGTAGTTTAAAGCTGTTTAGAGCTAGAGAGAACTTTTACAGAAAGTTCATTTTGGCAAGCTGTTTCAAACTCTCGAAACAAACTCCAATTTAATTTATTTTTGGCCCAATTCTGTTCGTTCTTCAATTTCACCTTTAGCCTGTGAGTGTAGGCAACTTTTTGCTGATTATAAGAGGAATATGTAGTTTTGCCACTCATTCAAGTGTCACAACTGACATGCAGGATATGGAACAGCGTGAAAAAGAGAATATGAGAGGCGAAAAAAAAAGAGAGTGTCAACAGCTTCGAAGACAGATTATAAACAGCACACTGGTATTATTACTATGCTAATAAGCTCATTTCTGTGGATTTGTTTCGGTCACCTAAAAAATTAGGTTTTCTGCTCTCGCCTGAAGCCACACAGAATAACTCCAAATATGAAAATTGATAAACTGAAGTTACTTGTCTACTGTAACTGTCAAATGACAGGAAGGAAGCTCTGACAGCAGATCTGCATTATTCATATTAAAATGGTATGAGAGAAAACACAAACCCAAAATTTCCATTGTTTACTCAGACTTGTGGCATTATAAACCCTGGGTTCATCAATAAGTCTGGCCGGCTGTGGTTGGGTCAGACACCTGCAGGCCAGTGCTATATCTTACTTTTTTTAATCATGCATATCATGCATATGAGTGTGCTTTCCATTTGGTTTTCGGTGACATTTGGTGGCAGATTCTTTTCAATCCTTTTAATGTTGTAAATGTATTGTATAAAAGTTAGGAGTTTGCCATTTTCACAATGCTTTTTGTTGTCATTTGAGCTTGATAGCTTTAGCCCTCATGCATTTTCATTATACTAAAAAGAGTGGACAGGTTGTCCTTCCATATTCCAGTGCAGAGAGTAAATCATAAAGGAGCAGCTTATGAGTAAATAACTGCTCCTAAGGTGAACCATTTCATTTCTAATTTATTTCTCTCCTCATCAGATGCTGACACAGGAGGCGTGTTTTTCCTTCCTCACTTTCGATCAGCATTTACAGGCTTGTTTTTATTATTCCCTTGTCACAGCAATGGCCAAAGGAGCTGATGAAATTTGCTAATAATTTCTGTTTCACAATCTCAGAGCTGCCAAGGCGCAATGCTTTATTTCTCGCAGATTTTATTTAGAGCTTAGAGATTAATGTGAAATAGACTGCGTGAGAAATCCAATATGAGCTGGGAAAGAAAAGGCAAGCGCAGCATACGGGCTACACACCGCTTAAACGCCATCAGGGAAGCTCTTACTAACCAGGCACATTTCCCACTGGACGTTCATACAGATGCCTAATAAATATATAATCAAACATTATACGATATAACATTACACTCCCTTGCTGTTACAAAATAAAAAATGTTATGTATTGTGCAGAATCTGCAAAAAAAGGCACGTTTTTAGGATTCCGACTTCATTAAATTGACCGCTGCGTATCTGACATTCAGTGAACATGAATATGAACTGCGCCATACGTAAACATAAATGCACAAAGCATATAAAGTACCTGAGGCTGGACAGATCTCCCTTGGCCGACATGGACGATCCATGCGAGTGCAGATACGAGGGCGGACGGGAGGCCTGAGGACCCCGGCGAATCAGTTTGCCGGTGACGGGGTCATACGTCCGCATTTCCAGTGCTGGCAGGGTCTTCTGCTGAACAGGAGGGGCCTGGAACAGAGGCTTTGGGATGGACCCGTGGATGTCTGGAAACGTGGCGGGACTATTGCTCCTGAACAACAGTAAAAGATGGTATGTTTAACCTCTAATCGTAAAAATAAACCCTCCCAAGCTCCTATAATCATTAGGATAACTGTAACAACGATAGTAGAGTCCACACCAGCAGATGAAACTGTTCTGTTTATAATAAGTAGGCAGTTTTGCCGTCTGCCACTTTAAGTGCTTGTGCTCCTTAAAGTCGGGTGGATTCTGACTGGCGTTTATCGGCTGGAAAAAAAAGTTCAGAAAGTGAATCCAGTGACGTAATTTCGTGGTGTTTGAATCATTGTGTGCTCTTCTTTTAGAATGATTTTAGAATCATTTAGAATTTAGATTTTTAAAACTATATCTACAGCGTTAGTCATCATCCTCGGTGTGAATGGGCCTTAAAGGTATAGTTCACCCAAAAATGAAAATTACCCCATGATTTGTTCACCCTCAAGCCATCCTAGGTCTATATGACTTTCTTCTTTCAGACGAATAGAATCGGAGTTAAATAAAAAAAGGCCCTGGCTCTTCAAAGATTTTGAAGAGCCACAACGAAGTGCATCCATCCATCATAAAAAGTGCCCCACATGGCTCCAGGGATTTAATAAAGACCTTTTGAAGCAAATCGATGCATTTGTGTAAGAAAAATATTTTAGTGGTGTCAATCAATTAAAAAAAAAAAAAGAATTGTATATTTTTTCTGATTTAATCACAAATAATTTCAGTTGAGATTAAAGTTTTAATTATACTAGATTGCAATAATTTCACATTCAATTCAAATTAATTTAGAAAAAACAAAGAAAGTATATTTTTAATATTTGTTTAATGGCATCTTTTTTATGACTGAAGGCAATTGTCACTGATACCAACTGATGTCTCTATGAATTTTGTTTTCCTATTATTTAACCATTGACTACAGCCATTCAACATTATAGTATAACCGAGAGCTATCACAATTTATTAGACTTTAAAAAATAACCTCTAATTTAAGTGAACTTAAAACAATCTTCATATAATAAGTGTCATATAGCTACCTGTGCCTTCAGCAATAAAATATAGCCTCATTTAGTAAGGGATAACTAATGGTTTGCTGTGCATTAAAGGATTTTAAATGCACGACGTGGAGGTGTAGAACCACCCGTTACCTCCGCAAAGTGCATTTAAAATCCTTTAATGCACGGCAAGTATTGCTCTTTGCAGTGCAATATTTGTCCGAATGGGTAAAAATGACAGTTACTTTAGTACGTTATGGCACATTATCTCTAACATTCTGCCAGCATCAGATCAGACGACACAGACATGAAATAGTGCGGTAAGATCACATTTATTTGAATAAATTATAGCATTTATCTTTAGGAATCTTTAGGAGATTTTGGCTGCTGTTACTTTAAAAGCTGCTGATCTTAACATGGATCTGACACTCCTTTAAATGTAACTCATAAATAATAAATACATGCACAGTTTTAAGGAAGCTTTAATCGCCTTTTTTGTAACTTTTTGACTTAACTGACACCATAACTAAGAAATAGCTTACTTGTAGTTTCATTTGGGTTTAATTATGTTACCTTAATAGCACTTTAATATAGCCTAGTACAGCGTGCGCCGGCACGTTTGTGCACGCATTTGAAGAATACGCACTACGAGCACAGTTTAACGGCTGACAGGACAGAGAGTTTAGTGTTTACTGACATATGGCCATATATGACATATTTACTGACAGATTTAAAACATAATAAGCCAAAATCTCTAGCTTCCGTTTTACAAATCCTCATTTTGTACTTCTAATTTGTGACTGATGTTTTGTTTTGCTCTCTCCTCTGCACTCCCTTGTTCGTCACCACACTCGCATACATCCTATTTCATCCACTGAAACCCCACTCCCTTGTGAACACGTATACGACAGTTAGCAAAAGCTTATAAAGTTTTAAGTTTTAAATACAGATATTTTTCTTACACTTTGAATTGATTTACTTCAGAAGGCCTCCACTGGAGCCATGTGGAGAACTTTTATGATGGATGGATGTACTTCATTGGACTTCAGAATCTAAACAGACATTCTCTGCCATTATAAAGTTTGGAAGAGCCAGGACATTATTTTTAATATAGCTCTGATTGTATTCGTCTGAAAGAAGAAAGTCATAAACACCTAGGATGGCTTGAGGGTGAGTAAATCATGAGGTAATTTTCATTTTTGGGTGAACTGTCCCTTTAAAGGTAACAAATGTAGTTCATATGAACAGTGCAGTTATGTCCTAAAAATCTTCTGGTCGCAATTCACTTTCCATTAACGGTCTGCCAGGCGTCTCCTTTTGTGTTTCACAGAGGAAAGTCGTGTGCATTTGGAACAAAATGAGAGTCATTTTTAGGTAACTCATTCATCAATAATTCTTTAATATTGCAGGAGTCAGTACAATCTGAAAGATTTCTTGCCAAGGTTTTGTCATATTCTATTCATGAGTGTTGCAGTTCAGTGAGTGCAGTTCAAACCAATGAAACGTTTAGCAGTCACAACAGAAAATACTGACAAAACAGAATGCTGCACATGCAAACATAAAAGATAAAGAGCAAGACAGGCAAACAGAGGAGAGGAGAAAGAGACCGTGAGAGATAAATACCTGTGTGATTTGTTATAGTCCTCTTTGAGAGGAAAGAGTCGCTCCTCGACTCGCTCCCAGCGCTCCAAACAGGCCCACAACCAATCAGGATTCACCACATGGAGATGTTTACAGCCCTGAGCTTGCCGAACTTTCTCGGTACCTGGCGGAGACACGCATAGACATTAAAAAAAACTATTGAGATAAACAACACCACACTTTCCATGAGTACATTTCTGCCCAGTTTTTCTCACACCACTATCGGCAGCGAGGAAATGCAGTCAGTGCCACAGCAAAAGAAAACAAAAGAAAAAAAAAAAAAAACCTGTTTCCACCAAATGCAAAATGCCAAGACACATTTTTATATTCCTACATTGCAAACAGTTTGAAAAGTTATAAAGCAGAATAGTACAGGCTACAATTCTGACAGAAATGACAGAATTTTTTATTTTGGGTGAACTGGCCCTTTAACCGACACAATTACGATGTTAAATCAGATTTCAATTGAATGTGATAAGTGTATGTGACCCTTTAAAAAATAAATTATTTTATTTTCAGTGGTTTAGTTTTGCATGTGCATAAACAGTCAGCTGATATGTACATTACACGAGCTTATTTCACAACATTAGATGAAGCGATCAAGAAAAAGCCCACATCCATTGACCCTTCCATCAAAAGAAATTAGGACGGAAGTTTTTTTACAGTTTAAATTCTGTTCATACTCGACATCATATCTGAACAGTATTTAGTTCGGCAGAGGAATATTTTATTAATTAACATACTGTCTTATACTTTAGCCTTTTTATAAAAGCATACACTATCATTCAAAAGTATGGGGTCTGTATGAATCAGCCGTTCGAACGAATCAAATGAATGAATGATTCAGTGATAAAACCAGTGACCTGCTGCCACCTACTGGGATTTTTAAATTAATTTTTTAAGTATAATTTTGGTCAATTAAATCATTGATTTTCGAATCACCAAGCACGAAAGCATGTTCTAGTACACCCCCAAAACAAAATCACGACTTTGTAAAAGAGCATAATAGGACCCCTTTAATACTGATTTCATATGATCGGTAACTTCTTTTTCTACTTGTTCTGATTCTATTGTTTTAATTAGAAATTTTAAAAAGCTCATAGATATGATTTTTTGAATCTGACTAATATTAAACGATTTGCAGCTTCAAACTCACCTCGCTCTCTTTTAGTATTAAGCTGACGCTTCAGGCTGGAATTCGCGCTCTGCTTCTGTGAATGGTAAACCATTCCTACTTTGATTTGATTGGCCATCTCAATTATTTTGATATTGACCAGCACCATTAGACCGCTAAATAGGTCAGGCTGAAAATGTAACTCTTAAACCTTTTTGTTAGCGCTGGATAATGGAGTGTTTGGAGTGAAAATGGAGTGAGAGTAAAGCGTAATGGAGTGAAAGCTTCAAATACTGGGGGGACAGATTGGCCATTTCTAATTATTGGGACTGGTTACATTTTAAAATCTATTATATATTCAAATATTCATTTTAATTTGATCAAATAAAACAACTTTGGTGAACAGAAAAGGCTGCTTTCAAATATATATTCGATAAAATGTACAGGCCCCAAACTTTTGAATGGCAGTGCATAATTTAATAAAGTTTATAAAATATCTGCAATAAAAAAGACACTCAGAGAACCAAGATTTGATATATTAAAACTTTACCCAATTGCTTTTACAGTGAAATTTAATTATCGAAACCCAGCAGCAAAAACATCTTGATGAGGTGATTAAGTTCAGAAAGTTTTATTAAATTATGGGAGATCTGCATCGATTTGAGTGTTTGCAATCCCTCCTCAACTTAATGCATCAAAGAGAAATGTCACAAGTAAAAAGCACTGTTGAACAACTCTGCCTCTGTCTATATGCATATATAAGTACCTCTTTCCCAATGTAGTCAAGATAAGTGTAGTGCCACAGGGCTCTACAGTGCGACTGAAAACTACTGTGTGCGACTATGATAAATTATTAAGGAGCATCAGTGCGTCTGACCCAGTCAGCATATTTGTTCAAAGGTTTCTACATGTTTTTGCAACATTGAGTAATGTTTTGAAGACATATCTTACCAATCCTTTCATAAACAAAGTGTAGAGAGAGTGTAAATAAGAGATTGGTTGTGCAGTGTAGAGAGCTTTGATGATTATAATGGAACTTTGTGAGATTGTGACGAACTAAGATGAGTGACAGCTTTTAATAATTTTTAAGGGGGTTTGTAAATGACATATTGATTTAATATAACAGTTAAACAAGAAGTTTATATTAAGTGACTTACATTGTCTGAATATTACTCTACTGTCTGATTTTGCTCTATTTTGTCATCAAAAATAGTCTGAAACAAGTCACAACTGAGCTGCTGCACATCTCCATTCAAACAATTCAATTTCCCATTCATAGAGAGTCACTTGCTTTATTCCTGAATGAATCAGCCGTTCGAACGAATCAAATGAATCAATGATTCAGTAATTAAATCAATGACTTGCCGCCACCTACTGGCAGTTTTTGTTTTATTTTATAGTAGCTTCTTTTCAGTTATTTAAATCATTTAATATTTCTGTATTAAAAATATTATATTTAAAACATTAATCTCAACATGAATTTATGAATTTGATTGCACTCATGCCACCTCTGAACTAGGGGTGGGAATCTTCAGGCACTTCAGGCATGATCCGATCCCGATTCTGGGAGTCATGATCTGATTCCAAATCGATTCTTGATCCACATTTTTTCCCCCCCAATTAATTTTTCTGCTGTGCAAATACAAAACTTACTTTATTTTTTTATTATAGCAGGCTAATTTTTGAAATAATTGTTCTTTATGTATCCAAAAGTTTACAGACAATAGTTATGTGTTTTTCTTTTTTTCCTCAGCATTATTGACGTTTGATTATTACTGATGAGATCATAGAGAGGGGCAGCTATAACAGACTGCATTTACACTAACGACAGATCAATTTCAATATATCAGATGTTTTGTCCTGCTATGAAAACATAACTGACTGTGTGAACATCAATTTCGTATAAAAGTATTCGAAAATGCAAGTGCGTTTAGTGTCTCCGTCCACACGTAATACACTAAAGCTTGCCTCAAAGCACCTGCAAAAGTTATTACCATGAATGTGTCAGGGGGAAATAGTAAGGAGATTTTTTTTAATTATTTATTAATAAACTAGTGTTTTCTGAGTCAGTGTTGCAGGGATAAAGTTGCCGATCCATCTCCTCTTTGGACGCGCCTTTAGAGAGAAAAGCATCTTTACGGATTACATAATGAAAGACTTTTTGTTTTCCATTTGCTTTATTTTGTTAAGTTATAATTTAAACCTTTCTATAGATATATTTATCATGTCTGTGAGGTATGCATTCACTGAGTTTCGGTTCATTTGTTGAGATGACAGAAAGCACATCATGTTTGTGTTTTTTATTTTATAAAAGCACCGTTTGCAGCATTTTGTTGATATTGTAAGTGCCAACAAATAAAAGTAGACCCTTTACAGTTCCGAATGATGTATTACTCTTTACCTTTACGAGCAAAAAATGACGGAATATTTTAAATTGTTTCCACAAAAAAAAATGCAAATGATTGCGCTGGCGCCTCCATGTCTTGCAAAGCATCTTGTACAGCTTCCATTCTCCTCACAAACGATTAAATATGCACCTGACAGCATACATTTATCTAGGTTTACCGTTTAAACCAACATTGTTTATTTTAGGCAAGTCGTGATGATTTGAGAAAGCAAAATTGATCAAATAGACTGTGATTAGTCTTCCGCTGGCCGGTCGTTACTTTAAAAAACAAAAAAAACGTACATTTAACAAACAAAAAATGCTTCAATGTTCTTGTAAATTAACTTAGGCTAATAAAAAAGGAAACGGAATATAATCACTTTGCCATTACATAGAATTCTGAACTATTTTAATAAAAACGGTAGCATAAGCTGTTTTGGGAGAAGGGGGGGAAAAAAGACAGGCTCGGGTCAGACTCCGGCCGAGAATTCTGATAAGCTGTTGGACAAGGGCCAGGCTAGGTCCTATATTTGAGGCCCGTGCAGGGCTCTATGCAGGGGGGAAAAAAACCAAGAGAGAATCGCGATGCATCGGAGAATCTATTTTTTCTCCTACCCTTACTCTGAACCTCATTAAACATATGAAAATACACCTACAAGCCACTTTAGTGTTTTTCTGTGCCACCTCTGTAGTACAAATTAAGTCTGTTAAAGGGGTCATCGGATGCCCATTTTCCACAATTTGATATGATTCTTTAGGGTCTTAATGAAAAGTCTATAATGTACTTTGGTTAAAAATTCTCAATGGTTGTGTAAAACAACACCCTTTTTACCTTGGCAAAATGAGCTCTGCAAAAATCATCCCATTCTGGTCGAGGCTGCTTTAAATGTTAATGAGCTCTGCTCGCCCCGCCCCTCTCTTCTCTCTGTGGAGTGACGAACCTGTTTACTTTAGCCGCATTAAGCCGCTAAACTTGCTAACTAGCACATTATTAGGAAAGGCGATCGCAAAGATTCATAAAAAAAACCCTTATATTCACTTCTGCTGTAAGTGAAGCTGGATCACGAATGATTCGCGCAAACACAGACGGATATATGTAGATCGGGAGGCTCATTCCCTTCACAAACAAACGTAATCCACTGCATCTTCAGCGGCTCAGATGTCGGGAGTAAATGATGACCACTAAGTTCATTATTACATCAAGCAACACAACACCTCAATCGCTCAGTCTGAGATATTCTTGTATAATTTACATCATCCGGCATTGAAACAAAGAGGTCGAACTGTTACAGCTGATCTGAGGTAAGATGCTCATGTCAATCAACTATCGTGGGAGCAGCCTCTGTGGGGGTGATACAACAACGACAGGCATCTGAGAACGGCTCGATTTGAAAAAGGGGATATTATTTTTACAAATTAATTAAAAACCACTGCATGTATTTTTATCATTATAGGGTAGATTTGTACATACACTGCCAACACACATTAATGTTCAAACAACATGTAAAAGTGAACTTTGCATCTGATGACCCCTTTAATACTGATTTCATTGGATTGGTAACTTATTCTTATTCTACTTGTTCTTATTCTGTTGTTTGAATTAGAAATTTTGAAAAGCCTAAAAAATATAATTTAAAAAAAAATTGATATTAAAGATGACACGCTTTTAAAAAAGTTAGAAAAATGCCATTACAAAGGTAGAAACAAAACTCCCCTATAAATCACTTTAAGGAGACAAATATCACCTCGTAATGGGAAGGCTAATTTTTTGGATCAGATTTTTTTTGAGGTGCTCCTGAAATTTTGACTGTGCTTATGCACAAGTGCCATAAGCAAAGAGGACGTTCAACCTCTCAAACAGCAGCAATCATGTCTGTCCAAATGGGACACGAATTAAATCTGCTCACAGCCACCTACTGACTTTCATTACGGAGCATCCTCCGTGTGGCCGCTCTCGTCTGAACCGATCATGTGTGAAGTCGTGTCTGTATAAGCGAAGGATCAGAAAGCGGGAAGGACATTCACGCAATTACACAAGCCAGCCACCAGACAAATAATTTGGCACCAAAGGCTGAGATCTGTGAAAAGCTGTCAAAAAATATACAGTACACGGAGAGAAAGTTTGGCAGCTCTCTGCTTCTTTTTTTTCTCGCGTCTGGCTTTGTGGATTTCCTTCCACTCTTCCTCTCATTAGGCACTCAACGTTAAAACGGTCTTGCGGTCGCGGCGTTTGGCAGAGCTGAGGGCGCTGACGGACGAACGGGAGGCGATAACAGCTAAAACGACAGTGTGGTGACACTGGAGTGTGGAAATGTTTGCTTAATGCTTAATGGTGGCCAATTAGACAGCACTCGACAGTAATTACGTTTGCACTTGATCGTCCAAGTGTGCGTCTCAGTGTGCGTGTGTGGGATTCTTCGGGGGCGGAGAGTGTCAAGATGAGCACGGAGGAACAATAGACTCATTTGAGTTTGAATAAATAAAGTTCATGAAGTGCCGAGACTGCGTGTCAGACTTCATGTTGACCTTCTGCTGCTTCCGCTACTGTTATTAACAATCTGCATAATGAATTTAAAGAGAAACACCAGCTCGTGTCATCTGTAGAAGTTATTCTGGCAGAGAAGAGGATGATGCAGACATAATAAAGCATCATAAACTATATGATCTGGATGATACTTGAGGCACTGACAAATAAGACACAATAAAGGAAAGGAAAAATAACCTTTAAATTAAAATGCAAGGTTTAAAATATATCTATAGTTATGTTGATTTTGTATGGTTTGAAAAACATCTATATCATTTTCAAGAAAATTGTACATTTATATTAATAAGTAATAACATGTTTATCTTACACTTTGAATACACACTTTGTACACTAAACCACTTTTTTTAAAAATCTGTTTTTAAATAAAAATTCAAGGTATTTGTTTAATAAATAAAAATAAAATAAAATAAAATAAAATAAAATAACAAAACAAAATAAAATAAAACAAAATAAAACAAATAAAATAGGGCAATCGCTCCATATTACAATTAATAAATTAATCTAAATTTGCGTTGTCAATGAAAATAATAAAAACAATAATTAATAATAATAATAATAATAATAATAATAAACAAAAACTACAATATTAATAATAACAATAATAATGTTATCATGAATATTTATTATTATTATTATTATTGCTACATAAAATATTAAACAAAATAAATTACTATTAGAATAATTTGGTTTGTTTGTTTGTTTGTTTTTTTACAGTAAAATTGTAAAGGAGAGCTGTGCTGTGTTTGAAGATCTGCAAAATTTGGCCAAAAGTTAAAATTAAAAAAATATATAAATAAAAATAAATAAATAAATAAATAAAAACACCTTTTTTAAAAACTTTAAAAATGTAATAATATAAATATAAACAATATAAGTATAGATATTAAATATAATGTTCAAGGTAATTTTTTTATATTAATTAATTTGATTTAAAATAAAATAAAATAAAATAAAATAGGTTGCTTCATATTACATTTAACAAATTAAACCAAATTGGCCTTGTCAATATTAAAAACAGCAGTAATAATAATAATAATAATAATAATAATGAAATTATGAATATTTACCATTATTATTTTTTTAATTATTATTATTGCTACATATAATATTACACAAAATAAATTACTGTTAGAATATTTCAATGGATTAGTTTTTAAACGTGTTTATAAAATGTGTTTGTTTGTTTTTACAGTAAAATTGTAAAGCAGAGCTGTGCTGGTTTAATAAAATAAAATAAAATGAAATTAAGTAAAGTAAAGTAAAATAATAAAATAAAATAAAATAAAACTTGCTGACATTGACAGCTTGATTTCTCTTTAATATCATTTTTTTGTTTTATTTAGTTTCAGGGCATGCTGGATGCACCAAAAGACTTTCATTTGGTAGACAAAACTCTCAAGTGTTTTTTGTTTGTTTGTTGTTTTAAATTAGAATAAATAAACTTTTTTTTTTTCAGAAATATAATTTATAAAATATTATGCCATATTTTTTCCAAGAATTTTGATGGTAATTCTCCCAAAATATTAAATAACTTAAATAAAAATACAACTTAAAATTAATTCAAATTATTATTAAAAACATGTTCATCATAGAAGCTATGTATTTAAGCCACTGTAAGTATGAACTGCATTTTTAAATGTACTTTTTAACAAATGCACATTTTGTCAGGAGTTTCTGAAGTCAGTCAAGTTGGACAAAAGAGGACATCATAGTAACAGAGACTCTGACAGGTGCTGTATCACACCTGGACTGTACAGAAAACAGTGTCATCCGAATTTTTTCCTGCTACAAACAGGTGAGAAGTGACAACGTCACTCTCTTACAGATAACGAGCAATTAGAGAGAAACAAACCTGCTCTGAAGTGACACAAAACAAATGTGTGATGTGTTTCCACATGGTTTGAAGCACTAATGATTTTGCTATGGCCGTCATTTGTGTTGACCTCTCTGATTAACAGAGAGTTCAGACAAAGTTCACCTCCTCTACTCATGATGCAAAATGCACCAATCAGCCGAGTCATATACGGCTTAAATAATTACTAATCAACATATCCATGAGATCTGCTCATCACATTAACAAACGGATCAAAATAAATCTCAACCTCACACAGAGCGGAGATATGACTGACACCAGCACACAAACCTGTCAAAAAAACTTTTTTGAGGACTGTGATATTTTTAAATACCCTTTATATAATAACCGCAATTAAATGTGCATATTAGCATTAAGAAATATGTCTAATTGGTGTGTAGTGGATGTGACCCCAAATCAGCTTAATTATACAGGACGTTAGAGCTGAAAGATTCAGGGGGAATTGTGATTTTTTCTGATTAAAAAAAGTGATTAAAAAAAATAAAAAAATGTTGTTCCTGTTTGAAGGGCTGACGAATTTGTAATAATAATAATAATAATAATAATAATAATAATAGTAATAATAGTAATAATAATAATAATAATAATAATAATAATAACAATAATAATAATAACAACATCAACAAAACAACAAAATAATAATGATTATCATTATAAAATAATAATAACAATAAATATTCATAACAACAGTTATTACTATTATTATAAGTCCTAGTAGAACACAGAATATTAAATAATAATAATAATAATAATAATATATTCAGAATAACATTATTATTATTATTATTATTATTATTATTACTATTATTATTATTATTATTACATAAAATATTAAATTAATTTACTATTATTAGAACATTTCACCGGAATTATTATTATTATTTTTTTTTTTTTTTTTAATTTGTTTTTTTTTTTAACAATAAAATTGTAAACTTACAGTGCTGTGCTTGTTTGAAGGTCTGCCAAATTTGGCAAATAAAGTTATGATTATATTTTAGTATCCCTAGATGATATTGATAATAATAATAATAATAATAATAATAATAATAATTCAAAATTTGGCCAAAAAAAGTTATGATAATATATAAATATGCCTAGATGATAATGATTTATAACAACAACAATAATAATAATACACAGTTATAAGACTAATATTTAGAATATAATATATAATATATATTTATAATATTTTTTATTTATTTAAAAATATAATATAATTATAACATTCATAAAACATTATTATTATAATAATAATAAACAAAATAAATTACTATTAAAACATTTCACTGGTATTTTTAAAAAATAGTTTTTTTTATTGCATTGCTGTGCTTGTTGGAAGGTCTGCAATATTTGGCCAAAAAATTATGATCATATATTAATATGACTGAAACAACAACAAAAAAAACAACAACAAAAAGTTCAATAATAACATTAATTATTTATATTATTACTATAAGAATTAATAATAATCATATTAATAAATACAAATATTAAAGTAAGAAATACTGCTGAAATTTAATAGTAAGAATGTAAAAATTCAATATATAAAAATAATTTTAATTTAAAGAAATACTCTAAAATGACAATCTAAAATAGCAATAATTATGTAAATTATTTTCAAACCACAGAGCTTTTATTTTGGTGGAAAGCATCTCATTTGTTGGCAGCTTACAAGCGCTTCTCATTACAAAATGCACGTTAAAGCGTCCCAAAACTCAAAACAAAAACTCTACTGCAAAACAAGCTGCTCTGATCAGAGATACAGCTCATGTGTAAATAAACACAGTGCTTTTGCTTTTGTGATTTAATACTCGCACTAAGCCAAAGACAAACTATTTGTTCAAACAACCCACTGACTAGCTGCTTTTAAAAACATGTACCTGGTGTTTGTAGCATGCGAGACTCACCTGCACGTGCAGCAATAAGGTGTGTGGTGCGGTTTGGGTCTTTGGCATTGAGCACCAGGGTCTTGCCAAGCTTGGCACCCAGCGCCTTGGCGTGGTACCACTCCCTCGTGCGCTCCATCGGGTAGTTGGTGGGATACAGGCCGCTGAAGATGATGGTGTCGCCCACCAGCGCGCGCCCCTTCAGTTCGGGAATGATCTTCCGTATGTCCGGACTCTCCGAACTCTCTTTCCTAAGAAAGGCCTCGTAGCGTGAGTAATACTCGCTGTGGATGCGAACCAAAACCTCCTCCAAGTAAATGAGGTGGTCGTCCTCGTCCAAGTCTTCCTCTTCCTCATCGTCCTCATCCTCCATACTGTGATCTAAAGACTCTTCACCCATGGTGACGCCGGACTGCTCGCTGTTTTGAGACTCCGTTTCCACTTCTTTCTTGTCGGAACAGCCGTTGCCCAAATCGCTGAGGCCCTCTGGATCCGTTTCTGGGACGTCGTCCCCTGCTGTCCTCTGTTTGTCCCCATCTCCAACATCCTCTTTGCTTTTACACTCCTCTGTTTTTGTTTGGCTTTGTTTGGCTTTCCCAGCCTGTCCTTCGCCATCGCTGTCGGATAATCCCGTTTTACCCTCGCTTTCGCTGTCGCTGGAAAGGTCAAAATCCAGGTCGTTGGCGTCAGCAGCAGGAGCAGGAGCAGGAGCAGCGTTTGGGGTGTCAGTCTCACCTGAGGTACACGTCACACCTGAGCTGCCCTCCTCCTCCTCTGCTTTCACATTACACTTGTCAGTTAAATCTGTGCTGTCAGTGGGACGTTCCCCTGCGGGGTGAGTCCTCTCATTGGCTGATGCTCCCTGAGTGGCGGTGGCAGAGGCAGACGACTCCTCATGCCCAGTTTTTCGGTCCTTGCTGGATTTCCTGAGGCCGTTTCTCTGTTCCTCCTGTCCTGACGATTCCAGGTTCTCTGCAGGTCGCCCAGCCTGGTTACCTACAGCATGAAATAACACTTAGTGACACTTACATATTTGAGTAACAATTTTTTAACAAGTCTTACTAGAAACAAACCTACTGTATGTACTAGGGATGTCACAGTTCTCAATATAATATCAAACCGTTCAGTACGACATCCATGGTTCAATACGCGCTTGTGAATTGCGGTTTTTCAGTTTTGCATTTAAATAACTTCCTTGTTTTATTTTTCTCAGAATTTGCTGTTTCTGTGCCCACAATTTCACATGCTGAGGAAACACTTCACATGCATGATGATGAGGAAACACTTCACCGCTTATATTTGAAAAAGCAACACGCAGAGCATCTTCCATTATAATGACCTGCAATGATAAGCTTTTCTAAATCTGTTGTCCAAAAACAGAGTTATGAAAAAAAAGTTATAAAAAAACACATTATTCACAACATCAGTTGAGTGTTTGAAATAACTTCCTTGTGTGATCTGATGTGGATTCTTATCACAGAATGAGGCAGACAATAAATTCTATACTCATATTCTATGTATGTCGAAAACACATTATGTACACATTATCTATGTATGCTTATGAAAACACACGAGATGGCTTGAAGAACACAGATAAACCATATATTATTGCAGACGTTATATCTTGTTTTTATTCAGTTACAGCAACAGCGATGCCTTTATCCATATTAGAGAAGCTGAAATGGAACGTCATCAGTAATACTACTTTGACGCATATGTGGATTTTCTGCACGAGGGCGCCCTCTGGCGTCCATTATGACCGAAACCCATTCTATTTTGCGTAAAAATCGAAAAAATAATGCCTCTCTCAAAAGAAAGGTTAGGCAGACATATACTAAACCACGATTTTTCCAGTGTACAGAGGTTTATGGGATTTTTTTTGTTAATTTGTTGCCACAAAAACACTGAAGTGGCAAGATATCAGAACCGAACTGAACCAAAAACCGAGATACGTATTGAACCGTGGACTAACTGTATTGTTGCATCACTAGTATGTACAACTTTTTTTTTTTTTAAAGGGGTCATCAGATGCCCATTTTCAACAAGCCGGTTTGATTCTTTAGGGTCTTCATGAACTGTCTGTAACATATTTTGGTTACAATTCCTCAATGGTAGTGCAAAACATCACCCTTTTACCTTGTTAAAAACAGTTTTGTTCACAGTGAGCTGTTTCGGGGCTTGTCTCTTTAAATGATAATGAGCTACTGCTCACCCCGCCCCTCTGTTCCATAGGGCGTGTCAGCACAAGATGCAAGAAATTGCTGCCTTGGATGCCGTATATGGCTAGGAGGTGGTCTTATTCAAATAGCTAGCTATCTATGTAGAAAGCAGCTTTTTTGAGCTGGCAGACATGCTGTAAGTAAAAGCGAAAAAAAGTGAAAATTTCATGCGATGTCCCCTTTAATACAGAGTTGACACCAGAGGACGCATTAATCGAAAATTATCCGTCACTGACAGAATTTATTTTTTTTTTTAAATCAGTGATGAAAAAATCTAAAGGCCGTCCGTCACTTTGACAGATTACACTGTCGGTGATCTATCGTAACTTGTAGTTGTAATTCCCACCCCTGTCCAGTTGGTGTCGAGCGCGCTCCAGTGTAACAGGGTTGTGGTTAGAGGGGATACAGCTCAGACAGGAAACTAAGAATGAAATTAACTGTTCTACCTATTAGATTGTGTTTTATTAACGTCTACACCTACTCCAACCCTAAACTTAGCCCTTATTGTAATAGAAAAACAGTATTATTGCTGTACAGTGTGACAAAAATAACGTTAGATTGATGTGCGCATGCCCAGTAGCCAGAGCTGTATCTCTTCTAGACTTTACCATGTAAGCACTGGATCCACAAAAAAATGAAACTGTCATGAATGTTTTGCTATGTTTTTTTACGCACAGGCGAGTAAACAGAAGCAACATTGATCAATCACGCCACATTAAAGAGCGCCAAAATGGTATTTTTTGCTTGAATTTCCTGTTAAAGTCTAATGCAACCTCTGGCTAGCACATACTTTTTTTGTTAAATTATTGCATATATTGTGCAGTGAAGACTCTGAAACAGCTAAATTACACAGGGTTTCATAAATTAAACACAAAAAAACCCCTCTAAAATTTAGCAGCCCAATTGCTGTAAGAAAACTAGAATTGCTCAGATTAAAAAGATTTCTAAAAACAAAAATTGGGCCCTTCAAATACTCTTGTGGACAAAGCCACAAGGTTGAGAACCACTACACTAGACCGTTAGTTTGTCGGACAAACATTCAATTCAATTGATTTAAAAAAAAATGTAGTTTTGTACATCCCTCATATGATGTACAGACAGAAGGTCAACCACAAATATGCTTTACTTCTTAAAAGAGAAGTTCCACTTGAACCCCTGTTCACCCTGCGAACTGAGCTCGCAAACAGACATTTGTTATGTTCTTGTAACTCTGTTTCCCATGTGTCCAGCCCTCGGGGACTCACTTCAAACAGCTCTTGACAGACTGAGGTAGAGGTACTTTCATCCTCTGCATATTCCTGTGAACTTTCTTTAGTTTGTTCAGAAGCAAATCAGTTTAATAGATCCCGCTGCTGGTTGGCACCTTGACCTCCGCTGGCAGCATGTTTCCTGGAGCTGCTGTAAAATGCGGTGCGCTCCTCTCCTCTGGTAAGCAGATTATTTCAGAGCTCACAGAGAGAGGTCACACATGCACGCCTTTATTAAAACACCACCGTTGCTTTTATTAAACCCTCCCTGCTGGTGAGTGGGCAGAACTACTTTTTTCCACCTTAAAAAACAGGTTTTGCAATTTAAAGCAAATCTCATTTACTTCTTCAGTAATACTTGGAAGCAATATTTATCAGTAATAAAAACAAACCAATAAATTTAGAGAAGTTTTGTATGACATCACTTGCTTACCAGTGGATCTTTTGCTCTGAATGGGTGCCGTCAGCAAAAGAGGTGCTTTAACTTTAAACTGTTGCTTTTGGCCAAAATATAGTCCAGAATCCATAATAACATTTCCTTGAGTGAAAAAGTCTATCTCCTGTTGTTCTCTCACATGAAAAAAAACAAAACAACCCACATATTTTAGGGATGCACGATATTATGCACAGTCCAATATCAGAATCGGACAATAATGCCTTTTAATGTAAATATCTGCATGGGCCCAATATGAAAAATTATGCCGATATGTCTTGCTGATAAGAGAGATAACTCACATGTGTTCAGGGTGTACTAGCATTAGATCACATCAGCAGTGTGGCTCATTCTTGAAGTAAAGTTTTGCCTGAATAATGATTAGATTCACTGTTTTGGATCACTGCATTTAATCTGTGAGCGCACATACAGAATGTCATATTCAGCAGCCTTCCCCGGGTACTAATGGCCGTTCAGTAAGGAGTTTTAATTCCGTAGGGGGCGCTGTTGGCCTACTTCTACTAAAATGGAAGTAAAATACACAAATAACATTTAGACTGAGTAACTGACGTCATAAAATCATGAGTATGTTTTGATTTAAAGGCCAGAAGCTATAGCATACTACATGAAAAAAGAAAAATCACAAACATGATTCTTGTAAATTAAATAATTTTATATATGCTAATTTATTATTTAATGTGCAATATGTTATATTTTTTAAATTATGAGCTCTAAAAGATTTTCAGAATTTTTACAACTCTTTTGCTTTAGACCAGTATTTCTCAAAGTGTGGTACAAGCACCACTACTGTAGGGCCCTATGAAATCTGTTTTATTTTTTCCCAAATTCCGTTTTATTTTTTTGCCAAATTCTGTTTTCTCTATTTTCATTTTTCTGGATTCCGCTTTTTCCTGCTTTAATTTTTCTCAACTCCTGTCTAATGGTTAAATTAAATGTTATTAAATCACAGAGCATGTCTAACTCATTAAAATCATGAAACTTATACAATTTCACATCAATTTAATAAAGGTTTAACAAAAATGACATGTTTAGGGCCCTATGAAATGTTTTATTTTTTCTCACCATATGTTTTATTGTTACCAAATTCTGTTTTAGCATGTCTAATCATTTGAACAAATACTTTTATTCAAATTTATTCAAATTTATTCAAATTTATTCTTAAAGTAGCCTTATGAAAGGTTTTTTTTACCCTCAGAAACTCTGTGTTGTGTATTTAAAATGTTCTGGTTATCAAATGAAGGCATAAAACATTAATTCCATTTATCTTTTAATTACTGAAAATTAAGAAAACTTTTATTTTTGCCAAACAAAGGGGAATTTACTATTAAAATTAAAACATGGAAGAAATGTTGTGTGATTATACCCTAAAAAATAACGTTTGTTTCATTTTAGTAGTAATGGTAGTAATATATGTCCGGCACAATGTCTTCAAGTTAAACTGACTTTTATTTTGACGGGTTGCCGTGTCTACTTTTACATTTCTGTGTGTATGTGATATAAGGCTAGTTTTCCTAAAATGGAACGGTCAAATGCTCATGAAGCGACTCTCAGCAGATATTGTTCATGTATTTATGTCCTCAAGACGCTGAAATCATCACGAGCGTCATGCGTGCTTCAGTGTGTGTAGTAAACAAAACTGCTCATCTGCTCAATGCATTAAAACAGAGACACGCAGAACATGCAGGATTCACATTTAAATGGTATTTTTGCTGTGTAATATTTACAGATACTAGTTCATATTGCGGTTTGATTTAAATGTAATATTCATTCAAATTTTGACAAAATTCCGTGACATTCCGAGTGATTCAGTGAATTACGTTTTTTTATGACTGGATTCTGCGATTCCGTCCGCATTTTCCGCATCGCGGAAATCATGGGGCCCTACTAATGGTACTCAGGCTCCCTCTAGTGGTACACAGTGGAAACACTTAATTAAATATAAATGAATGTTAAAAAACAAATACATTTAATCTATTTGAGTAAAGTTTTTTTTTTACAGGACAGTACTTTTTTTAATCTTTAGGTACAACACATTTCAATTTAATCATTATTTAGGTTTATTTACCTGTTTGTAAGCACTGTGCAGTCTTTACAATGTTAAAGTATCTAAATATTCTATATTATATTAATATAATATATAATATTATATAAACATTCTTATTAGGAAAAAAATTGCCTAATTTTTTAACTGTACAGAGCTGTAGCTGAATAGTTAGGCTTACTACGCTACTGTATGTTAATGTTGGTCATTATGGTGGTACTTGGAGAGACAAATATTTTCTGTGGTGGTGCTTGGTATTAGACTTTAGACCATCTACAAATGTTAAATCTTAAAATAAAGTGTTAAGGTTACTGCTGCATCTTTATGGAAAAAAAAATGCAGCGATTGATTTATAGTGTGATATTCAGTGTCTTGTCATTTTAAAAGAATCTCATTATCGTTTATTTAATTCTAACAAACAAGTTCATGTTATAAAACTAACCAAAATTAGAAACAATTTCCTTATAACTTCCGCACAGGAGAGTTTGGTGTTGTTTCCAAACAAAAGGAAATATATTGGTATTGGCATCAGCTATTCAGGGTTCCCACACCTTGGTTTACTTCAAATTCAAGGACCTTTTATAGACTTTCCAGGTCCAATAGCCTCAAATTCAAGAAAATATATATTTTTTTTTTTGCATTTATTTTCTGACATTCTATTTGTCGTATTTCTGTTTTGCATAAAACGGTACATCCTATACTGTATTCAAAGATGATCTGATATTAACTTTTCCATGGATTTTAATTGAAAAGAGCTTAGGCTCGTGTAACGTTAAGTTAACGTAATGCATAAATGCACGTAACTAACGTAAATCAAGCAAGCTAGTACGCATAGGCCACGAAGTGTTGGTGAAATAACACATTAGCGGGCCAAAGGGAATAACATGGAATTTCTTCCATAAAACTTCATGCACAAAATAAATTCAAGCACTTTCAAGGACCTGTTTCTATGTACATTTATTTTCAAAAACTTTCCAGGGCACTGAAATTTTTTTTCAGATTCACAAACTTTCAAGGATTTTAAGGACCCATGGGAACCCTGGCTATTTCCCGAAATTAGTTGAAAAATATCGGCATATCAGATATCGGCAGAAATCCAATATTGTGCATCCCTAATAACATTTCGTTAAGTCCATATCCCATTGTTCTCTCACATGACAAATCACCCAACATATCTGTTTAGAGCTGTTTTGTACAGCTGTAAACGTTGTTTGACCTGTGCATATTTCTCTTCTGATTCAGACGAGACTACTTATTCACTGGCAAAAGCAATATTATGGATAG
This sequence comes from Labeo catla, assembly GCA_012976165.1. NCBI lineage: Eukaryota > Metazoa > Chordata > Actinopteri > Cypriniformes > Cyprinidae > Labeo > Labeo catla. Next base: position 4,489 of record VONZ01000474.1, on the reverse strand, counting down.
AGGACTCATATTTTTTTGGGATGCAAAAGTTTGAATTTAAAACATCTTAAAGATGGATTAGTTTCTTAAAAACATGCAGCTTTTGGCTTCTCAAGACATTGATTGATGGACTGGAGTGGTGTGGATTACTTGTGGATTATTGTGATGTTTTTATCAGCTGTTATTCTGACGGCACCCATTCACTACAGAGGATCCATTGGTAAGCAAGTGACGTCATGCTACATTTCGCCAAATTTGATGTAGAAACAAACTCATCTACATCTTGGACAGTCTGAGGATGAATAAATAAGTAACACGTTTTCATTTTTGGGTGAGCTATTTCTTTAAGATGTAGGCACAGTAAAATTTCAGCAAAACATTTAACTGAAAAAATGGTTTACTGTCTGCTGTCAAAAGCACAGTGACATATGAGCTCACACAGAAGTCACAAAATCAGCATGTGGAAATCTTTTATCCTCATGCAAAATTCTAATTTGTGTGGATTTCCTATTGAAGAAACTGGATTTGTTCTTAGAGACGCTCTTTTCACTTTAGCTTAGGATTTTGTTTTAGAAGCTGGCATGCTATACAAACCTAAGACAATAGGGCAGCTCACTAGAGCTAATTTCCATTTTGCCGAGCATTATTGTTAATTAGGGTCGCTGGGAAAATAAACATTACCTTTTCTGGCCATCTGGGCCTCTCTTGAGCCCGGTGGGGCGTTGATGTCGCCGGTGCCCTGGAAGTAGATGTATTTCTTCACTGTGATGAGGTTAGGGGCGAACTTCCACACGTCCTCTCTATCGTCTATGATGCACACCATGGAGTCTCCACAGGGGAACAAATTTCTACAAAAAAAACAAAAAAAAAACAGTTTTCATGACATTTTTAGATGCTCATATTTAGCAGCTGGTGCTTGGTTATGACTAAATGAACAGCGCCCAGACACCGCCAGCCTGCCAAGACCAAAATGTCAATGAGCATTTTATAACATTAACACTGGTACAATACCAAAAATAGTGCAGCCAAAAACGATTTAGACAATTAAACGGTCTGAAGGTGATTTTTAGCGGATGTATGAAGTCAACTCTCCTCAAGTTCACACAGATGTCCTAAGAGAGGAACCACAGGTGCAGAAAAATCGCATTAACTAATGTTAATTAAAGTCTCACAACCAGAAAATGTCACTCAAAATGAAATGGAAAAGCGTTTGTGCTGTCTGCTTTTCAAATTAATGGCTTGAAAGTTTGTTATTCTGACATCTTGAGTGTCCAAACGCATCTGAGGTCTCTGGATATATAGTAATGAGTATAGATTTATCTGCGAATGTCTGGCGCATCTAAACAGCCCCCAAGAACATCTTTCCAACAGCCTGAGTTTTGAAATGGCAAACAAAGTCATTCACGCTAATAGAGGCATTGGGCTGCAGAGGCTTGGCTTCTGTAGGTTTATCGACCTAGAGAAAGTAATCTGTGCGCCGCTGAAGTCCGATCGTGACTGTCTTTGTATGATAGCGGCTGCTCTGTGAAACTGTTTCTTCCTTCAAGGTCGGTATCAGAGCTACATATGAAACCCACACATATTAACAGTCTGACACGAGGAAAGTGAAGTGCATTGGATTTCCTCCAGCGTACTTATTGGATAAAACAAGAAAAAGCAAATACCTGCGGCTGGAAGCCTTTATTTGTTTTTATGCTACAAATGCAGAATAATTAATGCTTAAATACTATGACAATACTATGAATATTAGTACTTGTTTAAATTTAACAAGATACAGGTGAAAAAGGTCAGATTTATTAATTTGGCTTGAAAAAGCCAATTTACTGTTATTTAAACTACTCATCTGAGACCAAATTTTAAAGTGTATCTCCTCCTAGACTTTTAAAGCTACAACCACCAAACTCGGCCCAGACTTTCAGACTGGTGTGACTCGGGTTGCTATATTTTTTCTAACTGATCCGGTTTACAGTTTTCGTAAACCAGACTATCAAAACCATTAAAAATCCTATACTGAGGGGGTGAAAAATTTTATACAAAGAGACCTGTGGTGTATTTAAGCTGTTTATTGCTATAGCAAAGCTTAACAACTCCCTACTGAAAAAATACAGCTAAAACCAGCCTAAGCTGAATGGCTGCTTTGACTGGTCTCCCTGGCTGATTTTAAAATGGTTTAAAGTGGTTTTAGCCACTTTTTAGCTGATCAGGCTGGTCTTAGCTGGTCAAGCTGGGAGATCTGCTAAAAGACCAACCAAGCCTAAACCAGCTATTTTCAGCTTAAACCAGCTAAGACTAGACAACCAGCCTAAGCTGGTTTTAAGCTGTTTTACTGAATCAACTGGTTTTAGTTGGTTTATACATGCTAATAATGCTAGCAACAGGCTAATCATGCTAGAAACATACTAGCAACATGCTAGTACCTTGCTAATCATGCTATAAACATGCTAGTAACTTTCTAATCATGCTAACAACATGCTAGTAACTTGATAATCATGCTAACAACATGCTAGTAACTTGCTAATCATGCTAACAACATGCTAGTAACTTGCTAATCATGATAGAAATATGCTAATAACTTCCTAATCATGTTAGCATCATGCTAATAACTTGCTAATATTGTTAGAAACATGTTAGTAACATGCTAGTAGCTTGCTAATAAGGCTAGAAACAGGCTAGTGACACGTTAATCATGCTAACAACATGCTAGTAACTTGCTAATCATCCTAACAACATGCTAGTAACTTGCTAATCATGCTAACAACATCTAGTAACTTAATCATCATAACAACATCTTTAGTAACTGGCAATCCTTGATAGAAATAACTGTAACTTCCTAATCATGTTAGCATCATCTTTAATAACTTCTTAATATTGTTAGAAACATGTTAGTATTTTATCTTGAAGTAACTTCTTATCAAAATTTTAGAAACAGGCTAGTGACAGGTAATCATCTTAACAACATGCTAGTAACTGTGAAATCATACTAACAACATGCTAGTAACTTGCTAATCATGCTATAAACATGTTAATAACTAGCAATCATCTTAACAACATCTTTGAAGTAACTTGGTAATCATCTTAACAACATCTTTGGTAACTTCTTAATCATCTTAACAACATGTTAATAACTGTAATCCTTGGTAACAATATGCTAGTAACTTGCTTATCTTTAGAAACATACTAGCAACATGTTAACATCTTGTCAATCATGTTATAACGTATTTATTAACTAGCCCAATCATCTTTAGAAACATCTTGGTAACTATTAAATCATGCACTAACAACATCTTATTAACTAGCTAAAGCATCTTTAGAAACATGCTAATTAGCAGTAATCATCTTTAACAACATCTTGGTAACTTGTTAATCATATTTAACAACATGATAATAACTTGCTAATCATGCTAACAATATGCTAGTAACTTGCTAATCATGATAGAAATATGCTAATAACTCCCTAATCATGCTCCCAACATGCTAGTAACTGGCTAATCATGTTAGCATCATGCTAATAACTTGCTAGTATTGCTAGAAACATGTTAGCAACATGCTAGTAGCTTGCTAATAAGGCTAGAAACAAAATTTAGTAACGCAATCATCTTCTAACTTTTATCTTAGTAACTTCTTGAAATCATCTTAACAACATGTTAATAACTAACTAGCAATCATCTTAACAACATCTTGAAGTAACTAGCATGTTAGAAACATACTAGCAACATGTTAATTATCTTGTTAATCATGTTACCAACTATGTTAGTAACTTCTTAATCAATACTAACAACATTACCACCGGTAACTGTAACCAATGTAACAACATGTGGTAACTATGATCATCTTTAGAAACATCTCTTTGGTAACTTCTTAATCATGCTAACAACATGCTAGTAACTTGCTAATCATGCTAACAACATGTAACTTGTTTATATAGAAACATACTAAGAATATGTTAAGATCTTGTCAATCAGCACAATATAGCATAAATTTGGTAATCATCATGCTAGAAACATGCTAGTAACTTGCCAATCATGCTAACAACACGCTAGTAATCTCATATAAGCATGCTAGAAACATAAGAATTTACAATCATGCTAACAACATGCTAGTAACTTTGCTAATCATGTTAACAACATGATAATAACTTGCTAATCATGCTAACAATATGCTAGTAACTTGCTAATCATGATAGAAATATGCTAATAACTCCCTAATCATGCTCCCAACATGCTAGTAACTGGCTAATCATGTTAGCATCATGCTAATAACTTGCTAGTATTGCTAGAAACATGTTAGCAACATGCTAGTAGCTTGCTAATAAGGCTAGAAACAGGCTAGTAACACGCTAATCATGCTAACAACATGCTAGTAACTTGCTAATCATGCTAACAACATGTTAATAACTTGCTAATCATGGTAACAATATGCTAGTAACTTGCTTATGCTAGAAACATACTAGCAACATGTTAGCATCTTGTCAATCATGTTACCAACATGTTATTAACTTGCTAATCATGCT